>CAVLJG010000008.1:44943111-45363993 GCA_963669975.1 Acanthoscelides obtectus
TCTTATGGGGATTCGGTCTCAAAACTTCCAAAATCCGCCACCAGAGGCGCTGGCGTCGCGCGCCATTGACAGGTTGTTGGACGGAATCTGTATTCATGAGTTGGGGATTCCGCCGCTAGATGGCGCTGTCAAACCAAACGGAATCTGTGTGTCATTGGACACCTGTCATGCGTCATTGGGCATCTCACGCATAGATGGCGTTACACGTCATCTGTCATACGTCATTGGACACCTGTCATTGATGGGTTGAGCATCTCGCGCATAAATGGCGTAGATTTGTTTGGCGGTGTACAAACCTAACGGAATCTATGCGTCATTGGACAGCTGCCATTGATGGGTTGGGCATCTCGCGCATAGATGGCGCCGATGTCGCACCTGTCTGGTGTTGGCGTGGATTACGGGGGGCAACGTGTATACAGGGGTGCATCGAAAAATAGCGGATCGATGGACCGACGGTATATCGTTAAATCGTATATAGCAAGGCGTGACCTAAATAGCGTGGTGGGCTCCTCTGGTCGGTCGGTCGGTCGGTCAGAATGTCTCATAACCTGTATACGATGTACTGTTATTATTATACAGGATGATACCGTTCAAAATGAAAATAGTATAGACATTCTGACAATTATTTCGCAAACCAGAGGTATTTTCAATAAAACTACAATAATACGTTTAATATTTTATTGAAAATAGAAAAAACTACATAGGTAATATGATATTTGAAAACCAGTGGCGTAGACGTTCAACATTTCTCTGGGTACAGGAAAATTGTCCGTTGGTGTGGCATGGATTGGAATCAGCAACAAAGTTTCCAGTAGCACACGGTGTACCATCATACTTGCAAACATCAATAATGTTGGGAAAAACACCAAAAATGTGACATTTCTTGAGTAAAAAGTTTGCTTTCTGTTCTCCACGAACGTAGACATAGTCAGCCGCATATATCACCTTATTTTTAATTATTTCATTTAACTTGGAATATTTAACGTCGCCGGAAGAATATTTAAGCCCATGGAAATTCTTCTCCAAGTAAGCGACAGTTTTCTTGTCTTTAGTATTTAATGTAGAAAAAGGTTGCGGAGGTGTAAAGATGTAATGACTTTTCTTGAAACCAATTTCGATACATAGTTCTTTAGGTACGAATAATCCGTCAACTGTAAAGCCTTGAATGTCAACAAACGCGATCCTCATGATGTCTGATGCGGAACTGAGAGTCCTTCGTTGCTTACGAGATGGTTTTAATAACTTCGGTGAGGGGGAAGTACTCGATTAAGCAGTCATGTATAATGATGCAGTAGGCCTTGGTGTTGGTTGGAAAGCCAGTATCGGCTTCGATATCCAATCTAACATCAACAGTTGATGATTTCATGGTTTCCTCTTGTTTGGAACAGTCAATAACAAACAAAGCGCGATTTTTAAAAGCGGTATAATCTAAAAGACATCTCTTCAGAGGAGAAGAAGAAGTTGTATAGCTGGTTTGAAAGTCGCTATAGTTGAAATGAGCTTCAGTAAAGTGATTGTTTGCAAAGTCCAATTGCATACGTTCGTTGGGATAGTATTCACCATTTAAAGATACTCGAATACTAGCAGCATTCACGTGATCAAACAGGGTAGGGTCTGAGGTTGCGACGTCACGTTTACCGGTTTGGAAACATACTATAATGAAACGTGGTCTTTCGATTGCGGTGCTAGTTTTAACTGACCATATTTCTCTTCTCGCATCTGCGGTAATTGCAGGCAGTTCATTCAGATCCCATTTTCTAAACGGTATAAGTATCGGCTTATCAGTTTGAATAGCTTTCAAAAGTTGTTCTTTCACATCATCACTCGGGTAAATATGTTTGATTTTCAGTTCCATGCTTTCAATAGTTATTTTCGCTGTCGTCGTCGTTCCAGTTTTTTCCTTGATAATGATACAATCGTTATCGTTTCTAGCTCTCACAAATCTGAGAGTTTGTCTGCCACACGTAATCATAGGATAATCATTGAAAATGTTGAAAATATGTTTAAGCGGCATTAGCAAGCTAAAAGACTTGTTATGTGTTGACGCCATTATAGGTGTTGAAGGATAGTTCCATCCAGCTATAGCCATATGATTTGAGTCTTCCTCACTGTAACATACGTAAGCTCGGACAGTACTTACAATACCAGGATCACGTACTGTTTCAACTTCTCTAGCGGATTCACTGTAAGTGCAAGAGTCAAATAGGAAGGCACCAAAGTTTGGAGCTAAAGATACATCTCCTGCTCCTCCTCCTCCAGTTATTTCAACTTTTCCTTTGATAGATAGAAGGGAAGCGTTCATTGCAAAGAACGAATCTACTTGATTGATGCTAAATTCCACAACATCATTACAATTAAATGACTTGATGAACGGCGTATAAGATCTATACTCAGCCTTGCGAATAGATTCATCGAATGCTGGAGATCGATATAGATCAAACATCGGAGAAGTATGTGATGCTGCTGCTGCTGCCTCCTCAGTTTTTCTCTTTTTGTACATGATTCTTGTTGTTGTTGACATGATATCCAAGTGAGCGTAGAAACAGGATATTTGATGTAGTTAGTAGTAGATGTCGTCGCTTAGGTGCTTGGGGTAATACTGAAGTTGCCTTGGAAGCACCACTATGTCTTATAATCACTAATCCCATCTGCGCTTCGCTCTCAACTCCAACACAAGAGTACTAGTTTCACCTTGAAAGTTTACAGGACGACCGTCTTGATCTAAAGCCAACACTGTGATGTTGGTTATTTCTTGTTTCGGTATAACAGGTAGATATAGTAAATTTACAGGTGTTTCGACTATAGCGTATCCAGGATCGGCTGTCACAGCAAATTCGTAGATCGTGTGTGCAGGCGTGTCTCCGTCAAAGGCTCCCGACGTAATGTTAGCATCAAAGTGTATGGTTGATACTTTTATTATGTTTACAGGTAAATCAGAAGAATGCTTTTGACCAGGATTAAGAACTTTTTTCGAGAATCCCAATAGATGTCCAAGATTATTCGGTTCTGTAAAAACTATTTTATAATACTTGCTAAAGATTTCACATTGCAGTGTATTATTGTTAGGTTTTAGAGAAAAATAATCATCCGGAGGAGCAACTTCATTTTCAAGATTCATTTGCGTTCGTATAAATGTTTCTATGTCGGTAATTTCATAACAACCTGTCGGAAACTCGATGACTTTTAATTGACCACCACCACCTATCCGGTCGATATAATAAAATTTATCTCCTTTTTCAATATTCGGTATGGAATTGTATGAAGTAAAAGACCTAAGCGCCAATTCATAATCTTTTTTCGGATCCAACACTATCGGTGTTGAAGGACGAAATGAAAATATATGAGTAGTGCTATTGACTCTCAACAACTGCGACATGATGAATGAAAAAATATAGCTGTGTACTAAGCATTTATTCAAGTTTTTTTTTTTGTTTATTTTCGAATGGATAATTTACAGAAATAACAATTTGCTTGAGCAGTAGCCGGTCCATCCCAATGTGTTGTCCAATCAGGTCTGTTGTAGTGAACATAGCATGGAAGTCGTATTTGAAGATCAAAATTGGATGTGTATTCTGCAGGCAGTTTGTGCCATATACTCAATAATTCTGCAGGTCTCACATTGCTTATTAAATATTCCAGCGGCGGAATATTCTTCTCAAACTCTTCTAATGTAAATTCCGATAATGTTTTATTATCCATCGTTGTTGTTGTTGTTATTGTTTAGAAATTTCAAACACAATTGTCCGCAATTAACTTGATTATAAGTTTGGTAAGGATCGTTGTTGTAGAAAATTTTAGCGTTTTTCAGATATCGAACAAGTTCCTGTGGAGGCTTCAGGTTACCAAATGAATCGAAATACTCAACGTTGTTGTTTATCTTTTTATAAGCTACCCAATGAGTTCCGTTGTTTTGTGAAATATCTAAGTTCACGACGGCGCATTCTCTTTTACGTGGACCGTCTCGTGGTAAAGTGTCACGCATGAAGACACCTCGGAAATGAGGTATGTTCAAGAGCTTCGCATATTGCTTTATTTCATAATCATAAAGCGCTTTCTTGGGTAGCTTGATGTTTAGTTTTTTTGAGTTTTTTTTTTGAGGTACAACCCATAACCACCTTTAGCATTTTTTCTCAAATACAATCCTTTGCCCAAAGACTCCATAGCTTTGTTATGGCGATGGTCTTCCTCCAATTTCTTTTGTGCATTCTTGGCATCAACGACCGTTTTGGCCACACCTGCAGCTCCCCCTACGAGCGCCCCCAAGGCACTTAATCCGGCGAAAAGGGGGATCAAGGGTAGGAATCCCCCAGATTTTCCTTCGATCGGAATTATTCTCGGTAGTCGAACTTTATGTTTTCCACCTGCACTCTTCACCGCTAATCTTGCCGCTTTAAGAGCAACCAATGCAGACTTTTTTAATGTCGTGGTGGTGGGAGCATTTTTCTTCAAGGACTTTGTGATTTTCGTGAGAACACCTCGTCGAAAAGATGATTTCTTCTGCCCCATACCCAATTTTCGCTTAACTTTCATTGCGGTAGTTGTTAGCCAAGCTGCAGTCTTTTCTCCTAGTGAAGCGTCAGGTGCTTTTACACGTTCCCAGGCTCGGTTCTCAAGAATCCAATCAGCTTTGTGCCTGTCTTTCAAATTTTTGTATAAGGCGTATGCAATATCGTGGTCTCTTGCAGCACGATCCAATGGGTTCTTTCCAGGATCTCCTCGTGCTAACCTCTTCTTTAATTTAGTCCCCGCTGAAAATATACATATACATGTGTGAGAATGAAAAAAAAAATATCCTAATCTGTCGCACACTTACGTCCCAGGAACTGATACGAAGGTACGTGGAGTTCTATCGGAAGATTATTTATCAGAGAGTTTACAACACCTTCACCCTTGTACGTTAACATGAGAACTGTTGATGATGCGTTAGCAATATCTACATATATACTTTTACACATTCCTTATTCGAACGCCACACGATGAAGGTTGTTCAACAAGAGCAGTCATTACCCATTGATAACTTGGATTTTACAGCAAAAACTCAACATAGTAAACATGGTAAATTGTTACCGAATTCGTTTCGCGCTATCATCTGCGGACCAAGCGGATGTGGAAAAACGAACGTAATGCTGGCGCTGCTTTTCCATCCAAACGGTGCTAAGTTTAAAAATGTTTACGTTTATTCAAAATCGTTGTATCAACCAAAGTATCAACTGCTTCAAGAAGTGATTTCCGCTGCTAAGGGTGTTGGCTATTTCCCATTTAAGGATAACGAGGAAATTATAAGTCCAAGTAAGGCTAAAAATAGCTCTATATTTATATTTGACGACGTGTCGTGTGACGGTCAGCAGAAAATTCGAGAGTATTACTCCATGTGTCGTCATAAAGATATCGATGCTGCATATCTCTGCCAAACATACTCTAAAATTCCAAAACAGCTCATACGAGACAACTGTAACATTATAGTACTATTTAAGCAGGATGAAATTAATCTAAAACATATATTTGATGAGCATGTATCTCCAGATGTTACTTTTGATGAATTCAAAAAGATGTGTTCGGAATGTTGGGCAGAAAAGTACGGTACGTTAGTTATTGTTAAAGACTTTCCTCTTAATTATGGTCGATACAGAGTAGGATTTGATAAGTACATAAAATTGTAGGCTTATCATGTACGCCATCATTCAGTAACATGATGTCAAAGGACCAAGTTGCCGTTGCTAGTCATAAAAGAAAGATCGCAGAACTTGCTCGAGCTATACGTAAAAAGTATCTTACTTTAAAGTTAGGTCGAACTGCAGAAGATGAATCTATTAGAAAACTTTTCAAACCAATATCTGAACCTCTTAAGCAAATAGCTAAGACTCAGCAGCATCCTTCATTTATTATTAAAAAAGAGGAAAAATTGAAACAGGATGATGATGATGATGATGATGATGTATTCACACAGAACCCAAACTATCTCAATTTAGAAGACGTGGCTTCAACTGATGAACAAGGTAATATACCGCCGAGACCTGAAACACCACCACTACCTGAAGAAATGCGTCCTGCTGATTTTTCACAAGAAGCAATAGAAGAATACTTAGATCAATATCCCCCAATAAGCCATAATTATTTACAAGATTTTTGGACACAAAACGATAAAATTGATAAAAATTATGGACCTATATATACCGACAACATTGGTTGGATGTTAGGTAAACGCCGAATTAAATTTGATAGAGCGACTGGCCAAATACAGATATTACCTGAGGGGACAAACTTAGCAGGTACATGGTTTCGTGGCACACCTGGGCTGTATCAACTTTTATTCTATAATGACCCAAACTATGCAGATGCAGATTTACAACCCTATAAAAATCTATTGCAAAGTACCGGTGTTCATTTAGATTCGCTTGGACGCCTAAAAGGTTCGACAGGATTTAAATATAATCACATTATTAAGCCTCTCTTTAAAGATGTGCAGAAAAATAAAGGTACAATTGTCACACGATCAACATCTACAAAAATACGTAGTCCACTTAGTCGATCATTAACAAGATCCACTCCCTCAACAACAACAACAACAACATCATCAACATCAAAACCGCCAACAGGAAAAGGTATCGGTGATTACTTGACATACAACGAGGAACCAATCGAATACGTGTACTGGGATGATCCCAATGAATTAATCGATCGACTTAAACTCCTTATGGCATCTCAGGAAGCTGGCAATACGTCGCATGATAATGAAATAGTAGCCATCCTCAACGAGCTAAAAGAAGCTAATATAATACAGTAATCTAGTTCCTTGGTCTTTCATTTACACGATGAGTCTTGATAAATTCGGACGTCGCTTTGATAAACAAAAGACACTTCCGTATATGCGTACACCGCCAAAGTTAACACTACCCCATACTTCTGATGGAAATGTTGACTTCAAGAACGTAAAGTTGTGTAATATAAAAGATCCCACAGATAATTCAGATGCGGCAACTAAAAAATACGTAGATACTTCAGTGATTGATTTAAAAAAAATAACAGCAAAAACAGATCAAATAACAGAGTTTATTTCGAGAAATCCGCCTACTTCTGGTAAACATATGGCAACAAAAAAATATGTAGATGACTCTATTGCAAATATAACAACAAGAATAGAACAGGAGTTGGCTACAATTAAGTCTCATACCGATTTGACTCCAATAAGGAAAAATATCATTGAATGAATTACAACTTTTGCAAGGACGCACATCATATATATCATTGAAAACATTCGATCTTGCTAAGCGTATAAAGCCGATGGAACAACAATTTAAAGCGTTAAAACATGATGACGTACGCCAAGGAGAAGCTACAACTAGTTAACGAGCTGCACAAGCCTGCTCGAAAAAATTATCTAAGACGACGTACCATCATTAAAGGCTTAGACGATTTATGGCAGACGGACTTGGCTGAAATGCGACCTTATGCTCATCAAAATAAAAATTTCAAATTAATTCTCGTCGTAATCGATTCTTTTTCCAAGTTTATGTGGACTAGACCGTTAAAGACAAAGACGGGTGAGGAGATAACTCGTGCGTTTTCGGATATCCTCGCACATACGGAACGTACGCCGAAAAATCTACAATCTGATCAAGGTAAAGAATTTTACAATAGTAAATTTCAAACTTTAATGAAGAAGCATGATATTAATCATTATAGTACATATAGCATCAAGAAAGCGGCCATTGCTGAAAGAGCCATAAGGACGTTGAAAAATAAACTTTACAAATACTTTAGCTTAATGGGATCGTATAAATGGATTGATATATTACAAAGCATTACCAATGAATACAATGGAACACGTCATCAAACCATCGGATGTAAACCATCACAAATTAATAAATCCAACGAAAAATGTATCTTAAATCGAAAATATACTCATTTAAAAATCGCGGGCCCGCGTAAGTTTAAAGTTGGTGACATTGTACGCATCAGCAAAACCAAAATGCTATTCGACAAGGGATACGTTCCAAGCTGGACAACGGAATTATTTAAAGTTACTAAAATTAATATTACCAACCCTGCAACGTACATGCTCGAAGATATGCAAGGTGCACCGATCAAAGGAGCCTTTTATGACGAAGAATTACAGAAAACAGCCAATCCAGATGTTTATTTAGTTGAAAAAGTTTTACGTCGTAAAGGTAAAAAAATGTACGTCAAATGGCTTGGCCTTGATGCAAAACATAATAGTTGGATTGACAATGATGCGATCGTCTAGGTGTATGGGGTGGGGGGGTTTCTGCTAAAAGTGAGTTCTCAGTCGGTTGCAGTCAGTCAGTCAGTCAGTCAGGCAGCTAGTAAAAAAAAAAAATGGATACCAGTGGTAGTGGTTCAAGTTGCAGCGAGTTTGACCTCACCACCAGCAGCTCACACGAATCATCTGTAAACTACGACCGTGAGCTGGATGCTATTCTGGAAAGGTACGAAGAAGCGGCCAAGAACGAGGACCATTATCTGCTGTACACGCAGTTTCCAAATGGATCATACCAAATTGGATGCGGTCTAAGCCCAGCGAGATCATTTACTCCTGCTGTAATTGTGTGGAACTCATCACGGTTGAAACTATCTTTCAGTTCCTATGAGTGGGAACAATTAATCACCCAGCTCAATGTGGTAACGGTGAAGGAGACGGAGGAGCAGGAGGAGGAGAAGAACCTTCCTGACAAGTATGATCCTGTCGAAATCGAGTGCGGTGACTATTGCAGAATTCGACGACTAATCTATGATAGTACGAAAATTCTCGAAATAACCAAGCACAACATTAGTTTCTACCTCTCAGAAATGGACGTGAACGCTCTTTTAGAAGCAAATAATGAACTTTTAGTACCGTATATGTCTATGCTAGAAACTGTTGAATTTCCAAGCTATTATTATAATGCGCTTAAGATTGTTCGAGCTAGTTTTAATGATCAAAATTATACGTTTTCAGATGCTATTCAAAAATTGTATACATTTAAGCTCGTAGGCTGTACTTTACAACATATAGCGTTAGGACAACATATATTTTTCTATAGACATAGGATCGCTAATGATCTTGAACGATTTTAATAAAGTTTTTGTAAAAATGCATATCTGTCGTTTCATTATGATATACGTCACGTAACGTGACACGTGACGTGACGTGACACGTGACGTACGTGACGTGACACGTGACGCACGTGACGTGATACGTGACGCACGTGACGTGATACGTGACGCACGTGACGTGATACGTGACGCACGTGACGTGCACACTTTGTTCAAAAATACCAAAAAGATGTCTTGATAGCCCGAAGAACCGCGCCACAACATCAGAAGTAATGTTAGTATTATGTGTGTGCGTGTTTTTTTTTTTGTTTTTGAACACGCTAAGTTTTGAACTCCAACCACGCACTAACATTGCTTCTGATGTTGCACACCTCTGACGACTCAAGCTATCAGGACATCTTGTTGTTGTTGTTGTTGTGAACTCTTCTTACTAGAAAAATCTAACGAAATCAATAAAACATCTTTTTATAAATATTCATTTATTAAATCTAATTACATACATGTTTGAAAAAATATATATATATATAAATGTTAGTACTACATACATGTTTGAAAAAAAATATATATATAAATGTTAGTACAATAGATAGAGAGAAACTGGAGGACGGATGAACGCTTTTTATATATTTTTTTGTAATTTGTTTGCTGTGATGTTTTTTTTTTAAAACTCAATATCGCTGTCTACATCAGATTCATCAAATCGGATTCGGATGTTATTTCTAGACCTATCATGTAAGGCATCTCTGCAAGATTCCTGGTCTTTTAGTTCAAACACTACGCTTTTAAAGCAGCTGTGACACCAATTATACTTTTTTTGGTATACGTTCAAAATAATGTCATGTGCATCGTGAACCTCGTGAGAATGGTCATAGCAGGCAAATAAACGTTTATTTAAAGTTTTATGTATTTCTTTAAATTTAGATAAACAATTTTTACATACGTGTAGGTAATATTGGTCCAGCCAATATCCACTTGTCCATAGACAGTAACTAGAATAATCTTCAAAAACATAACCCCAATCTGATTTTCCTAATATAGTGTGAATTAAATTTGGATCTATTTCTTTGTGACATCTAATAAAGTTAATTCCTGTATATGAAGAATCAAGATCATTTTTGGCTTCTTTAATCATAGCGTGCCATTTATATAAAGGAAATTGTTTCACAATTTCCGTAGTTAATTTCCATGGTAGTGGAGACTGCTCCATGAATTCTACTGCTGATGATGTTATTGATTCGCAAATTTTTCTAACAGCTAACTCTGATAATGTTGGGGCATTCATCTATAACAAAAAAAAAAACGCTATTATAAGATACTGTAATGCCCCCACGGAAGTGTGTCAAAACTGTTCGGAATTAAATAACGTTTGTCGTCATACGGACTTAAACTAATTTTTGACTGTTCAACAGAATATACGTTGTGTGCATACGACCTGATACAGCGTTGTGTAGCTGTTTTTTCCTTAAATTCTTTCAAACATTCAACATAATCCTCAAATGCAATTTTATTTTTAACAACATTGTACTTAACCCCTTTAGATTTTTTAACCACCTTCCCACCCTGCACCTTGTAACTATACATTTTGCTTCGAAGTCCAACAAAATGTGTCATAATTTTACCGTTATTTTCATCTTTCATTAGACCCGGCACCTTTTTGTTCTTACGCAGTATTTTATATATGTTATTTTCAGGATAATCCGAAGTATCAAATTTACTGGAATCAGCTTTAATGATCTCCTCATATGCATCCTCACATTGCAATTCGTAGATAAAACTGTCTGTGTCCATGTACATGAGCTTACACCTTTCTGCACCCATTTTTGGTAGCATATAGGTGTAATGAAAATCGTACATGACTAGTTTCGATAGGTCTAGAATTGCCTGCCCTACATACAGAGGTTTGTTAAACGTTATTTCAGCCTTGTTCAATTCGATAACCACCAGATTTTCCTCTAAAATTGTGCGACTGTGGAACCGAAAACTCGAAATCAAGTTTGCTGCCCCATAGCGACCACCCCAAGATTTAACGATTTTACATACGCGGTGCTTACGTATATTTTCCATGGTCTTACCGAATACTGCATTATTCATTAATTTAAAAAGATTTTTTTCGAAATCATTCCGGGCTGCAGCTCTACATCGAGTATTCAACTCGATGTAGGGTTTCAGCCAGGCTGCTTGTTTAAATTGTAAAATTTTATGGATTTTCGTTAACTTTAACCCATTAGCTAGCATTTGTTTTAAATTTTTATAGTGAACCGTGTACTCTTTTTTATCCGTAAGTGTTGCCATTAATTTCGGCAATTTTACCCCGCCGTCGCTGGGTGGTACGCTACGTTCTGCCGCAAACGGAAAATCTTTGTGTTTATCGTGCAGTTCTTGTGGGTACGATAGATCGACTTGTAGCACGTACCCTACGTCAGAGTCGTCGGGTATTGACATCACATCAAACGATGTTACATCATCTACCCATTTGAACCCTCCGTAGGGTAAGGGTTGCTGCATAGCCTTCCCATATAAGCTATTCACATCCAGGTACATAAGGTACTTGGACGGCTTTTCAGGATCATATTCGGGCATATATTTATTGTTGGCCTCCGAAAATCGGTTGCTACACACCGAAATTCCACCTCTTATAGCATTTTCGTAAAACATCACCATATCTAGATCCTTTAGTAGTTCTAACTTACACCCAGTGTATTTGAGCATACAGTCCCACGTATATCCGGGCATTGTATAGTACCACGCAGGATCCAGACCATAGGTGGAGAAACATTTTTTACGCAATTGCTCAAAAACGTCGGCAAGAAGCAGAATATCTGTTTTTAAATATATATCAGAATACTCTCCTAATGTTTTAATGTTAAACTGTTGCCAAACAGATTGCGCATGAGCATACTTCTCGTCACTTACACTTTCATCGTTTAATTTATTGTAAAATTTTTCAATTGGGGGCAAAGTCGTTTCATTTAATTTTTTCAACGAATCAATGTAATCGTAACAGAAAACTCCTTTCTGTGTTAATAATTTGAATTTATCTTCATCTAAATTTTGAAATTCCCTTTGTAAAATTTTCTTTTCTGATACTGCTAAAATTGAAGCTAATTCATCAAGAGACGCCCCCATAAATCGAAAAGAGTCTATAAACCGCAATTTAATGTTATTTTCATCTGAGTGCAGCGTAAAGGAGATGTATTTATCTTTGTTGATGGGAAGTAGACTTAAGCGACCTTTTTTACATAAATTCGAAATCATAAAGTGACTATCGTACCCACTTAAATTATGGAATATAACCGGCACAACAAACAATTTTCTAAAGTTCAGATTGCATGCTTGGTGTGCGTAACCTCTGAACTCTCCACTGAAATGGTTGTGATCTCTAACGATTATGTCTTTTTTTGTTTTTGAAAATCTCTTACCGCAAATATGACATGATGTTGCCTTACATGTGTCTAATTTTTCAATCATAGGTACGCTTGTTTTTATTTTTGAGTTTACAAATTGCGCAACACCAGCCATACGATTTGCAAACCAATCCATACAATCTGCACCTCGAAAGCTCTCGAAATAAGAAAGGCTATCATCATAGCTGCATTTTACATAGAAACCAGCACTATACGGAACGTGTTTTTGATATTTTATGGTTTTAGTTAAATTTACGACGCTACTTTCTTTATGATTTTCTAATTGACATTCAAAATCTGCATAAACAACAAAAGGAGTATTTTGTTGGTATGTAAAGTTTTTAAATTCAACGCAGCTCTCTTTAGGAAGGTTAATTTTATATTTATTAAATTTAGAACACAGTTTTTCATGTTCAACTAATTTATTTTGCTGATGGAAATAGTTCAGACATCTATCGCAAATAAATTTTTTCTCACGATGTTTATTTAACTGGCTACTAATAAGACGCGAAAGATTTTTAATCCAACAATAGTGATATTTAATTTCATCGATTGAATCATTATCTTCATTTGCTGGCGCTGGTGGAGGAGCATCATAATCATTTAAACGCGGATAATATTTATTTTGAGCTAAAAGTAAATTAACATGCGTATCCCGTTTATTTTCCGTTAATCTTGCTGGTACTACTATGTAAAATGATTTTTTTTCTGTTTCGATCAATTCTAAAGCGTAAACATTGACTGAAATGTTATTCATCTTTTCAAATTTTGAAATTTTTGTTAGCAGCATAGGACTATCTAAATTTTCTGTTTGTAAAACGTCAGTAAAGTGTGGATATGAGGAGGTTAGTTCTGCATGTCTTTTTTTGCTAGGAGTCCGAAGAGCGCTTACAATGGCCCAGTAAAAGCAATTTTGATCTATATTTTTAATGTTTATACAAGCATTTTTCCTTATAATCGGTTCTGGTAGTCTAATATAAGATGAACCGTTTCCCAATTGATATTTACTGATATTAACAACTAAGGAAATAATTTTATTTAACGCAAATCCCGAATCTTTTTCAGCAAATTCCGATAATTCGTTTAAAAGTTTATCTTTCACATATATCTTAAACCACTCGTCTATTTGAGTTGATGTATCAATAATATGATTTTTAGTATTAATATATTTAATTCCCAAAATTTCATTATCCCCCGATTTCCTAATAAACTCCCCGCAAAATGTTGTATTTACTTTGAGCGCACAATGGGTGTTCAAAATATTCCTAATTTTCCTTTTAAAAACAACTACACAATCTGCTAAAAATTGATTCAAGTCCTTATGACGCAAATTAGCTATGGAACCGGTTTTTATTCTACTTTGAAAGCTCGATTCTACATTTTCCCATCTAACCCTCTCACCCAATGTTAAGTGAAGTCCTGCCCCAATATGTCTAGTTAAAATCAACTTTCTAAAATGTTTAAAATGCCCCAAATTTGTTTCTACTTTTCTACAGGTCCCTACAGATAATTTATTTTGCCTTCTACTACGAATTACCCGTTTACATAATCTAATTTGTTTTTCTATTCGTTTCAGCCACACTTCCGCGTCTCTGATTGTAAAATTATCAAATAAAATTTTCCGTAGACTAACAATTGATAGTAGAACACCGTCTGTTTGTTTGATGATCTTTTTAACCTTATTTGAAGACATTTGAAAAGACGACATTTTTTTTTTCAAGCAAACACATTACTCAAAAATATATAAAAATGCTCACCCTGTCCTCCTCCTCCTGTTCTCTGCTTTGTTAATTTTCCACTATTTTGAATGATGCTAGCGGTCGGCTTTTCCCTACGTCCACTTCCCCTTGGAAGATGATCGAGTATTTTCCGTGAAAAAGTTCGTCGATGACCGGCTGGTACGTTTCCGTCACCCGCTGTGGTAGAAATAGCACTTCCGGTCCTAAATCTAGTAGCACGGCTTCCCCAAATTTCGACTTGACCACTTTAGCTGCTTGGATTGCAAATGGTGTCCCGACTGGTAGGTCCTTTAATTTTCTGATAGGTTTGCGGTCTACAATCGAAGACGCAGCATTAATTTTTGATAAATCCATCTATAAAAAAAATTGAGTCGTCTAACTATTTTGAAGCATAACACGAAAAAACAGTTGCACTTAGAGACATAAAAAAGAAAAATATTAAATAAAATAGCACTTACTTTTTTTAAAATTTTCGCTATCTCGTCTCTCTCGAAGCACTATTGTACTGCGGCCGTTGTTCCAGCTTGCAGCGTTGTGCGTTAAGTGTGAAACAATGATGACTATTGCATGCGCTCGCTAAATATAAATACGTGGTTGAGATAACACACGCGTGCATGAGATAATTGTATCGTAAAAATGCATATTATATGCATCATATTCTCAGTACCATTTTTATCGAGAAAACAACATTCATTGCGGTTGCAGTATTTTTTATATAATTTCTTAGTAATACATGAATGTATCGTTTGTCCGGCGGAAATTCCAATTACAAGTTGCACATGAGAGTAGAAATTTAGAAATATAGTAAATTCGTGTATGATTATTGTATATTTGCTGCCTAATTTTTTTTCAGTCAAGATTTTGATTGGGGGGTAAACGAATTTATATTTGCTATCTGAGATTTTTGACATCATTCTCTATCAGGTGTTGGTTCATGAAATTGGACATGCTCTCGGCATAGCACATAGTGCTTCTCCGAATGCTATTATGTTTGCCTTCTATCAGCATGAGATTCGTGGTCTAGATGTTGATGATATAAATGCAGTACAATATCTATATGGAAGAAAAAACAAATATGATTCAATCCCAACGTCTACCACCGCATCAGCAATACCAAAAACAACAACAACTATAAGATCTACAACTCGTAAGCAGCCGATCCTCAAAAATTTGTGTGATATTATTCCAGATTTTATGTTTTTAGCTATTGCTCCAGAGTTTTCAAATTACCGATTATATATTGCACATGATATGTTTATATGGAAACTAGACTTAAACGAAATGATTATCCCATCTCAGCCTGAACTTCTTGTCGATTATGTTCCTACAGAATTACGTCAATACACTTTACAACATATTTTCCAATCAACAAACGGTGACTTGATTACCATTGTGTCTCCAAACAACTATTTCTCAGCATCATTCCCTACCATTAAATTTCTTGATAATTTTTCAATTGATATACCCGATAGGGCTCGAATCAATGCTATTTTTCAATCAAACGCAGGACGGTCCTATACCTTTTATAATAATATGTCATATATAGAATTTTCTAACGATTTTACTGATGTGTTGAACAGAGGACGGATAAGAGACATATTTCCTGGGTTACCTGAAGTTTAGGGAAAAAATTAAAAAACAACCAGAACTGAACCGTGAAATACATAATTTGATTCTTGTCTGTCATGAACCAAATCAGTTGTCGAACAATGATTTGAGTCGATTAGTATCAACATCTAAAGTACTCCCTGATATGTAGTTTTATTGAAAATACCTCTGGTTTGCGAAATAATATTGTCGGAATTTCTTGTTGCAAGTTGTTCAAGCGCGGGTATTCAAAACATGGCACACACACACACACCAATCAACCTTATTGTTATATATACTATATGTTTCAATAAAATATCCATTATACTATTTTCATTTTGAACGGTATCATCCTGTATAATAATAACAGTACATCGTATACAGGTTATGAGACATTCTGACCGACCGACCGACCGACCAGAGGAGCCCACCACGCTATTTAGGTCACGCCTTGCTATATACGATTTAACGATATACCGTCGGTCCATCGATCCGCTATTTTTCGATGCACCCCTGTATACACGTTGCCCCCCGTAATCCAGGCCAACACCAGACAGGTGCGACATCGGCGCCATCTATGCGCGAGATGCCCAACCCATCAATGGCAGCTGTCCAATGACGCATAGATTCCGTTAGGTTTGTACACCGCCAAACAAATCTACGCCATTTATGCGCGAGATGCTCAACCCATCAATGACAGGTGTCCAATGACGTATGACAGATGACGTGTAACGCCATCTATGCGTGAGATGCCCAATGACGCATGACAGGTGTCCAATGACACACAGATTCCGTTTGGTTTGACAGCGCCATCTAGCGGCGGAATCCCCAACTCATGAATACAGATTCCGTCCAACAACCTGTCAATGGCGCGCGACGCCAGCGCCTCTGGTGGCGGATTTTGGAAGTTTTGAGACCGAATCCCCATAAGACATCTACTTACCCTTCAGATCACAAAACGGCATTCGGTCCCCCAGAATACTCAAATTAACTAAACACCAGTAGATAAGTCATCCGTGCAGTGGTGCCAAGTTTCATTTATTTCTCTTTACATAATACTACTGAAGTCTCCTAACTTGGACTTGTATTATTATATTATTTTTCAAGGATCTCCAATGGATATAACCAAAATTCTTTCCAGCAACTTTGAGTACACTATTTGCTCGATTAAGACTATACAAAACGTTGCTAGCATACGACAGAAGGATGCCCAACGTTTCGTAAATTATAACTTACCTATGCAAAAATTATCAGATCATCGAGCAGCCCACACAATCAAGAATACTTTTTTCTATTACATGTCCAGGAGGTTGTATGAACTTTCAGATCGAGCACTTTGCTTTTCCAATAGCCTATGTCGTATCGACGACATCCTAATGATGATAAGCTTTAGACGCGTAATTTCCAAATCTGTGATATTAGCAGTTGAAATACTTCCCTGCCCTCCGGTTCGCAAAAAACAGCATTGAGTATCCTAAAATACTTGAATTACCTAATCACTATACTGAGCCTTACAATCATGTGACGTTATCTTTGGATAAGGAAATCACCATTCATGTTTGGTACCATCTATCTATGAGAATATTCCTAATCTTGAAATAAAATCGTATATCAACGATTTTCTCTAATAGCTCAGACTTAACCATATAGTCACGCCAACCAAAAGCCATATGATACAATCGTCCATCAAAATACCTTCGGATTCACAAAAAAACAGCACTGAGTCTCCCAAAATACTTGAATTTACTAAACCCTGCTAGATCGGTCTTCCGTGCAGAATAAATACACTTCTACCCTACGATTCACAAGAAACCAGCACTGAGTCTCCCAAAATACTTGAATTTACTAAACACTGCTAGATCGGTCTTCCATGCAGAATACTCTTCTACCATACGATTCACAAGAAACCAGCACTGAGTCTCCCAAAATACTCGAATTAACTAAACACTGGTGGATCAATCTCCCATGAAGAATACTCTTCAATACGCAAACCAGTGCTGAGTCCTCCACAATACCCGAACTAGCTGAATGGCGTACGTCTGACGTCAGATCGGTCTCCCGATCATTTTAATTCCAGTCAATAAAGCGCGTGCGCCCGGGGATAGGGTTTGTCGGTTTGTCTAAGATCTGAGAATTCATTTTATTGGCACCAATCGTGCTGGAAGGACGTTCAAATCTGTTGTGTATTCAAGAGTGTGTCTGAAAGGACTGTTGAGGTAAGTATGACTTTTTGAACTCTTATGCAATCGTTAATAGGATATGATGGTAATATGACTGTATTACTTACATTTAATGGAAAAGCAATGAATATTGAGTAGCGTGAAGGATAAAACAATGCTGTTCAAAAGGTCAACCCCCATAAATTTTACGCCAAACTTTATCTAATCTTGTTGGTTTAGTTTTGTATAGGTGATTCTTGAATGTAAAGCTACAATGTTTTTTTTTTCAAGTTAAAGAACAGGGTCAAGTAGATTGAGTGTGACCATACATCACTGAAAATTTAAAAATAGAATACTTCAATCAAAGCTCATTTTGGCTTTTTTCTAGCTGCTGCTTTACATCTTTTTTAGGGTACATACCTGTATATGTACTGATTCCGTTTTTTGCATTATAATACAAAATCACTACAGACTGTGCTTTTGACTCACGGTGTCAAGTAGCTCGACTTTATATGTAGACAATGATAATTTTAAACGGGAGATTGTGTTGATTATTTCCTATATGGTACAGTAGCGGGGTGATAAAATTCTAAATCTAAAATTGCAAATCAGAGATATCATGTTTTACTTCCCACGTCAACGGTCGAGGAAGTATTGTAATCGCAAGATATTTTGAAAGTGAGGTATTATGTTTTGTTGGATGCTATATGACATGTAGATCACGGAAAACCATGATACTCATTTCTGCTATAACGTGGAAAGTACCATTGGGACTTTGATGAAATTTAGACACAAGGTTGCTACGAGGCTATGGACAAGAAAGCTTTAGCTTTTAAAAATAGGTCCAGTGGCGTCAGAGAAAAGGGCCACAAACGAAAAAATAGAAATCGCTCAAACTTTGTTTTTTGACGATTCAGGGGCTCTTGATCATTATCCAAATAAATTTTGAGGGTTAGGAGTTGATGAGGGAGTGAATCGTAATTTCCTAAGGTTTTCTATCGGATCTATTTGACATATCTGACTTTATCAAACATTTGCGTAGAAAACAGGAAATCATACCTATTTCCTGTATCTGTACACTCAAAAATTTCTAGTGTTAATGCATGGATATAGTGTTTAATGATAACACATTACGTATTATTGAGTTTGGTAAAATTTCGAACATCATTCACTGGTATTGCTACTAGAATCAATTAAAAATAAAGTATTTTACTTTGACAATCAACATATACTATTGCTGCACGGAAAAAAATGGCTTGTGGATGTCAGTTCATTGGGAAAAAAGCTAATGACAAAAATTACTCTAATATAATTGGCTTTTTGACATTTTTGAGAGCACTCTTATCAAATATCTTTTCACTAAAAACAAGCATGTTGTATTCTTCCTGAAGATAGTCGATATTGTATATCTATTATTTTTTGGAATGGTATTATTTCTCTAAGTTGAAACGGAATAATTACAAAACAATATATTTGAACTTTTCCAGGGAAAGCCTTTCAATATGAGCAAAAATTGGTTTTGTAACAGAGGTCTATCACCTATCACACAGCATCCAAGAGATGAAGAAAAAGATAAGACTTCTGAAACAGTGATTACTGATTCACGTAAGGTGTCATCTGTGGTTAAACAAAACAGCGACCACAGTGACTGCAACTCGGTAAAACATAAGTATGTTTTTTTTGGTAGAGTTCCCATATTTATGATTTATTCTAGGTAATATCTTCTACATCCCCAAGATATGCTGTACACCCCCATCATCATCAATATCCGGTTTATCAGAAAATGTTCATTGCAGTAACTTGTGCAAGGACTCTGAGGTAATAATCATTCACTGCCTAGTCTGTGAACTTTTTTATTCTATTGAACCTTTTTCAGTACAACGTTACCTCGAATAACGAGAGCATAGTGGAAGATCCAGACCACCAAAGTGAATCTAGCTCGGTAAAGCAATATTATGTATTCTTTATGAAACATGTCTGATATATGTCATTCATTTCAGTTCATATCTCTTACTTCGCCTAATATATGCTGCACACCACCATCATCTTCTGTAATTTCTGATGCAGAAGATGAAGATTATAGTCCCCACACTAGTGAAGAGGCTGAGGTAAATATATTACTATTATTCTACTCAAGTACCCATTGAAAAATTTGGATTGGGTGGAGTTGTGTAGCCAATCCGATATTTTAATTTTGTAATTTTACAATTTTAATATTTTTCAACTTTCAAATTTTTTGATTTTTCGACTTTCCAATTAATAACTATAACATCTTTTCCATCAAAACGTTGCTATGTGAGGGGAATCTATGATGTTTAGAATGTGTCAAATAGATTGCGAAGAATTACTAGGGATGGAAGTGTATCATTAAACTAAATAAAAAAGAGATATACCCGTCCCACCCTCTACAACCTCCAACTCGCTAATTTTCCACCACAAATTTTTTTCTCAAAAATGATCAGTATCTGAAACAATAAAAAACGAAGTTTATGAGATTTCTTTTTTTGTTTTTAACTTTTTCTCCGCCGGCACTGGAACGCTCTTAAAAACTATATAGGTAGCTTTTCTGTCCCTGGTCTAGTGGTAACCTTCCCCCTCAAGTAATCAAGGACTCGACACAGCAGCAGAGCGGCGGACAGACTGACGGAAATGAGTGATCTACATGTCATATAACATGAAAATACTTTAGAATACTTCCTTGTCAGTTTTCTGATCTTCAGTCCAAGGAACAAGAACCGGTCTTTTTCTTCGGTAACGTTTCATCCACTTGTTGAGATTCCGAATCTGGATGCGGTTCTTGGATTTCTTCATATTGATATAGAGGCTCTGGGTGGTCATTATCCTGCTGCGCTTCTGATATCAAATTCTCGTCCAGATTCAATTCAATTTTTTCTAGGGATTTTTCTTTGAAATGACCTGCCTCGCCCTTGTCTATCAACGTCAAAATCTTGGAGAGTCTAGCCGTTTGGTAGACATCATCTGGTAATCGGTATCATGCACGGTGGATACCTAGTGTATGTCCCATAAAAGATGCGAGTTGTTCCACGTCATTTTCTGACATGTTTAACAATTGGGTCAAAGTTGCTATGACCTTTCTCAGACGGGTGCTAGTCAGGGCATGCGGATTTGTAACCGATGATAGGTTCTTATGAATTGGGTTTACCGAAAAGATTTATGTTCGACACCGTCTGAATATTATCTTTACACTCTAGTTTTAGATTCAAGTGCTCATGTACATCCTTGCTTATAAGAACTGGAACACCTCTGCCTCTTTTTCCACGAATTTCCATTCGTTTGTTAGATCTCATTAGAATTCTCTCGGTTTCCGTTATTGCTTCCGAAAACTCCTTATAGGCTTGATTGTGTTCGTCAGATATAGCGGATTTGTAAACATTTATGGGAAGTCGTTGTAGTTTTCCAGGCCGCCTCCTCTTTAATGAAAGCATCCTACATTAAACTGTCTCCAGTCAAGACGTGCATGCTTTTTCATTACCTGAACTTTTTGTAGCACTGACACCTGATTTGCAGCTACTTTCATAAGATAATCCTTCAATAGTTTAAGATCACTAGCTAATGGAACCAATGTTTGCATTATCTACTGTTGGCAGTGACTCAGATTTTTTTCAAAACGTGTAAAAGAGCCACACCGCAACATTTTTTCAAGGTTGTACCCATGTTCATAGCATATGTCGGGGATCTATAAGCTTGGCTTTCATCATCATATCCTGATGTTAACTTAGTTGCTTTCACAAGTATGTCATATCTATGTGTTTTTATAGCAATCAATAGGGTAATCACAGACAAATCTAATTCCATTAGAAGTCAAGCCACTTCTCCCATTTTCCTAGAAACGACTTGGACAAATTGTAGTTCCCTGTGAAGTTTCAGATATCAGCAAGCATGCGCACATATTATCATCTTTTGCAACTTGAAACTTTGTCAGGTCTCATGCGATGAAATGCTTTTGCTTTGAGCTCATTATCTACCTTTATATTATTCAATAACAAAGTTTGTCCTAAAGTCTGTGATCGTTTGCCCGACGATCCCTTCTCCGGGTTTGCATCACATTGTTTGCGATGACGCCATAAGTTCTTGGCAAAATAGTAACCCATATAGTGGATGCATGATTCCGTTTTTCCACACCTTTTCTAACAGGTTTTACCCCCTCGACCTCCGAAGGCGATAAAATTATGATTTTTCCTTAGAGCAAAAAGCAGTTGTTGCCTTTTACGGATCAAAACAGGTAAATGTAGATATTCAAAAAAACGTTCAAAAAACTTCGTATTTGACGTTTCAGAGAATCCCGATCATTTTCAAAAACATTTTTGGAGGGATTAAAAACTCTTTCGTCTCTGGCCTTCTCTCACTTGCCAAACAACAAGCGACAAAGCTTATCTCTGAGCGAAGTTTTTACTGTAAAAATAGATTTTATTATACCTATTTGAAAAAATGGTGTCAAGTAGGTTGACTCTATACGTCCTACCCCTTAGAGACAGCTTTTAGTGCAATTTTCAATATAGTGCAATCGAGTCTATAAATTTGCTTTCAAAAATGACGGTTACAATCTGAATTTGAAGTTCAGTATAAAGGAGTGATTTTGATGCCCTTAAATATCACCTAAACCTTAGATATCATCTATAAGTAAAAACTTTGAATTCAAATTGTAACCACTATTTTTGACAGCAGATTAATAGATTCAATTGCACTATATTGGAAATTGCACTAAGAGCCATCTTGAAGGCGTAGGAAGTATAGAGTCAGCCTGCTTGATGCCATTTTTCCAAATAGGTATAATAAAATCTATTTTTACTGGAACAACTTTGCTCAGGATAAGGTTCTCCGCTTATTGCTTGGCAAGTGAGAGAAGGCCAGAGACGAAAGAGGGAAATGTGGTTGAAAAACAATGGTCATTCCTTAGCATAGACGGCATGATATTTTATGAATTGATCAATGAAACAACATACAAAATTGAACGTCAATACTAACACTATTCACTGAACATTTCATTTGATACGCCTCCAATGATAAGTATAAGTACTGTCCACCTGTCGCGATGCTTATGCATTTATTGTATTTATATTTATTTTTCTTTTGAAAGGACGAGGAACTGGACAGGAGCGATGAGGCCAGAGACAACTTACATTCGGCAAGTGTCAAGAAGAATGTTACTATACATGCAAAAGCTGAATCAATTCCCACCGCAGAATGTGATCAGTCTGCACCCAGTCAGTCTGGTTCTTCATCAGTGAATACTGGACTGTCAGGAAAGAAGAAAAAAGTTACAGTTTTCTGTTGTTTTTGTGAATGTGAGGTTTTTCATTTTCCACGTCATTTGAAAAGAAACCATACGAATGAAATTGAGGTACAAGAATTTCTAGCTTTACCTGTTTTAAGCCGTAAAAGGCAACAACTGCTTTTTGCTCTAAGGAAAAAGGGTAAATTTATCAACTCTACGCCTTTGAGGGGAGAGGGGATAAAACCTGTTAGAAAAGGTGCGGAAAAAACGGAATATCTTCCATGCATCCACTGTATGGGTTACTATTCTGCAAAGAACTTATGGCGTCATCGCAAACAATGTGATGCAAACCCGGAGAAGGGATCGTCGGGCAAACGATCACAGGCTTTAGGACAAACTCTGTTATTGGGTAATATAAAGGTAGATATTGAGCTCAAAGTAAAAGTATTTCCTCGCATGAGACCTGACAAAGTTTCATTGGTTGCGAAAAATGATAAATTAATATGTGCGTTTGCTTCCCGATATCTGAAACTCCATAGGGAGCTACATTTTGTCCAAGTCGTTTCTAGGAAAATGAGAGAATTGGCTCGACTTCTAATGGAGATAAAAAAATTAGATTTGTCTGTGGTTACCCTATTTGATGCTCTAAAACCACACAAATATGACATACTTGTGAAAGCAACTAAATTAACATCAGGATATGATGACGAAAGCCAAACTTATAAATCCCCCACATATGCTATGAACATGGGTACAACCTTAAAACAATGTTGCGATGTGGCTCTTTTACACGTTCTAAAAAAATCTAAGTCACTGCCAACAGTAGATAATGCAAACGTTGAGGCAGATATAAAAACATGCATCCAACTCATAGAGGCAAATTGGCGATTCGATATTTCAACCAATGCTGCTAATGACCTCAACCTAAAAAAATGGAATAAGGTCACTTTGGTACCGTTAGCTACTGATCTCAAACTATTGAAGGATTACCTCATGAAAGTAGCTGCAAATCAGGTATCAATGCTACAAAAAAATCCAAGCAATGAAAAAGCATACACGTCTTTACTCGAGACAGTTTATTGTAGGTTGCTTTTATTAAATAGGAGGCGGCCTGGAGAACTACAACGACTTCCCATACATGTTTACAAATCCGCTATATCTGAGGAACACAATCAAGCCTATGAGGAGTTTTCAGAAGCAATAACAGAAACCGAGAGAATTCTAATGAGATCTTTCAAACGAATAGTAATCCGTGGAAAAAGAGGCAGAGGTGTTCCAGTTCTTATAAGCAAGGATGTACAGGATCACTTGAATCTAATACTAGAGTGTAGAGATAATATTCAGACGGTGTCGAACATATATCTTTTCGGTAAACCTAACTCCCAAGAACCCATTATTGGTTACAAGGTAATCAAAAAGTATGCGTCGTTATGTCAAGCGAAAAATCCGCATGCTCTGACTAGCACCCGTCTGAGAAAGCACTTGGCAACCTTGACTCAATTGTTCAACATGTCAGAAAATGACATGGAACAACTCGCATCTTTTATGGGACATACACTAGGTATCCACCGTGCATCATACCGATTACCAGATGACGTCTACCAAACGGCTAGACTCTCCAAGATTTTGACGTTGATGGAGAAGGGCGAGGCAGGTCATTTCAAAGGAAAATCCCTGGACGAAATTAATTTGAATCTAGACGAGAATTTGATATCAGAAGCGCAGCAGGATGATAACCACCCAGAGCCTCTATGCCAATATGAAGATATCCAAGAACCGCATCCAGATCCGGAATCTCAGCAAGTGGATATAACGTTACCAAAGAAAAAGTCCAGGGTTCTAGTTCCTTGGACTGAAGATCAGAAAAATTTAGTCTTGGTTCACTTTGGAAATCACATTAAATCTAAGAGGGCCCCAAAAAAGGCTGAATGCGATAACCTCATCGCAAGTCATACTGAATTATTACATAATAAGGACTGGCTAAAAATCAAAGTTTTCATCCAGAACCAGTACCGAAAGAAAAAATGAATACCATCTCAATTTATGAGCGAACCCGTTTTTTTAATAAAGTAGAAATTAAGTATGAACATATGTATCACAAACTAAGTATAAGCATTTTTTAGTAGTTTCATTTTGTCAATGTATAAATTCAGTTTTCTTCTTATGTATTTTCGTAAATAAAATTCATACCGATATTATTTGCGTTTATCCTTCGCTCCTATAACCGCGTGGTTGTCAAAGCACAAAATGTTGAAAAATGTAGGTCATTGTCCGAAAGCGAAGTTTATGCAATTTTCTCTTCGTTTGTTGACCACTCTGCAACCACTGCAGCTAAAGCGAATTTTTTGTGATTACATTAATTCCCTGCCAATAGGCGCGGTAAGTAAAAGCATATTTTTTAAATTGTAAAACTAGGATTAGCATATTTGTTTTTATTTTATTCTATAGGAAATTGGATTTGAGCATCACCTTTATCATATTTGAGAGTGTTTTTTTGTGAACATTTTTCCTTAATACTACACCATCCTTGATTTTCTATTCATGTGGTTGTATTTGCATAATGGTCTATCTATATTACCCTTTTTAATTTAGCTTGAGTAGCTTTACGCTAAACTTTGCTCTTTGTTCATATAATCATGTATTGTACACATCGTGACCCAATATTCCATGGACGTGAGATTACTAGTTATTTTCAGACTGAGAACAAGTCGATTGCACATAAGTTATCTGTATTCGAAGGTGCTTCGTTAGGGGGCATCAAAGTTTTCTTTTAAAAACACGTTTTCCAAGATATTTCAAAAGCCGGTAGGTCGATTTTAATGAAATTTGGAACACATATGCTCTGCTCAGCGTTCTAATATTTGCCTTTTACGAAAAACTCCAGAGCTTTTTGGAAGGGTGAAAACTACCCCCACACCTACATAAATTGTAGCAGAATTTTTCCCAACTTTCCTCATGACCGATTTTTTTATTTATTCCATCCTTTGTCTCTCATTAAAACGAGATATCTTTCATAGTTTTCGAGAAAAAAAAACCTTTTTTGGGGCTGGTTTCTAAAAAAATGTTTTAACACATCAAGCGTAAAAATCTAGTTGGCAAATAAACGAAGCACTTTTGCATAGAGGTGACTTATGTCAAATCGACTTGTTATGAGTCTAAAACCTGATTGGAAAAACATTTTTTTCCGAAAACTAGTAATAATAATCGTAATCATAATCATAATCACAACCATAATCGTAATCATAATTATATTAATAATGATAGTAATCGAACAAATATATTATTGCTGCATTACGGTACTCTCGGTCACGGACGCCCCTATTATAATGCCTGACGGCGAACTGGGCCGCACCAGACATAGAAAGGTGAAAAGCCGATCCTCTAACACAGCAAATATAATAAAATACCTAATACAGCGATGCCAATATTAAGGAGGATCTAAAAGCGATAATCTGGATACTGAATACCCGGCAGATGACCGATCCACTGTAGACCTGACTGGTAATATTTGATAATATACGGGCTGAATACCCAAGCGATCGTGAGTCCACCAAATCGGCGCGGCAAAACCCTGAACTACGGTACCCAAATTCGGCGAAAAACATGATCTAGGTCATCCCTCTGAAATTTTGCCAGGTGACAGAGGGGGGCCTGAGGGGCCGATAGGTGGAATTTGCGATAGGTCCTCCTTATACGGAGGACCTATCAGAGCGGAGGACCTATCGACTCTAAAAAGCCCATGAGTGGAGGACCGATCCATCAGAATCTACATATATATATATATATATATATATATATATATATATTGCGTGTTGCGTAACTGGCTACTATTAAAATTCAGGTTTTGATTGAATTTTCGTATATATCTGGAAATTATTTAATCACAAAATCATATTTTAAATTTTTTGTTAATTCGCATTTTGTCTTGGGGGGCTGTAGCCTTTTCGCCCCTATGGACCGACCGCCACTGGTTGAAACCTTACATAAAAGCTGGTTCGCACACCCACGGAAAATTGCCCCCCACCGCAGCGACCATAAGATAACAGTGGTGAGCCACTGTCAAGTCACTGCCATCAATTTTGATCAGCATAGTATAATCAAATTCAAGCGGATAACCAAATGGAAATGGTTTGGTTTGATATTTACCAATCCGTTCAAGCGAGTGTAGTTATCAGTTTGGTTATAAGATCCGTGACGTCACGAATCAGCTGTTATATGTCATAGTTATCACCGCAAAATTGTGGTATTTACCCAACTCAAGAGTAGTTTTATATTTCTGGTTATTATTTGAAATGTGACAAGTTAGAATTTTGCCGGGTATTGGATATTTTTATTGTACTTCAGCTTCATTTTTGAGAAAAATGATACAGGCTGACTTCAGTTTTACCATATTTACCTTATTAGTTATACTCATTACGGTTGTTGGCGACACTTTAAATGTAGTTCCTATGCTTAACAAAGTATCCTGTGTAGCCATATACCACAAGAATATTAAAATATGGCCATATAAACTCACTAGATGATATCCACCTGTATACGGTTTTGCTAATTTCTTTTTTCATCATTTCTGCTGAATCAATAAATGTTTTCTTTGACATGCGGAAAAATTTAGAGAATTGAAAGTTATCATGGCTACAAAGCCATGGTTCCATAATTAAAAAAAAATCTGAAAAAAAATTTCTCCCATGAATATTATGAAAGGTTTCTTATTTGAACTTTCCATATACAGTTGTAGACGAAAAAGCACCGATTATTAAGTGATAATAAAAATAATCAGAGATTATATACGCGCTTTTCTAAAATAAACAACTTGCAACAAAACCGCGGTTAAAACCAACGCGTTCAAGCGATTCGTGTAACTGACGTCATCAACCCGTGTGTCATCTTGAACCATATTATAACCGCGGTACATAACACAGAAACTTTGGTTATTCGCTTGGATTTGATTTATGACGCTCTTTTTTAGTTAACCTCTTTCATTTGTGTCTAGATGTTTGGAAGGTAGGTTGGCTCGAGTAAAGATAACATGGCCACGCAAGACAACTATTGAAATATACTCTACTAGACTATCCGTAGCTAAATTTTTCTCAAAATCGTTGCACAATACTTAAAAATATGCAAATGAAGATTGGAAAACTGCCACATTGACATTCTGAATAACTCCATCGCTACCCCGGGATATACATACGTTTTGAAAGTTGATCTTGTCACCTGGATTGCGGCATTGCCAGCTCATCGGACGATTTTGCTACCTCTGCTATCACGAATTCCTTGGACCCGAAGCGACTCGATGTTTACGTTGACCGGTAGCAGACGCGCGGAGTGGGAGCTGGAAAGGGGCGTGGCTGTACTACCCGGCCTTACCGTATCGCCGCAGCGAGGTACAGCACTCACAAGCTTCAGTCTCTCGGTATCTGTCGCTGCAGCGGAATGTCTAGGCGTTCACAGCTCCGTGCAGAGCTCTATCCGGTTTAGCTACTTTTTTTTCAGTAGTGGTGTTAACTATACGGTTCTCGATTGTCTCTCAGTGGTGCCTTGGTGTTGTGACGTGGGTGTCAAGTGTCTCCAAAGTGGAAATTAGGTCTAGCTCCAACTCTTCTGAGGGAAACAGGATATCTGCGCAGCTAACGAGGTGAGCATTGCATACTAATCTAGTTGTGTGTTAGGGTTGAGAGATTAGTCATATATAATGAGGTATATCTCAAACGCCAGATCAATATTAGTCAAAGAATCACTTCCAAAGCGACTCATTTTCACTACATAAGCTGACTAGCACTGTTTAAAAACAATATTCAGCTTAGTGGAGTTTTCTGCTGTCCTAGGAGGCCATAATTGCTTGTTATCAAAGGTATTGTAAATTTTGGTGACAACAGCTGTCAAGTTTTGCCGCGGGTAAACTGGAAAAAATGCTGACAGGTACTGTCATACAATTTTTCCATCTAGAAACCATTTGTAATTCAAAATTCCGCGTTTGTGATTGGTAGAAATTAATATGAGGGAAATAGTCGTCATGAAAACCGCAGGATAAGTTTCAGATGCTACATTAACACAAAAACTGGTGCCACGGCTTGACTTGTGTTTGAATGTTTATGGTGGCTATGTTGAAAAATTAAAAAAATGTTCATATTTGAGTTTATGATACAATTTACATTCATAAATAAAATTTATCTGACTGGATTACAAAACGGTTCTTCAATGCTATTTTTTTAGGTTAATAACTGTGGCATGCTGGCGATTTTCGATTGTAAAAATGAAGCCAGAATTGTAGAATGACTTGATTTTTCTTCAGCTGATACAATTAATCTTAACAGTGACGGTTGAGGTTTCCTAGGGTTTTCCTCGCCCAAGTGAGAATGCAGACACTAAAAAAACCATATTCCGCTACTAAATGGTAGAGAAAATGAAAATCGTACTTCTTCTTGATCCTGTAATTTTAGATCAAATACTTAATAAATATACTTATATAATAAAAACATTATTTTTTCTCCAGTTGTTGGAATCTTTTGACATGTTACAATAATCTTTTGGCATGTTACAAGACCATCACCAGAAATGAAAATCTTTGGGCCATAAACATTATTGATGTGTTCATACAATATGAAATTTAGATAAACATATATTCTCAAGTACAGATTCTTTTACTGCTCTAAAATGTTCAAATAGCTATAGAGAGATATATGGATGATTTTATAATGGCATGTGTTATTGACGCTGCTGCTTAAACAGATAAGTGATTACTTATATGACAAAACAGCAAAAATATGTTAATAACACATGTCGTTATAAAATCTTCCATATACCAGTAGTAAATGCTCAATATATAATATTGTACAAGAGTCTCAGATTTACGCAAAGAGCCGGCAATGTCGCATGCGGCGTTCGTGAACAATCTGACAGCCATGTGGCATCCAGAAGAAATGGCGATTGACACTGACAGAAGTCGACCGTGTTGCCCTATGGATAGCACGTGACTAAACCTTCTTCAGTGTATATGTTTTGTGCTCAGTGTTATATGGTGTGTTCTGTGGTCACAACTTAAAATTCAAGTTACGTTATGTTATGAAACTGAAAAATTTAATAATAAAAAATATTCCTCTTATGGTATTTCGTTGTTGTACCTGAAGTTTTGTAATGCTTTATCCACATTTTCTCCGTCGAACACTATTAAACCGTATGTAATACACTTATATTTTTTTACATAACTTCAATCTACCATAAACAAGGCCATTTCTACATTTCTAGGCAGTATCAAGAACCTTAGCAACATGTCTTCGAAACCAGTAATGCAGTCGATCCGAAAGAAATTAACAGAACACTTAGGAGTCAGTCATTTAGAAGTTATTAATGAATCATATATGCACAATGTTCCAAAAGGGGCAGAAACCCATTTCAAAGTTGTAGTGGTGTCCGATAAGTTTGATGGTGTTCCCCTGATCAAAGTGAGTTTTGCTAAATTTGAAAGCAATAGATGCCAAATAATTTGTGGTCATACTTTTGCATCAATATCCAAAAACCAACAGCTAACGGAAATATGATCTTGATAACACTAAAAGTAGCTGAAATAACTCGGAGCCCTTTAGTACCCAGTCGACCGAGTACCCTGTTTTTTAAGTAAACTAGTACTGGGTGCATCCCATACTTAATGACTGAATTAGTCTTATTTGTCCATCAACCCCCAATTTTGTTTAGCATAAAAAGGTACATGGGACAAACAGTGGGCTCTCATGCAAGCACCACCTTTTATTTTTGTGGGCATTGGTACTTGACACTTTTTTTAAGCAGATCTTAAATATTTTTTCTATTAAACTGAAAAAATCTATACTATTTTCAAATTTGTGCTTTCTGTTTCTGCGAATCCAACGTCCACAATTGTTTTTTCAAGAAAATGATAACTTTTTATGCTGATTAGGATGAGTTTTTTTAGAAATATATACGGAAGGCAACTTTAGTCCACTGACGACGTTTCTTTGTTTACAAGTTTGTATGATGTCACATCATGGCTGATAGTACAAGTATGTTCACTGTTTCGGCAGTTAAATTGGTTTGTTGCACTAGTTTTTCTGTCTCCTTAAAGTTTCAAATTACACGACTTCAGCGGTTTTGGCACTGACCGATTCAATTATATTTATATATATATACAGGGTGACTTTGAAGTTGAGTCATTAATTTTCAGATAATGATTGTAGAAGGAAGATAAACCAAAATATGTGTGTAAAAATAAAAAAAAAAATTTACCTTGTTTTATAAAGTATCCTTCCGACAAGTATTTCAGTGCGGACCTGTATTTGATCGTGAGGTCCCCTGTGAGGTCTTAAGTCACCTGATTCACGAGCCCGTTGTACTACATTAACAAAGGCACGAGGGGTTGGTTGCACTCGATTGGGAAACCGATCCGCAAAAACATGTGCCATTTTTTATTTCGTTTGAGCCACGCAACAGACACTATTCACACGCGTTACCGATTGACACTGACTGTATGTATAACTGAACTGAATAAAATAATTGTAAAAACATCGTTCCAAATTCTTTCGCTTTTTTGTTTCCGATGCGATGAACCGATAAGGCGGATTATATCCGTTGTTGCCAAACACGAGCACATGATATTATCATTGAGACAGGGCGGTACTCAAACTTCCAAAGGGCTATAACTTTGTTACTTTAATTTTACCAGAAAAATGGTAAAGGAAAAAAACATTTCTTTTGATCAGATCTACTCACTGTTAAAATAAATGACTCAACTTCGAAGTCACCCTGTATATACATACATAATATTATGTGCTCGTGTTTGGCAACAACGGATATAATCCGCCATCGGTTCATCGCATCGGAAACAAAAAAGCGAAAGAATTTGGAACGATGTTTTTACAATTATTTTATTCAGTTGTGTTGTATACAGTCAGTGTACAGTCGATAACGCGTCAGTGAATAGTAGTGTCTGTTGCGTGGCTCAAACGAAATAAAAAATGGCACATGTTTATGCGGATTGGTTTCCCAATCGAGTGCAACCAACCCCTCGTGCCTTTGTTAATGTAGTACAACGGGCTCGTGAATCAGGTGACTTAAGACGGTATGCCGGTGCTCCAAGACCTCGCGATCAAATACAGGTCCGCACTGAAATGCTTGTCGGGAGGATACTTTATAAAACAAGGTAATTTTTTTTTTATTTTTACACACATATTTTGGTTTATCTTCCTTCTACAATCATTATCTGAAAATTAATGACTCAACTTCAAAGTCACCCTGTATACAGGGTGTCCCCAAAGTTGGGGTTTTCCTTTACACAACGTGTAGATCTTGAAAACATAAGCAATTTTTCTTAGTACCATATACACCAATGTCTTAAGGGAATCGAGATAAAGGGCTCTGCAACATCAAAAATATCTGAATACCGTCCTGTAGCCGCGACATCCCCGACTGGTACTAGGACACTAGCTCAACCCGTCGACAGAACTGGGTCGGGGTCAATGTGTCAGGTCAGTATGCAACCTTCAACCGACGGTTACGACCACGCGTCTAGAGGTAATCGCGTAGACGAGAATCCCTCAACAAGCACTAGAGACGTGGATAGAGAAGTGCAAGTATCAAAAACTAAAGTGTGGCAAACGCTGCGTGAGGAGGGGCTGTATCCGTTTCACGTCCAACGTGTACAAACCCTTTAACCTGGCGATTTTCCAGCAAGAGTGCGGTTTTGTGTGTGGTTGTTGCATCGACATGACAATAATCCGGACTTTTTGAAGTGCATATTGGTGACAGACGAATCTACGTTCACGCGTAATGGGGTGAATAACTTTCGTAACACTCATGTTTGGTCAGTAGAAAATCCGCACGCTGTCCGTCGAGCACATTTTCAACAAACATTTTCGGTGAATGTTTGGGCTGGCATGGTGAACGGTATGCTCATTGGACCATTTATTCTCCAAAATCGATTGGACGGGATGCAATACCTAGACTATTTACGCAACATTTTACCTTCCTTGTTTGCCTGCGTCTGCTCGGTAGCGCATCAGCTGATTTCTGTTGGAGCGGTATGATTTCGGGCAGAGACGTACTTAGCCCTTCTCGGCAACTGGAGAGTGAGTACTTTTTCCTTTATTTTTTTTTACTTGGTCGCCCTCGTTTCACTACACATTGCCTTTGTTATTTCAAGGGTAGTTGTTTCGGAAAAGGAAAACCCCAACTTGGCGGATATACAGGGTTATCCAAATTAAGTGTCCACCATTAGTAACTTTGTTATTAGTGAAAATACAATGTTGTTTGAATTAGCAAACTAGTAGCATTTTTAACGCTGGTAAAAATGAGAAATAAAAAAAAACAATTGAGAGTCGTTATTTTGATTTTTTTCAGTAAAATAACATTTTTTTAAATGGAAACCCCTGTATATTATATTTTTTTCTGTTAAAGCATCAAATTTTAAACAAAAAAGCTTACAATAACTTTTCTCCTAGGTTACAAATTGTTGAAGTTATGGCCTCCAATCTGAAACAATTAAATTGTATCAACAAACTTTATTTTCAACATCAACTTATAATCTTACAAAATACAATAACAATTTTTTTTAAAGAAGATGCTCGAAAACACCACCTTGTTCTTCAATACATTTTTGGGCACGTTTTTCAACTGCTCGAACTGTCTTAAGTATGGTCCTACCATCTATCTGGGTTATCTTTTCCCTAACTGCAGTCTTTAACGCGTCAAGGTTATCGTACCTTCGCTTGTAAATTTGGTTCTTTAAGTAACCCCACAAGAAGTAATCAAGTGGGTTTAGATCTGGTGATCTGGGAGGCCACTGTATTGGGCCATTTGTTCCTATCCACTGATCATTAAAAGTAGTACTTAGAAAATGATAAGTACCTCTGGAGTTGTGGGCAGGTGCGCCATCTTGCTGAAAATGCAGATGATGTCTACTTATAAGATCCAATTCGTCTAAGAAATTAGTCAGAATTTCTGACATAAATTCCACATATCTTTCACCAGTTAGGGTTCCCTCATAAAAGAACGGGCCAACAATTTTTGAACCAATTATACCGCACCAAACGTTGAAACTGAAACGGACTTGTGGGCCTCTTGGATGTACTAACAAAAGATTTTCTCTTGACCAATAATGGTGGTTTTTTCTATTAAACATTCCAGAATTTGAAAAATTTGATTCATCTGTCCATAAAAGGTAACGAAAGTTATTTACATTTTGGCGACAGAAGCTAAGATACCAATGGCAAAAAACAAGTCTTCTCTCTGGATCCCCTGCCAAAAGCGTTTGAACTGGTCGGTACTTATACGGAATAAATTTGTATTTTTTTAAAATCCTTTGAACAGTACCATAACTGAAATTAGAGTCGTTGAGAATATCTGCTATTGAATTCTCACGATAAGCTTCAAAATATCCAATAACTGCAATTTCCGTGGCCTCGCTTATTATGAATTCTTTTTTTGCCCTTGTTTTAGCAAAAACATTTTCGTTGCCCCTAAATTTTCGATAAAGTCTCAGAAAATATCGTTCATACGGTTGAATGCGAGCGGGATATAATTCACTCTCAAGGAGGATTGTCTGCACACTAAATAGCATTCTAACATATCACACTTTTCTTCATGGGAGAACATTTTTCTTTAAATTAATGACACAATAAAGCTTATAAACAAGTATTTACACTAATGTTTGACATTATTTGATTTTATCATTGTTTTCCAAAGCCTTCTAGTTGCGAGTATGTCCAGTTTAACAATTTGTCGCTTATCTTAATGCTGTCAAATCGCGAACGCCATGTTGTTTTCATAGCCGTCTTAATATTATAATACTGCAAATAATTAAAAATATTTATCGTTATTTTGACTTTATTTTTGACTTTAGCGGAAAAGTCATTATGAACTTTTTTGTTTAAAATTTGATGCTTTAACAGAAAAAAATATAATATACAGGGGTTTCCATTTAAAAAAATGTTATTTTACTGAAAAAAATCAAAATAACGACTCTCAATTGTTTTTTTTATTTCTCATTTTTACCAGCGTTAAAAATGCTACTAGTTTGCTAATTTAAACAACTTTGTATGTTTACTAATAACAAAGTTACCAATGGTGGACACTTAATTTGGATAACCCTGTATATATATATATATGTGAAAAATTAAAGCTTCCGCCTTTTGTTGGGTACTTCGACAAAATTTAAGCAAAGAGGACTCTTTATACTTTTTTAATTCTCTCTAGCTTTCAATGGACTTTGCCATCATCATCAGGAGCTGCAATTACAATGATAACAGTAGCAACAAAAGTGTAAAAGTGTTAATTTTTCACCTAACTGGTCTAGACGACAATGACCACGTCTCAAGTTATATATATATATATATGTATATACTGTTATTAAAATTGTTGTGATTTAACGTACTTTCAGAGGCATCGAATGGTTAATGAAATCTTGAAAGATGAAATACAGAATGGAGTTCATGCTCTGTCCATTGAAGCCAAGACTACCTCTCAGTGGAATAATAGTGACAAAACCATAGATCCAAGTCCAAACTGTAGAGGAGGATTTGGAAAATAAAACAATATCTAATTTAATTGCATTGTATAATTTATAAAAAACAATCAATTAGGCTAATTAGACAAAAATAATGATGTACTGCCCTACCAAGAACAGTATTATTGATTTAATGAATATAATCAACTTTTTTTTTTTATTGAGGCGCAGCACAATTGAACTGATAGAATCACATACAATATTATAGCATTGCAATATCATAACCAGAATATGAAACAGTACATTTTGTATTTGAAATTGCAACCTTTCCATTTTTAACTTAATACCAATTTATTATAATCAGCTGTTGAGGATAACCTATGCAAAACCAAGCATGCTTCAGTGTCAGAGAACGAAACTGTCAAGTCTCAGTTTACCATCATTCTTTGTCAGATAGATTAAATCTGCAAGGGTCTGATCACAAATTGCCTCTTCTCCTCTATCAGACATCTAAAAATTAAAGTTTTGTTACAATGCTATTCAAACAAATATTAAAATCAATAGTCTTGCTCTGTATCCACTACAATTCAGCAGTTAAATTTTAAAAAGATATATTCTCATTCTTGGAGTGTACGATTTAGATACTAAAAGAGATATCCTAATGAAGCATGTTCTCAACACGTGCTGTTCACATCCCTTCAAAGCAGATTCTCCTGACGAACGTTCTAAAAATATACTATTTAAGAACATTCGGATCAGAATTGTTTATTGCATATTCACATAAGGGATATCTATTCGCTGGCATGCTGAGAATATTTATTTTTAGGACCTGCCGATACAAAATATTCTTGTCACGTGACAGTAACATTCTACCAGGTAATCAAAATGGATATTCCTGGCACGTATTAAGCACATTCCATAAGGTGATTTTTCGGCCTAGTGCGCATGTACGAGTGTCCGATCGACTAATGGAATAATAGCAAGTCGCATCGCTTATCGTCTTCCATTTTGTTTTATTCCATGTCTGTGCGTACCTAACATAGCTTGCATCGTGTGTGTCTCCAAGTGGCAAATTATTTGACAGTGTTTTTTGTTGAAAAGGTGTTTCGTGATAACTGTTCACCTAAATTCATCTGACTAATGAACATTATTGTGACAATTGAGCAAGCTGTTTACGTGATCATAAACTCCAAAAACATCGCCTAATAGGAAGTTTAATTTATAGTGAGAAGAAACTGGCATCTGCAGCTGCTCATGTTGCAAAGACGCAGGAAGTATATGAATAAAACAACAAAAACAAGAATAGACTTTTATAATACGATAGAAGGGCACCTTGAATACATACATATGACATTGTAATCGCGCAATTTTTTTAAAATGAAGTTTGTTTTTTGATGTTATATGACATGTAAATCACGTAAAACTATGTCACCCATTTCCGTAGGTATGTCTGTCTGTCCGCCCATAACTTGAGAAGTACCGTTCGGATTTCGATGACACTTTCACACAATGTTACTACTAAGGACGCAAAAGCTTTTTAGTTTTCGGAAATCGTTTTTTGACGTTTGAGAGGATCCCGATATTTGAAAAAAAAGGTAAAAAAACTTGGGGGTGGGGATTGTAAGAGGGTGGGTAGGAGTTATCTCAATTTTTGTATGCTGGTACATTTATAGGCTCCCAACATTGGAAATTCAACGCACCTATTAGAAATCAAAGATTTCTCTGTACAGTAGCCCTGAAAAATATTCTCGGGAGACGGATCGCGTACCTATCGGCTGAGGCTGCTGCTTCACCGACCATTATGAGTGTTCTGGTATAGAATAACACGTATTTCTGCGGCGAAACAGCATAATGTCGCTGGCACGTTAGGTATCGGGGAGAGGCGACGTTTCGAGATGCACTACCGGTAGGACAGGGAAAGAATATCTATAAACTAATTGTATGGACCTGTTTGACTGACTCTCAGAGGCGCTAGTTTGTGCTGAACATATTCCTGTATGTACTGATAAGGGTGTTGCGTGAGAAGTCCACCTACTCGACGCCATCTTTTTCTAGAATTTGACAAAATTGCGCGTCACTCAAAGACGGTTCGACTTTGTATATCGACGATCTCAAATCAATACCTCGTAAGTCCGAAAATGTCAATTTTCTGATTATGTTCTGTTTTGATTCCTGTATGCATAAATCGACATTTTCGGACTTACGAAGTATTGATTTGAGATCGCCGATATGTGACTCCATGTGTTCCAAATGGGATGTATTATCACCCCTTTAAAGGACGGTATCAACCTTCAGAACATCCTGTATAAACATGCATTATGTTTCGTATTGATCACTACTAGAAAACAGGGACTGTAAACATTCTTATAAAAAAACATGGCTTTCAAAACTTACAGGTTTATAATTCAAATCTGTCGATGGTGTGCACTTAAATGTAGGTCCAAAATTTACAGACACAGTAACATTTTTGTGCAGAGAGATTGTAGGATAATAGGCTCCTTGGTATATGCCCTCAAATGCTACTCCTTGACATTCACCATTTTTGAAAAACAATATCTTGCTGCCTGGTAATGGTTTAAGAGATTTCAATCGTTCTTGTACGTTGTCCTTATCTTCGTAGTACAGATGACTCTTGAACTTGACTAGAGGCTAGAGAGAATAATGCAGCACATTAGCCACTGATATGACCTATTTGTGATATACATAATTAAATGACCAATGAGGTTTCATTCACATTATGATTTTACACATACCAAGAAAATACAATCTAAGAATGTATAAAAGTCTATAAATTTTATGCTGACTTGTACTGACTATTTAGATAAAATAATATAATCAACAAGATATACTGACCCTGTCTTTATAAGTATTTTGCAGCAATTTTGTACTATTGTTTTGAGGCAACACAATCATAAAGCCTAATGTGTCGCCTTCACCATAACCTGAACTGTAATGTTTCCCATGTGATTCATGAAACTTAGTTCCCTTCTTTGATCTCCATGAGTAACCAAACTTATCATATCCCAATGGTGCCTGCAAGTTGGCATAGTCTTGACCCCAGCCCATTCTAGTTGCAGAACCCTCAGGCATCTCATCAACTGTGGCCTCAAAGTACCAAATTCCCTTACTGACAGCTAAAACATATTAAAGTTAATAAAAGTTTGGTGTTTCTATTTCGACCATTCATATCTATGCTAAAATTACATAAATCGTTAAAAATTCTTACAATGTGTCGCGCGGACTGTAGAATACCCCTTTTCTCCAGTTACTGCCAACCGGTCTTCAGAAATCTTAAGCTGGGGTGCTCTATCATGTAATGCTAAAAGGACAGTACCAGGAATGGAAGTACGGTATAGCCAACCAGGAATAGGCTTGCCAGCCCAATCTGAGCTTTCATCAAATTCCTGTTGAAAGCGGTAAATGTGAATTTTTAAGAATTTCCATAAATATATTCGCTCTCACGGTATCCGAAAAATAGTATACAGATGAATATAAATGCTGTATATACATTTTTCTGAAGAGCGCATCCGCAACAGTAAACAACTTGAGGCGGCGATGTTCACAGAAAATCATCACTGCCATAGTTCTCTTGTGATTTTTGTACTGACTGCATGATGGCTCAATCAATAACTTACTGTACAAAACGAAAAAAATTGGCATAAATGAACTTTGGCTATATTCGGGGACCCGTCCCAGTGAACATAGTGATGTCATAATGTAGGGATTTTTAGGCAATAACTGACATACGCCGACCAACAAAAATGACATAGAAATGACATCATTATGACGGTATAATGTCACACCCAATTGACATTATATGACGTCATAGTAAATATGTCGAATAAAAGACCACATACAAAGCTCATATGGCGTATGACGTCTATCTGAGGTCGATATGTCGCTCGCAAAAATAACCGCATCATGGTGTATACAAATACTCTTGAAGAATTGAGCATGTTACAACGACGCCCCACAAGCAGTGAGTTCAGGAGTTGTAGAAAGGCACCGAAACTCATATCCCACTTATCTACCACCCTTGAACCCTCTCGTTCCGAGACGTCGTTATCACCTCCGCAATTTTTCAGGAGCATTTGTACAAATTGTATCGAAGTGGTAAATAAAGAACTAAAAAACACCGTTTGAGATCGAACACGTCCTCCGATGGTTCAGAACTTGTTTGTAACAATTTATCAAAATCGCTTTACTTTTTCACAGGAGGCCAAAACACTTATTGTTTCCCGGAGTCATCCAAGCCTTATTGAGACGTGGCAATAGTATCGTCCCTACCAAATTGTACAACAACGTACCTTAAATACGACGAATCCATCGTGATGTCGGTCAGACCCATAGATTGTAAATACAAAATGGCCGACCCAATGCCAAACGGCAAACTCGCATGGAGCTTGCGCATCGGTCGAGCTCACCGCAAAGCACAATCGTGCTTCTTCGCTGATGATCGGTTGAATGATGATTCGTTTCAAAATTTGAATTTTTACCGCTCTTGTATAAAAATATTCTAGTAAACCTTGTTTATTATTATACACAGGAGTTTCTAATAACTTTGTTATTTACGGGAATAAAACATGATGAAAAATGGCAATTTGAAATATCTGAACATGAAACATTATTATTAGAAAAGTCACATTAATATGACATTTTTGGTCGAAGAATTTCTGTTACTTTTTTATAAATAACAATAAAGTAGTTGTTAGTAAATAGTATGTATTTGGATATCTAGTTTACCTTACTGTCCATTCAAAGTCTATATTTTCTTTGTAGGTAAGTACGGACTGTCCAAAAAAGACGTCAAAATGGCAGCCTTTCAAAGGACGTCTTGTTGTCGTCAATAAAGCCGTCATTTTTTAGTCAATGACGTTTAAAAAAGTCACCGAATAATGACGTCATCATGTTTACTGGGGTGTTTTATCGAACTTATATTATTGCGAGAAAAATTAGAAAACTTACTCAAATATACTTTGTAGTGTATGAAAAACGACTGAGGTGCGGATGACTACGAAATTACTAAATTTTATTTTTTTACTGGTCGATTTCAGGTTTGGTGAAAGCAGTCAGCATGTTGAGTTAGTAGACATCAGTTTAGTTAAACGTAAAATGTGGAATAAACACTGTAATGGCCCTATTATGTGGTAGATACAACTACTTCCAATTAGGTGATGTATATTTTTTATGTATATACTGAAAATCAGAGAAAACTTCGACCTGCTCAGCCCCACATAACCTCGAATGCACTAGCATTGGCCGCGCGCTTTGCCTCAATGGGGAGAAAATTATAGAATATAAAGAAAACTGCTACGCGTGGAAAAATATGTACTCGTAAGCATAATTACACATTTTCTTTCTGGACATTTACACAGTTAAACATTTAAACCTAGCACATTCATGCCAAAATTGCCGCACCTCTATACACATCCTGTTGGACCTCTATAAACTTTTTTCGGCAATGTCAATCACAGAACAAACAAATTTGCAATAAGTTAGAATATTAGATGTCTTGTGGTAGCATTTTTTAGTCAAAACAATATCATTTATAAGGAAAAAAAATTAGAAAAACTGCAAATTTCAAGATCATCTGTACCTCAATCATTTCTTAAAGCTCACAAATTATGTTTCAACAGTGTATAAAATTCAATAAAACCAGGGTCGGTTTATAATACAAAATAAAAACCTGTCTGAATGGAGCATGTGGATCAGGCTCTGCAAGCAAATATCTGTATCCATCCTTATTAAATGGATGATCTAAAGGATAGCCATGAGCTGGTAACTTTGGAGCACCCAAATCTACTCCTCTTCCCTTCTTTCCTTGAGCACCAACATCTCCAAAGAATTTCCTCTTGGCATTTCGAGATTTAACTCCGCCAGAAACTGGAACTGCCATTGAAATATCATGTCAGTTATCTCTGCAAGTGAGTCGAAAAAAAGTAAACCCTACCAGCTCTCATCATTATAACTTTTGTCCTGGCCATTTCCTAGATTATTGGATTTAAAAGTATGAGCTCGAAATGGAATTTGACGCTAACTTGTAAACTAAACTTTTCAAGATCACATTTTTGACATCAGCCTGCTATATTTGTTTCAATGCAATCTCTAGCATTGTTATATTGTATGAGTTTTGTGGCAGGCCTTGAAAACGGTTTCAGCTGACAAGTATAATGCTGTGCAAATTCGTAAATAATATGAAAAAATAATATTGATCACTCAAAAACATTATAGTGGCCATTTTTTTATGATTTGACCTGATCCCTTTCGATAAATGTTGATATAATCGCAAAGCAGATGATGTATTTGTCAAGTTGACAGAATTTTTCGCTCTGAGAATTAATTCGCGAAAATCCAGGAAAAATACATATAATAAGATGGAGCTGTTGGAGAACAATAAAACGCAGCAGGAAACGATAGCAGCGCAGACGAAGCTTATTGAAAATATGCCACTGCAAATAGATGAGTTGCAGAGGCAAATTAATAAATTAGTGAAGAAGAGTTCCACAGTTAACAAAGTGGACACAGCAAACATGCAAGAAGATAGCTTTGAAGTAACGAAAAAAACGCAGATAGAAGAAGAGCTGCAGCAATTTTCCACCCCCGCCACGTAAGCCCAGCCAGTTTTTTACTTCAGCTTCATCTTTACTTCAAACAAATTTTTTTACTACTCAAAGTCTAACCAGATATTGACTCTAGTCAGAATACAAATTCAAAATCAAGCCCTCCAGGTTTGAGCACTACACCTTCGAGACTACCTCCATCAAAATCTATCTCAATCATGTGTTTCTCTTCGTATTAAAATTGAAAAAAATGCTGGAATTAGAATTAGCAATAAGACAGAGGATGATTATAGAAAACTTGTATGCTTTCTCAAAGAAAAAGAAATAGCACACCATACTTTTCCTCTCCTGGAGAAAGAGACATTCTCCCAGTTCTTAGGGAAATACCAACAATTGCGGATGAATGTGAAGTGAAGGAAGAGCTAATATTTCGACGTGGTTGTACGATCGAACGATCGCAATGATCTGGCAAAGCTGATTAGGGCGTTAATTGCTCTTCCACAAACTGCCCTAAGGGCAGCCATTTGAATGTTGAATATTGAAATGCAAATCGTTTGTTTAATTGAAATCAACATAGAATACATTTTTTATTCAAAAATTGTGAATTGATCATAGTTTTTGATAAACAATAATGGAATGCTAGTAGCAAAAAGGTTATCACATGAAATAGCAATATTTTATAGGCTGTAGTTTTTGCCCTGTATATATTATGTTGAATAATACAATATAATCATGTTCCTCATCATCACTCCACTACTAATTTTCATATTGATATCACACAAAAAAGCTTGAGTTATAGAGTTTTAAAAACGAAACTACTTTTGTTTAATTTAAATGTAATATAAAAGCACCTAGCATCCCCTAGTATATCTTGGAAAACACTCAAGCAATAGCCACCAAATTCTATTCAGTAGGATAACAGCTCATTTTCCAATAAATAGCAATAACTGTGGTGTGGTGTTTTACAATTGAAAATTGAGAATATAAACACTCTTGAAAGGATGAGCCAATCATCCAAAGTAAATATCACTTGTCATCTTCCAAGGACTAAAAGTAGGTGATCCTAGACCCAGTCATACACAATGTTAGTGCCTCATAATGTAGAAATATCTATATCCTAAATAAATCTTAATCCTACACATAGTGAATCTTACCATGTTGAATACCCATATCTGTGACTTTTAAAGTCCCTCCTTTTATCATAGCTTCATAATTAGGCTTAATATGAGTGAGATCAGAATTGATCAGTCCATACATATGCCCATCATCAGGATGATCTTCAAAAACAAACAGAATGTGGATATCTTTGATGAGTGCTTTCGTAACTGTGACATGCCAAGATGTGGTGACTCTTCTTGGAGTAGTGGTCAGTGCCTCCCAGTGATATTCTAGATAAGGAATGATCTCCTTATCTTTGCTGAACATTGTTTTGTTTGTGCCTTCTTTCAGACTCGATTGTTGTAAGTTTGCTATAGCTGTGATACACATTTGAAATGTTTCTAAAAGTAAATAGCAAGTGTTAGTAATCGAGCTATTACTTCATATTTATTTATGCTTTTAGAATCGAAATATTATTTGCTGCTCTTATTATAAATCATTCAAATCTTGTGACTTACGAGCTTGACTTTTCTTAAAAGTCTCCAGTCCTGTAGGTGAGCAATTCTTACACAAAAATACATAGTTCGTCAAAAATGGTACAAGCTTCCCTAATTGGTACCCTATACAGGATTCATGGAACCATCTATTGCAGTTGGCACACAGGAGTTCTATTATGTTCAAGTTTCGGTCTTTGCCGCTAAAATTTTAATTATTGTTGCAGCAGTTATTTCATTAATCAAGATACCCACCAATAACAATTGCCAGCCTCAACGTTCTTTTTTTCTGATTTATCAGCATCAAGTTGCTTGGAAAGGTCCGATTCATTCATTTGTTTTTCCTGGGATGTCATACTTGAAGAATCTTCATTTTTGTCACTTAAATGATTTAAATCAATAAGCTATAATGACAATATTATTGCAAAACTTACCTAAACTCTATATCTTCTGACATTTCTAAAGAATATATAGGTTTTTTTTATAAACTTTGTTGTTTATATTTGGTTTTTACCGTTCAACAAACCTAACCTAAAAATCAGCTAAAGCCAGCGTTGCCAGATTGTTACGACTGAATTCCCCACAGGAGTGCGTTCATAGCAAGCAGAGTTAACCCTTTCAACTGACTTTAGACGTTCATCGAAGACTGTGATTTATTAAATTGTCCATGCGTTAATGACGGCTGTAGCTACATGTCCCAAGTTGAGATGTATGACCCGCCTCGAAGACAGCAATAAAAAAATACTCGACTTGCGCAAATTAGTTAACTTGGAGCTAACCTTCTCTTACTAGACGTTTCGTGTTTTATCATAACATTACTTGTATTTAAAATAAGTATTTATTTGGTTAAGCCATCAGAAACAACGTCATCATCAAAATTCAAGTGAAATATTGTTTCTTCAATTTATCATTGCATTAAGAAATAGCTCTTTTGCAAACGAAGAAATGGTAAATCCTAAAACTTGCTTTATTATTAAACGGTCCATCAACCAAAACATCCAATAAAAATTATGAAATACGCAAGTTATCATCGTAAACTTATTCTCATTACCTAACACCTTTCACATCCGTTCATTGCAATACCCAACCCAACATCTACTTCACTCAATTTCTACTCTAAACCACTTCTATACTGCGAGTCTAAGTCAAACACCATTAACTCAGCCTTGAACAACCCCAAAATGTTGGATTTTCAAAAAAATCCCCTAAATTACACTTCAATAATGGGTGGGAGGGAGTTAGGCTTTGCTTGGTTTCGTTTGAAGAGCGGGGGGGCTAAAAAAATATTTTCAGAAAAGATTATGCATTTAGAAAAATTAATATACACCTCTAAACTGTTTCAAACTTGTTAAAACAACTTAATTCGGTTCTATATCGAGGGAAATCCGAGACAACGTCTCTCGTCTAGCTCTTTCTTGAGAAACATTGTGGAAAGCAAGGATAGCTAAAAGACATTTTCTGCTCTATGACTATGGATGCGGACCTTCAAACCCACAATCGAGAAAAAGATGTAAATGCGGCTCAGAGTGAATGTTTTAGGAAGATAGGTGCGACCATGAGAAAAGATAAAATTGTTATTCAGCAATTGACAGTTTTGTGTTTTTAAAAAATAAATAACACATCCAAAGATTTCTTTTCCTCTCATAAAAACCCCCAGAACAATGTATCCCCAACAATTCCCCCATGAAAGTGCAAATCTCTCAAATTTAAGGGAAAATTTCCTAATATGGCAACCCTCGCTAGAGATAGCAGCACTTGGAACAAGTCATCCTAATGCCGGGTCCACACCAAACCAACAAAACTGCAACTCAATGTTTTTCAGCAGCTAAGCAACAAATCGGCAACATTTCGTCAACAATTCGTGTTTTGTTTCAGTTTCTGGCAACTTTTGGTGTTGTCGTCGCGAGTCGGTAAAGATCACAAGGTTTCTGTTTTGTTTTCATTTCAGGCAACAATGTCAGTGCGATGTGCATTTTATTGAGAAACAAATATGAAACAGAAGCTAGTATCAAAAACTTACCTTAATATATTCTTTGAGGCCTTCAGTTAGGGCATCATAAGTTTCCGGTATTATTATCGATATTGCTTGTTTTGATATTTTTGACTGATAGATACATCAAGCTATGGTAAGAGCCTCCGGTCACCAAAAATCCTGGTGTTACAACCAAACGTTCAACTACGTTAATGGCATTTCTGAAATTGGTGTTTTTTATAAATCTCAGGACCGATCAGCTGTATTAATTCTTCAAAGTGTTCACTTTACATTCTTAAAAAGTTTTAGAAACTATAACGCATTTCTCTTCGCAATCCAATATCATCTTTTCGCAAATCGGACAATAATTTTTCAATATCACGATCATCTATTTCTCGTAAGGATGGTTTCATCCAAAAGCGTTTTTTATTTCCCGGTCACAACTCTGGAGAAACACATATCCAGCAGACATTATGATAAAATCTTTGCGCTTGTGCCTTTTGAGCATAAAAATGCCACCCACATATTTTCACTTTGGACATTTTTGGTGTGAACTGCACGAAACAAAATAACTGAAAACTTTCTTGTGTCTTGGCAATGTGGACTTAGGTTTTCATTTTGTTTTGTTTCTGTTTTGTTCTTTGTTTTTGTTTTGTTGCTTTGATGTGGACTCGGCATAAGATCGGTCGCACACGACATTGTTTTGTTCTTTTTCGTCAGGATTTGGTGGTCCGGATTGCCTTATGTACCAAGTTTATACGGATAAATGTCCGGGTTTCTCTAAACCATAAATAAAAACAGATGTTGCACAAAGAGATTTGGTATGGTAATTCTATTAACAGCAAACATTAGCGGATTTAACGAGTATTACCTTTACAAATTCAACCGATAGGTTCTATACAATCTCGCAGTGGTCAATTCTGGTAAAAAGATGGAGCTCTGCGGTGTCTCAATTCCACCCAATAAACAAATATACTTGCTATGCATGTTCCAAGTATATCCTCTGCTAATCGCAATGTCACGTTCTGAACCCGTGCCAAAATTACATACCGCACATCAATTGATAACAAAACAAATTAACCATGTAGGTATTCATAATAAATGTGTGTATCGGGGCAACGGCAACCTCTATTGGCTACCAGAGCTTTTAAGAGATAAGATAGTCGCAAAGAAACCTCGATAGTTCAGTATTCAGTATGTGTGCAAGGTGAGAATTGGGATCTCAAAAATTGTTAGAGCTACAATGGTGGTTAAATTAAGGAAAATGTGTGCAGTATACCTCTCACATGCAGGTTACAAAATTTCACTGCCATATTCCGATCTTGATTTTTTTCAAATAACTCAAAATCGGATAAAACGTAGCCAAATTATGTCATCGGCATGGAGAAAGTATTGCCTTTTTTCTCATTTAACCAACATTGTAGCTAAAACTATTCCTGAGATCGCGTTCCTTTTCTGGTTAAAAAGTTCTATGACAAATTAAATTCAAGGGGTTTCCCACAATCTATGTATGTACTTATACATTATTTTATAGGATGAATAGTTTCGACGTATGGATGCCTCCAATATTGGAAATACAAATTTTAGTACGTTGTATCTACTTTAATTTGCCGCACCTAATGCTATATTTGTCGTAGAAAGAGTCTGAACAGAGGTGTTATTAAAACTTGTTTTTGGACACCATTTGCCACTATATCAACAACAAAAAAAGATACGAGGCAGAAAAACTTACCGAATTATAACTGTCCGAATATCATTTTTCAAAACTTTCCAAAACGCTCCCGGCAACCCGACCTTAGTGTGTCGAATGACTATTATTTGTATACCCTAAGTTGTATGTATTGTACTCGTATAACTGTATAACCCTCTGAATTTTCATCCGTTACACTCGGGAACCGAAAAGGACCAGAGGAACGAAACACATCGCACGCTAATGCTAACGCGGCATCTTTTCGAATTGACAAATCGGCGAGCGCGTATTCACCGCGTTAGCATGTGCGTGCGCTGTGTTCCGCTGCTCTATTCCTTTCTTGTTCCCGATTATATGATGGATCATCTCGTAAAACAAGGGATTATGGACTAAAAATAATTACTGAAACATAAGGTTAAATATGTTTTTATTGTTTTGACTTATATCTTAAGAAGCCCTCCAATTCCTTGCAAGACGCTATCTCTGGACCTGCCGATTAGCCCTCTGCTGCCATTGTTTTGATAGGGCTGGCCATCAGCATCCACTCTCGCAAAGTATTGACCAGCTACTCTATTACTGGTATGTTCTCCCACCACAATCCTCTGGTTATTATTGCAAAGTGATGAAATTGCTCTCAATGGATTGCTGCATTGTATGCCGATGTAGTCTTTGGAAGTGATTGTGTTGTTATAAATCACGACGGACTTTCCGTGACTACAGCTAACTGAAAAGTGCGTAATGGTTGTAGAAGTGTCTAATGTAATTTATAACAAAAAAAAATTGCTGCGAAGCATTATTTTCACACACAAAAAATTAAAAATACTCGAATCAGGACATATTTCAATATATCCACAAAGCATTATGAACGATGGTACAGAGCACAAAACATTTACGCCCAAATTTGTCAAAATTACATCACATAACCATAAAATATAATCGCTACTGAGGATACCATTGATAGTACTTCAGGTAGGGGTGTTGCCACACATTGACATTTTCTACCATCCTACCACAAGCGTTTTCAGCAAATGTTTGCATGTATTCAAAAGTATATACTCGTATATATATATATAGGTATATATATATACAGGGTGACTTCGAAGTTGAGTCATTTATTTTAACAGTGAGTAGATCTGATCAAAAGAAATGTTTTTTTCCTTTACCATTTTTCTGGTAAAATTAAAGTAACAAAGTTATAGCCCTTTGGAAGTTTGAGTACCGCCCTGTCTCAATAATAATGTCATGTGCTTGTGTTTGGCAACAACGGATATAATCCACCTTATCGGTTCATCGCATCGGAAACAAAAAAGCGAAAGAATTTGGAACGAGTTTTTTACAATTATTTCATTCAGTTCAGTTATACATACAATCAGTGTCAGTCGCGTGTGAATAGTGTCTGTTGCGTGGCTCAAACGAAATCAAAAATGGCACATGTTTATGCGGATCGGTTTCCCAATCGAGTGCAACCAACCCCTCGTGCCTTTGTTAATGTAGTACAACGGGCTCGTGAATCAGGTGACTTAAGACTTCACAGGGGACCTCACGATCAAATACAGGTCCGCACTGAAATACTTGTCGGGAGGATACTTTATAAAACAAGGTAAAAATTTTTTTTTATTTTTTTTTTATTTTTACACACATATTTTGGTTTATCTTCCTTCTACAATCATTATCTGAAAATTAATGACTCAACTTCAAAGTCACCCTGTATATATATATATATATGAGAAGTAGTCATTGCCAAAGCTAACGACCAGTTGGGCCCAAAATACAATTAATTGTTAATTGGGAAATTGGCAAATTTTTAGGCTTAAGTTGACTCTTTTGACGATAAAACCATGCTTTCGGCATTCTCTATGGAGCCTTCATCAGGATTTCTTCGTTCAGCTTGCCGAGCTACCGAGATGTTAAGTGTTTTGTCCACTTCGACAACCCCTCAATCCGTAATTTTGAAATTTGGAGTACTGAATTTTGTAGCATTTATTTGTTTCCAAGGATGCGATATTTTAGGAGACTAAGCCGTTCCATAAAAGACGTGCTAATACCCGAAAAAATAGCCGTAAAAACCCTTATGTGTCTAGTATAAAAAAAGCTTATAAAAAAATTAATCCAAACTTGCACAAATATACAGAGTGATGCATTTGAAATTTTTGAGGAAAACTACAATTTGCGTTTTTGACCACCCTGTATGAGCAAAAATTAAAATAAAAAGGTAACAAATAAGATAAAAGCTGAGGTGTATAAGTCTTTTTTTTATACAAAATTCAGCACTCCAAATTTCAAAATGGCGGACTGAGGGATTGCCGAAGTGGGGGGGGGTTTCTAGACAAAACAGTAGCTAATTATCAAAACCCCATAGTATGTTATATCAATTTTCTTCTTTTGAATTGGTTTATCCAAACATAAAAATAAAATTTGAGGTATTTGTTTATGAGTAATATTCCGTCCACACATGAATGAGCCACCCTATATATATATATATATATATATATATCATAGTTCAGTGGCGTAGTGGTAGACGCTATGGGTCTCCCAATCAGTCGCCGTGCGTTGCGCGGGTTCGAATTCCGTCCCAAGAGAATTCTTCTTTTGCTATGGATGCTGTGATTCTCCATAGGTGGTAGACGGTCTCTGACTGAAAGCGAAGGTACCACCCGGCGGATCTCTAAGCCGGTCCAAAATATGTGCATATTGCATGTACACGTGTTCCCCCCGCTAGAGTCCCTGTAGCGTCCCCCCTTTCCCTTGTATTGCCTTATAGCCCCACGGTACGCATGAGTGCTTAGGTCTTAGGCCTTCGTGGTGGCTTAAGTATAAAAAACATGCTTAATAGAAAAAAATAGTTACAGTTACAAATTTCTCACACTACCTCAGCGCACGTCCGAAACAAAGTAATTTCGGCAACAGCGCTGCTTCAAAACATCGTCACTGTCAATCCTGTCATCCTTGTTTATTTGTTATTTCATTTGTTCCAAGATTTGAGTGTTTACATTGGTCTACGGTGAGGTCCAAATTTGGCGGACGTCGTAATGTGTACGAGAGAGAAGCCCGAGAAGCGTCCAATATGTTGCTAGGCAGCGAGGTGCTTCTGTCTTTTTCTAATGCACGAATTGCACGCCTCTCGCGCTTCTCCCTCGTACACATTACGACGTCAGTGGTATTCGGTTTTCAGTGTATATGGTGCAATGAAAGGAAAATAAACCAGTTTTATTTTTTGTATGAAAAGTAGTGCTTCGACCACAAAAATGTTTATTTTAAATTACAAAACAGACACTTCCACATTTGTGAAACATACAGATTATTGGGTGGAGGCATCAACTTTACCGGCACAGAAAGCAGATTTAAAGTCAAGTTTTTGAAATTGTAGTTCAAGTAGACATAGTCATAACATACACATGCGCAGTGGAATTTTTGACATTTGACTATCACCCTCGTTTAACGTTTTCCTTTTTGATGTCTTTTGTTTTGTATGTTTTTCGAAGTTTTGTTAGGACATGTCTTCTTTTTGATTGGTCGGATTTACGACTATATCGCAAATGCTTCTTTTAAATTGGTGGAAAATATGAGTATCCAGTGTGACCACTCCTTGAACCAATACTCACACGCATCAAAAATATTTAGTTCCATACACCCAGGCTGTACAGGCCCTCCGAAATTTATGAAAAAGTCAGCATCTGCGAATGGTGCCAGGAATCCAAAAAACCCAACATTGGTGTGGATACTATCCACGTACGTTGCGTCATTTTTATTCACTCTTCTTGTGGATGGCAACTTCAAGGGCAATTCAAATAGTGGACCTGCTGCATCCAAGGCTGTCGGGAAACAAAATAAGAATTTGAAACCGTACACTGCTCTGAGAAAAAAGAAATCAATTAAACCAATTAACATTTTCATTAAGACAATTGAAAAATTTGGCAGCTAATTAGTTAAACTAACTCTGGTTGGTAAAACCGTTTACTTGAATCTATGAAACTAGACTAAATGACTCTAAACGCAATCGTTTAATTAAATTTATTAAACCGTTTACTTAGATTGACTACACCAACTTATTTAAAATTAATGAACCATTACATTTAATAAATTTGATTAGCTGGTGTAGGTAAAAGTATTTGCCTAGATTATCTTATTTAGATTTGAAGGTATATTTGGGTAATATTTGGAATATAAAAGACCAAATTGCATTTTAATGAATTGTGTATAACTGTGTTCTGATAAAGGAAAGTATCAAAAAATTCGAAATCCTGGTAGTGATAATTGATATTTTCAAATCAGAATGAAAACTTCCGAATTTTGTATCCCTAACAGCTATGATATTTTTTATTTTCATTGATTGTGAACTAATTATGTATGAGATCAAGTTTAACCAATTATTAGTTTGATTGTCTAGGTTATAATATAACACCATTCCCTAGAAGCAATCCGTTGTTTTAAATTCAGAAAGTAGGGAGAGGAATACCTCAAATCGAATAGGGCTACAAAACTTAGGCCAAGGAAAATTTTAGGATAGGAACAAGATATCGAGATGCGGTTTTCGCTAGCTGGTTCAGACATCAGTTAGCTAACTTTTCGTAAAAAAGAAATCATATCAATGCATTTAATTTTTTTGAGAAAATTAACCAGTTCTGTCGGAATGTTGAAAAAAGTCCTCTAGCAGCTTCATCTGAAAGTAACAAAACTTCAAATATCATAACATTTGTAGCTCAAGAACAGCTCTTTGCAACTAGCCCAAGTTTGTTAAAATTGGCTCTGCCGTTTCGAAGATACAGAGAGTTCGAAGCGCGTCTCCGGTCCGGCGCCTCACGCATACTCCCGATTATTCACGAATGAAGAGTCAAGTCCTGCCGAGACTGCGATTCGAATGAACAGTTTAATTGCTTTTATTCAAATGTTTAAGTGTTTGAAATATACGTTTTTGTACATAAACTAATAAACTACCTAAACTAAGGCTTTTTTACTTCTACTAACCTCAGGCAGTTCAAAAATCGGATTAACAAGGATTCTTTAAGCTCCTAGCCTACGCGGCTGCGGTATGAGCAAAATAATGAAACAGTTTAATAAAACAGGTAAATGGACTGCTATTTTCAGAAAAACTAGTTTAATTACTTTACTATCAATTAAACTGGTTCCAGAAATTTCAGTTTAATTAAACCGACTAAATTACTTAGGATAATAAAAAAAGCATTACGAAGAGTAAACATATTCCAGAAAAACTGTTCAATTGACAACGATTCCTCAGTGTTTATAAAGATATCGTTGAGATAAATGGCTGAGTGATGATCCAGTATAAGGTGGTTTGAAATGAATACTTCAAGAAGGAATCTTAGACAGACTCGTGCACTGTCGTTGTTTATATTTTTACTTCCCTTGCCACACTCGCTAGGAAGTATTGTAATCGCGAAAAATTTCGAAAATTAGTTATTGTATTTTTTGGGCGTGATATTATAAATCTATATATAAACAGGGTGTTTCAGTTTATTGTTACATAATTTAAAATTAATGCATAAAGTCTATATAAACATGGGTCGAGAAATGCGTGGCTTCCGAAATACAGGGTGTTTAAATTTACTTTCTAAAATAGCTTTTGTTAAATATTTCGAACAATATTTGATGCATAACAGTGAAAAGTGGTATACAAGGGTTTTTTGGTACGACAAAACGAACCATGGGCATAGTTTTACTGTAGCCGCTAGAGGGCGCTCTCTACTGTACCTGTAGTGTATTAAAATGACCGAAATATTTTTCTTAGTGCAATTTTTTGCTTTTTGAATAAAAAAACTGATTCTTCGCACTTTTCAACATAAAAAAGTTCTCCTGTGAGTTTTCGTTATAGCTAGCCGTTTTTGAGATATTTCGATTTTTAAGGTTCGATGCATTTTTAATTATGAGAAAATAATATTTTTTTTACATTTTCGATTTGGGCATTACAAGTAACTAAGATGATCGTTTAGATTGTGTTTTTAAATCCAGCAATAATTCCTAACTCCAAATAAACACAAAAAAACAATATTAATTTGTTTAATTTTCCAATATTATTTTTAACAAGTTAAATTAATTATTTACAACTAAAATGCTATTGGATAGTTAGGACAAACATACAAAATCTAAAGTAGTTGCTCGAAATGTAAACCCAATTGTTCAATACACAATTCACATCTACGAATGATCGAACGTGGTATAGCATTATTCAAATAAGGCCTTATTTCATCACATGCATTCCGGATTCTGTCTATTAGCATATCTATTGTGGTTACGGGAGTCTGGTACACTTTTTCTTTTAGAAATCCCCACACAAAGAAATCTAATGGATTTAGGTCAGGGGATCGTGGAGGCCAGGCGACTGGTTCTCCACGGCCGATCCATCTTTCTGGATAATTTTCGTTCAGCCAGTTTCTAACTGTTCTCGAATAATGAGCTGGACAACCATCAAGCTGGAACCAGGCCAATCTTCTTAAATCTAACATAATCCCACATATTTGCATGTTCAGCCTTTAAAAATTCCAAGAAGGTCGCAGCATTTAACCTTGCAGGCAAAAGGTAGGGTCCAAATAGTCGATTATGGTAGATACCAACCCACACGTTCACACTAAATTCATGCTGAAAATTTCTTTCCCGAACTTCATGCGGATTTTCATGCGACCAAATATGTTGATTTTGAAAATTTACCACTCCACGTCTAGTGAAGCATGACTCATCGGTCCATAAAACGTTACTTAAAAACTCCCTATTATTATCAGTTCTATCAAGAATCCACTGAGAAAATGTGATTCTTCGTTCTCCGTCCCCTGGCTGTAATCCTTGCACAAGTTGCAAATGGTAAGGACGTCTATGGTCATCTCTAAGAACACGGTGAACATGGCTTGCTGAAATTCCCATGGCACCAGAATCTCTCCTAACACTTGTGGTCGGATCTCTATCAAACTCACGCAGAATCATACGGGTAAATCTGCGCTGACGAACATTTATGTTTTGATCCCTTTGGAGATTTCCAAAACCATTTTCAATTATTTGGCGATGCACTCTTACAAATACTGGGCGAGTTGGATGTCGTCTGTTTGGAAATCTTCGTGCGTATTCTCTGGCTGCTTCTGCTGCGTTTCCATTCACGAAGCCATACACAAAATGAATGTCCGCTAACTCTTGATTGGAGAATAAAAATGGCATTTTTATAAAACTTACAAAAACAAAACAGGTAAAAGAAACTAAATTTCGTGCATTCACAATTGCAAAAGACGTTTCAGGTTTCAACAGACAACAAAACTAGCTGTCAACTAATTGACGTTTAACCTCATTCTGCTTTCAATTTCAAAAATATTTGCAGGCACAGCCTACTTCTAAAAATTATCGAGATACTGACTTTTTAACGTTATTTTATCATAAATAATTAAAAATGCATCGTACCTTAAAAATCGAAATATCTCAAAAACGGCTAACTATAACGAAAATTCACAAGAAAGCTTTTTTATGTTGAAAAGTGCGAGGAACCAGTTTTTTTATTCAAAAAGCAAAAAATTGCACTAAGAAAAATTTTTCGGTCATTTTAATACACTATAGGTACAGTAGAGAGCGCCCTCTAGCGGCTACAGTAAAACTATGTCCATGGTTCGTTTTGTCGTACCAAAAAACCCTTGTATACTAATTTGCTCTATTATACATCTAATATTGTTCGAAATATTTAAAAAAAACTATTTTAGAAAATAAATTTAAACACCCTGTATTTCGGAAGCAACGCATTTTTCGACCCATGTTCTATCGAATCTTAACGTTATGCAACAATAAACTGAAACACCCTGTATATGAGAGTACTCCTTGGAGTGTAATTCTATGAGGCTATTTGATTTCATGGCGTAATATTATATTATAGTATAGCATGAGCAAAGAGTAGTTATATCAAGGGAAGACACTGTCGGTCGGCCCCATTGACCTTGGAAGTCTTCATTATAGTAGGAAAGCCGATCGTGAAATTTTTATTACATCATCGCGTACTGATATGATACGATAAAAACTATTCAAAAACTCGGCAAGTTTGCTGTTTAGCATCAAAACAAGTAAGATTAGACTAGTTTTCAACATTTCATATCAGTACGCAATGTGACTGAAGTACTACTAAAACTCGTGTAGTGTTCTGCCTATGGTCCTAAAAGCTAAATAGCTATGTGATAACTGACATCAAGCTTTGACAATAGCTTCTATCACAAAACGTGTGATTTATAACTTTATTGAATGAAAAATATATTCTATAGGCTGCAAATGGATGATAACTACCCACACAATTAATAAATGTCCAAACAGAAGTAAATTTGAATAAAAAATGCGTCAACTACAAGTGATTGTCAATGAATTAATCCAAAAAGGATTATATATCTGGCAACACCGCATTTATCTCCGACTAAATGAGAACAGCCGTGCTTAGACCCCATCAGCTGTTTTGTGGACGCCATATTTTTGGAGTCATCTCCTATTTCTCTCTAATTTTTTGATATACACTTATGATCATGTATCGACAGCTATTATAGTCAGTTATCAAACATTGCTGACAAATAGTTTGACTCCATAGGTCCAAAGAAATGAGACTCCCGTTTACGGACACGCTAATTTCTGCAACCAGAGGAACTTTTTTCGTACATAGACCACATAGTGCATTACTGCCTCTGACTAAACCTACCTCTTTTTGATGACTACACGGAAAAGTAACTAGACGCTATATTTCAAAAAAGTTTATAAGCATAAAGACGTATGGAACTGAACTGTGTTTGTCATATTCACGTACCCGTGATCCTTCCCAGTTTTAATCCATTGGTCAACTGTTGGACATGCTTTCCGACAAATCCTGCAACCTGAGCACCCAACGAGTGTCCAATAATGTGAACATGGTCCAGTTTGCTTGAATCATTTCCTAGAGCATTTAAAATGAACTGTGCTACAGTTTCACCCACTTTCTTCGTGGCTCTGGCTGAATGTAGGTAGTTCCTTTTAGAGTGGGGTGACCAATCAACACCTATCACGTTGTTAATGCCAATCGAATGGTATGACTCTGCGAAATGCTTGATGAAGTCGTCGCTACCTAAATATGTAGTGATCACATTAGGTATTGTAATAATTCAAAAAATAATAATTACAATAATGGTGCTTATAGGAGTTCGGTCTAAAATCTATTAGCTATTACTATTGTACTTCGCAAGCCTACTAGCTACTAGCCCTACTTGAAGATTATGGAGTTATATCAACATGAAAACTACATAATAAGTTTCAGTCGTTGCATAAATGTTTTCATTATGAAAGCATTTTCGTCGCTAGCAACGTTTCTGTAGACCGCGTATCGGGTATACAAGTACCACGCATTTTTTAAATATATGAGAGACGGTGATTTTCCCAAAGGCTATTAACATCGCATCTTTTGTAGCCCTAGATAAGAATAACCTTCAAAAATATCGTCTATACATTTGTTTTATATCGTATTTTGGATATTTTATGACATGAACATCATGAAAAACCATGCGCCTCTTTTCCGACGGTCTGTCTGTCGAGTTGTCTGTCGTTCTGTCCGCAAATCATTTTGTCCCGACTGTAACTTGCAAAGTACTGCTCGGATTTGGAAGAATTTTTTACACAATCTTACTTGTCATCAAGGACGAAAAAGCGTTTCAGTTTTTGAATATAGGGCCAGTGATGGTGGAGATGAAGGTCAACAAGGAATAAAATAAAAATTGTTCAAATTTAGTTTTTGAGGATCCTGATTAATCATTTTTGACAAAAAAAGAAGTGAATAATTAGCGGGTGGGGGAGAGTATACCTCAATTCCGGTAATTCTATGCACCTATTAGACATATTTCACACATCATAGATTTCCCGATACATTTGCACTTAAAACAGAAATCTTCAGCACACATATCGCGTACCTATCTGTCGCACTTGCTGTGTACCACGATTGTAAATATTGCATCTTTGGCAGTGGATGCTAGAAGCATCTAAATGTAGCTATAACATACGAGGTGGGTACGATATTATCTATATTATGTTTGGAGGTTGCTTGATTTCGTGAGGTAATATTATATAGCATAGTATGGGTGGATTTGATAAAAAGACAAGCCGTTATTTTCCACCAATCACATCAAATATGTGTCATATTTTATAAACCAATGACATTTGAGGCATTAGAAATAATAGCTGTCCATTGCACTACATGGAATTATGAGTACTAGTTGTTTCAAAAGCATGGGAAGTGTCATTCTTCTTAAAGCTATTTTTTCAACTAATAGACGCTGGTTTAAACGAGATGCCTGTTATACGTAATATTTTATTTTGCATATTTAATTTTCTCAGAGACCACTATATTCTAATTTCTATAGAACAGTGCTTGTCATATCTACTAAATATCCGAACAACTCGAATAATCTTTTTAAAAAAAGGGTTTTAACAAAAGTTTCAGCGCGTCAAAATAGTAATTTGTCGATGCTGATATGACTTAGAAGTCAAGTTCGAATATTCAAATAGCAACTATTATTTTTGATAGCACATCCTGGTAGAGCGGGAAATTCTGCATCAGATTTCATACTTAAACCTAGCGCTGTCAAAAATGGTGGTTGCTATTTCTTCATGGTGGCCAATATAAAACTGCCAATTTTGATACCCGCATTTCAGTAGGTGACGCCGCAGTAGTTGTTTGAGGCACATTTGTCCAATTCATCATGGAGCGCTACACGATCCCACAACGCGTCCGTATTGTTAAAACGTTTTACTTAAATAATGACTCTATTGTTGAAACGATTCGGAAGCTACAACAAGATTTCGGTCGAAATAATGTGCCCAGTGTCAACACCATTCGTCGGTTCGTGCGGAAATTTGAAAAAACAGGTGGAGTTAAAGACTTGCCAGGGTGTTAGAACTGTTTGTACCCCGGAAATCATCGAGAGAGTTCGTGAAAGTGTAGTGGAGCGCCCTGAGATGTCTACCAGATATCGTTCTCAAGAACTGGGTATCCGTCGCACGTCATTATGCACTATTTTAAAAAAAGACTTGCATTTGCGGCCATACAAAATTTAGTTAACCCAAGAACTAGAACCTAGTAACCATGAAAGTCGCCGACAATAGTCATGCAATATTGCAGCTTAATGCACAAAATAACGATTTTTACCGACAACTGATAATGAGCGATGAAGCCCACTTGGATATGAACGGATTTGTTGATAAGCAGAATTGTCGTATCTGGTCATTAGAGAACCCTCGTGTCATCCATCAACGACCACTAAATCCTCGTCGAGTCACAGTTTGGTGCGGTGTTTAGTATGTAGGTGTCATTGGACCTTACTTCTTTGAAGACGCTGCAGATAATTTCTTACTGTTAGTGGCGAGCGCTATGGTGGTATGTTGCAAAACTTTCTGGCTCCTCAAATCCAACTGTTTAACCTGCAAAACATGTGGTTCCAGCAAGACGGAGTAACTTGCTACACAGCTAGGGAAGCAATGAATCTTTTGCGAACAACATTTCCGGGACGTTTAATTTCTTTATTTGGTGATGTCATTTGGCCGCTAAAGTTACCGGATTTAACAGCTCCTGAATTCTTTTATGGGAATTTTTTAAAAATAGGGCTTATGCCAACAAACCAAATACTGTAGAGCAGCTGAAGAACAATATTACGGAAGCGATTGAAAATATTCCTCCCGAAACCTAACAAAAAGTGATAGGAAATGTAATCAAGAGGGTTCAGGCACGCGCGGATTCGAGAGGCGGACATTTTTGTCTGATATTATTTTTCATACATAATTTCTAAGTTGCAATAAAAGATTAAGATGAAAAAAAGTGACGTAACATATCGGCCACTCTGTATTTACAAACTTGACCTCAAATGATATCTAGAGTCTAGATCATATTTCGGGTTGAAGTTAAATTGCTTTTTTGATATCCTAAGTTTCGTCTGATTGATATTTCAGAAAACTGCTTGGTTAGCAAGTTTTCTGAGGGTACAGTCTACAAAAAACCAAAGTTCCCCAACTTTGATTAACAGACAAGTTTAAAAATCGTTATAAAATGAAGTAATCTCAAAGTACCCTTCGGGATAGTGTAAATCAAGGTATAAACTTTAAGTTAGATATTTGCCGACCTTAAAAACTATAATTTTTAACCGAGTTTTTAAGCATTGAATATACATGTTTTTTGAGCTTTTCGGACTTAAATCGCTTATAACTCGAAAATGGTCAACTTTAGAGAAAAGTTAACAGAAGCCTTTTTTGTTTCTGAGTGATCCAAGAAAAACCTGAAAAAATTTGTTCGGCCAAAAAATGCAATCTATTTAAAAAATTGTTTGAGGAAATTTGATCTGGGTTGCCGTGCGGGTATTCTCATCGCTTCTAAATTAAATTTTTAAGCATTGGTCTTAAATACACTGAGGAGTATATTGAGCATATTTTATTTTAAAGCGATTTAAACCTTGTTTATCAGGCCAAAATTGTCGAACTTGTGCTTTTCGCAGACTGTACTTGATAGACGTTACAGTAACATTGTAGCATGATCGCTTTAACCATTTGAGTGAAATAAGAAACATCTCATATGCTTCACCTGTTGACTGCCACCCATGGATGGCCACCTTCAATGGACGATCATTGCTGACGTCAAACCTTGTCTCGTTTATCTTATATTTAGTCGTAGTACCATCTGGAAGATAATGGAGGAAATTCACCTCTCTATAGAGGACTTCATCGAATCCAAAATTTGCAACGACATCCAACAGTTCTTCAGCTGTCACATTGAGCAGATGTTGCAAGAAATACTGCGGTGTAGGGAGTTTGGATAGATCTGGTAACTCTGGTATGTTCCGTAGTTCAGGTATCTCCGGTAGCTCAGGCGGCCCTGGAAGGCTTGGTAGGGGTAGATTTGGGTCTGACAGGGAATTTGAAGGAAATGGAAGTCTTGATCTTGTCATGTTGGCTAGTTGCGAGAAGGACAATTGCCCTAGAATTGAAATTCCATATAACTATAATAAACGTCAAAATCAGCTCTCCGTTGATTTGAGAACGCTTAATGTTTTTACTTTCCTAACTATGAATGTGCCACTTTATGTCTTTCTAGATTTTAGGCATGCTATTGATCTCACATTCTCGAAAGGTTTGCAGTTGGGATTAACGGAAAAATCATTTCTACGTATTTTACTAGAACGCTGTTATTATGTGAACATATTGGACTAACTTTGTGATCAAAATATCTGCTCATATTACTTGAACTATGTCTTATAAAGGTCTATCATTAGAATGCTTCTTCCAGGTTGTCTAAAAAAATGTCCACATGTTTTCACACCTGAGCTATGCAGTCGAATTTCTTCTTTTCCCCTTCCCCTTCTCAACAAAAAGTGATAATTGATCCATTGAGTACTAAGAATTCCGGACGCAAACTCACTCCACTCTCGGAATGGTGGACTCAAGGGAACAACATACATAATAAAATCTCCTTCACGACCATCGGCGGGATTAACAGCAACAGTGATGCTGTTCATCACTATCTGCAGACTAAAAGCCCCGCCATGCTTTTCTTGGTGGGGACCAATTCCGGCACGACGAACCAACTTAGCTTTTCAAACTACGGGTGCATTCGAATCTGAGAAAGAACGAGGATAGTTGTGGCTTTTATCTGCAGCAGGCTTTTCTGCTCCAGATACGTTTCTTAGGCATCAGGCTGCCTCTACTCCAAACCATACTCCCAAATTTATTTGTTGCCTTTGTCAAGATCGACTTCCTGAACATTACTCACCCTGCTTCAGAGATAGTTCTGCTCGGTGATCTCAATGCCTATAATGAGCTTCAGCTGGGCTCAAACAAGACCGATGCACTAGGTCTTGGTGTTGAAGTGTTTGCCACTACCCAAGGACTGACCTAACTGGTGAAGAGCCCTATCCCCCCCACGTTTCGTAACACGCCAGTAGCCTGCGGAATCCGTTTCTGACCACGAATTATGTCTCTTACAGTGATGCAGTTCTGGCTTCTCTGGGTAACTGAGACCACAGTGTTGTAGAGGTTTCGGTCAGTATCGGCTGTGAAAGCAGAATTGCATTAAGGCCATGCTGACTGAGAAGGTCTTTGAGACTTTTTCTCCACCGTTCCTTGAATAGATGGTTGGTTCGCTAACTTCGAGGCATCGGCTGTCTGGTCATCATTAACAGAAATTATCCAGTTGGGATGGAAGCACAGATAAGCCGATTTCCAGTCCAGAAATAATTATAACGAAGCGGTTCGCAATGCCAAAGACCAACACGATGTAAAAATGAGGCGCAGGTTAATGCCGCAGTGGAATGGCAGTCGGTCTTTTTCGACGCTAACCCAGCAGATTCTAAGGAAATTTCCAAATAGTAGAATCCCACCGCTTACGATCCAGGATGGAACGATTGCAACAAAATCAAATGCTTAGGATGAAGTGCTAGCCAAGATCTTTGCCTCCAGCTCCATTACGGATCTCCCCGCCGTCGATTCAAAAGGTTGCATACACTACGCGGGAAGTAACCTAAAGGCACTATTCCGTAAGACGTTCGACATCAACAAAGCTTCTGGTCCGGGCTTGATTGCTGTTGTTGTACTGAAGAGATGTGCAGCAGAGCTTTCTCCAGTTCTTCGCATCCAGATATCTTGGAACCTGGAACTTTCTCAGGAAACTGGACATTTACTGATGTTCAGCCCGACTAAAAAAAGGATCAAAGACCGACCCTTACAACTACAGGCTTGTAGTTCTGCCTTCTGTCATAAGTAAGGTACTGGACATGTGCATAAATCGGGAGCTTCTGGAGTACCATGAACTGCACGGCACGGCTGAGTGGCGAGCATTGCGATTTCCGGCACCAGCGATCTCCGGGGACCTCATAACTTATGTCACGAAAATGTGGAATAAGCTCATTCAATCTTACGGTGACGCTCATTACGTTGCTATTGATATCACGAAAGCTATGGAATACTGCCCTCTTATGCAAATTTTCATTCAATGGGTTCCCTGAGAAGCTTTGCAGATGGGTGGCTGACTGCCTCTCTGGCCGCAAGATATCCAACGTAACAGCAGTTTCTCCCAATCATCCCAAAGATATATCGAAGGTGTTTGGTTCCTACATTGTTCCTCTTACATGTCAGCGACCCCTTTTCCTATTCGGTCAATCCGATCCACATCTACTGATGACAGCACTCTAAATGCAGAAAAAGACTAGCAACGAATTCCTCTCTGACGAGAGACCTTGAGGTTATCACTGTTTGGGGACGCAACAATCTGGTACAGCTTTTGCTTCCAACATTACAAAATACTAGGACAAGCAGGGTCTAATTGAGGTTTCAGAAAACCACAACAAAGCATTTTTCCTAAAATGAATGTGAAGCATTACTTTTCATTATCATTTCTTGCCTTTGTTTTATACTCGTATTTCTGTGGTAGTAATCAGTTTACTAGAACTGATTTGGTTCCACAGTATCAAAAGTGTGCAACATTCAAAATACAGTAAAAGCGACCGTGAATATATACGTAAAGCATTTGTGTTGGCGCTTTGTTATTGTAAATATTATTACTTTATAATCTTATTGTACTAATCACAAAATATTTTGTAATGCGTATATCTTATGTTGCTTAATCGTATTAGTTATATAAAGTTTTCCCTAATGTAATCGTCCTATAAATATGTATACTTGCAATTTCCACGCGAATTTTGATTGGCAACAATCAATAATCATTGTCAGTAAAGATAAGTTCATTATGATTTATTAATTCATCTCATGCACTTATACACGGTAGATAGATAGTGATTTACTCGGAAAATCCACATCATCACAGCAGTGTACTATGATTGCATTTCATATGAGCTAAAACCATAATTTGTTCATGCACAATGCGTACCCAAATACATTCTTCAATAACCTTGAAGAAGGTGAACAGAAACTTGCATATTTCTCATAAAGAAATTTCTTGAAATAAGTTCAAAAAAATGCTTAATATGGCTTAAATTCAATAAACATGCTAAGCCTACAGCATTTTATTTTGCTTTTATCAATTTATTCTAGAAATAAATACGAACGCCTAAACTTAATATTTTAATAGAATGGCTTGCATGTAAATGGTCAATTTTTTCGAATGCTTTGACATGAAAAATTTTTCTTTAACTAGCCAATGATCAATTTCAGAGAAGATTTACTAATAGTCATTTATGGTTAGAATGAGCAAAATAACTCAAATACTTTTGATGTTGGGTAAAAATATTTCTTATAGCAGCCGCGCAGACAGAAGCCTAAATGAGAGGCTGGCTATGAGGAGCCTAAAGAAATTGTTTAATGTGATTTTTGAATTGCACAAGATTACTAGATCTGAGTATAGCTTCTCAATGTAGACTGTTCCACAATTTCGATACCCTAGGGACAAAAACCAGGGCCGTCTTAAGCCATGCGGGAGCCCTGGGCCCACAGGAGCTTGGGTCTCCCAAAAAAATCGAAGACAGGCGTACTTCTAATAAGACATATTTATTGAATTACAAATTGCCTTACAACAATATTATGGGTTTTTTTCGTGATTGCATTTTGGCAAAATCTTCAGTGATGTCAAACTCCAGTTGCTGCAAAATGTCACTCTCTACGAGTATAGACATAAGGGACAAACTGGTGAGGCGTTATTTGACATGGACGTTCTTGATTAATTTTTTGCAGGTAGATTACAGTAACTTAGGCCCGTATCGTCAGTCGTCCCTACAATTGTAGGGCGCCTTTATGGCCTCCTTGATTGTCATAGTTTTATACTTCTCCGTGTCAACGCTCTATTTTGAGGTTATGTCACAAACATCTATTTGCATCAAATTGTGCTTGCTTTTGAGTTATATCATGTTTTATCAGCCTGAAATTTCCTACAATTTAAAAAGAAAACATATCTTAACAATAGGAGAACGCTGGCGCTGACACGGGACGAGTGTAATCTAGAAATTTTTGAAGGAGAGAAAAGAGTATGACAATCAAGGAGGCCATAAACGCGCCCTACAATTGTAGGGACGACTGACGATACGGGCCTTAAACTAGAAGTTCCAGGTTGATCAGGCGGTGATGTGTGTGTAGAGTCTGTAGAGATCTTTATACTTGAGCTTGGTGAATGACATTCACTAATTATTTCTTCTACGTTAGATATACACTCACTTTCTGATTCTTGTTTGAAGGTATCTTGAGACGAGTAAACCGAAAAATCAACTTGCCTGTTAGTTTCCTCACGTGTAAAAAATGATGTTAGTTTTGGTAACTTGCTGGCATTTTCTTTATGAGCTGCAGTTTTTTTCCTTTTCTCTGAACCACTCAAATATATTCTTTTCGACATACTGATAAGAGATCATACGCAATTCTTTACTATTTTTGCTGGATAACTTCACTGATGAAGAACTAGGAAAGCAGAAAAATAAACCGCGCCAAAAGTCGAAGACATGAACCATCGTCTATCTCTTTCTGACATGTTCTGATCTGATTCAGGCTTCGTTCTAACAAAGCCGTGTACCGTACAGTGAATCATAATGAGCGTGCGCAGTACGTTTTAAGTGATACTAAAAACGTAGTGCGCACGCTCATGACGGTTCACTGTACTATATATCGGAACAAAGCCTCTGAAAGTACGTCCGCCCAAGAAGAGGGCACTCAACGGACCGAAGAAATAGAAGAAGAAGCCGAGAAGAGGACGGACGACACCGATTTCAGTGTCGCCACCAGACGGAGGAAGCGGGTGCGAGTTTCCTCCTCCGAAGATGAGTCACCAAGGCAGCCAAAGATGCCAGCTGCCGCCACCAAGAAGAGTCCTAGAGCAGCCAGGACCATCGTGCCCCCCATGGCAGGAACAGGAGTTCCGCCAATCAATATCGAGGGCACCGCTGATTGGTCATCCTTAAGCAGGATGATGAACAGCAAGGGGATTCAATTCTCCAAGGCGAGGACGGCGGGTACCAGTGTGAAGGTATTCACAAATACACCAGCTGACTACCGTCAGCTAGTCGCACTGCTGGAATCCATCAAGCGGCCCTTCTTCACCTATCAACTGAAGGAGGACAGGATGGACCAGAGGGTCATTCGTGGGCTACCCAGGGAGATGTCAGTCAATGACATCAAAGAGGATCTAGTGAGCCAAGGCATCGCAGACGCCGAGGTTCAGCAGATGACCTCAAGGACCACCAAGAAGCCACTTCCGCTCTTCCTCGTCAAGACGAAGATGCCGGAAAAGCTTGCAGAGATCCAGAGGCTGGCCATGCTCACGGTCAGCTTCGAGAGGAAGAAAAAGTCTTCCGAGCCCAGCCAATGTTACCGCTGCCAGCGGTACGGGCACACACAGCGGAACTGCTGTCTCGCTGAACGGTGCGTTAAGTGTGGAGAGGACCACAACAGCACCAGCTGCAGTCTGCCAGCGCCGCCAACAGGGCAACGAAACGCCAAGTGTTGCCTCTGTGGAGAAGGCCACCCCGCCAACTACAAGGGATGTAGTAAGGCCCCGAAGAAAGCTGCTTCTGCCCCCAAAGCAGTCCCCACCACAAATAGGACTTCTTACGCTCAAAAAGCGAATAAACCTATGCCACTGGAACTACTGCGCAGAAGCAACACGGCGATGACAGACTGCTAGCAATGATGCAAGCCATCATAACCCGCCTGGATGCACTCGAGGCCAAGATGCAAGACAAGCACTAGACCCGAAATGTCTACAGGGCAAAACGTAGAATCTCTACGCATTATCTCCTGGAACATCAACGGATTCAGGGCACGGAAACCAGAAATCCAGGAGATACTAGACCAGTACCAACCAGAGGTGATGGCCATCCAAGAAACGAAATTGGATGCTGCCCATAGTCTGACGTTCCCGCGGTACGAGACGTACCGCTACGACAGAAGGGGCAGAGGTGGAGGAGTCGCATTACTCGTCAAACGTACCTTGCCGAGTCATGTCCTCGACGATGCCGCAGACATAAATGGGGACGGAATCACGGTCCAGGTCCGTCACAACCACCGTCCCTACAGAATCACCTCCCTATATGTGCCACCAGGGGAGGCCCTAGACGAAGATGACATCGCTGACCTCCTGAGATCTAAACTGCAAGTCTCCGGCATGGAACAACAACGTCGAAGACAGGAATGCAAGGCAGCTCCAGGAACACGTCGATGCCCTGGCGGGGGTCATCGTCGGTCCGGAGCAACCAACCTACATTCCATTCGGCCTTGGGCGACCTGCGGTACTGGACATAGCCATCCTCCGCAACATCAGAGAGGAGTTCGAGATAGAGACCCTGGTGGAAGGATCGTCGGACCACAATCCGATTCTACTAACACTTGGCACAGGGTCTAGAACTCGAGATAGCTTGAGCACCAAACGGACGAACTGGAACCTGTACAAATCCAACGTCCAAAGGAACATCACTCAAATTCCAACCATCCGATCAGCGGAGGAACTGGACAACGCAGTAGAGGAGCTGGAGAATGCTGTCCTGCGAGCGCACGAGGACAGCACCCGCTCCGAGACTACGGCAGTTCCTAGACACCTAAATGGTCCAGCACCGCACCATATTAGGCACCTGATCAGGGAGAACAGAAGACTCAAGCGAGAACATCTCCAACTGTTGACAGAGGAGTCGAGAGTTGCGCGAAACAGAGCATCGTTAGCTCTGAAGAACGCACTCGCGGAACTCCAAAACAGCAGATGGAATGCAGCCTGTGCAGAACTAGAGACCCAGGATGGTACGGCCTGGTCTATGCAGCGAAAATTTCGTCGTCAGCGCACCACGATCCCCACTTTTCACGGCCAACGCGGCTTGGCCTACTCCAGTGAAGAAAAAGCCGAAGCATTCGCCGATTCGCTAGAATCCGAATGCAGACTCAATTACCATGAAGACGAGGACGACAACCACGAGGAGGCCGTGGAAGTCGCAGCCGAAAACATGAGGAGTCGACCACCTGGCCAGGAGACGGATCACCCCTCCAGTCCAGAGGAAATCCGTCTGATCATCCGCAGGTTGAAGGTCAGAAAGGCGCCGGGAAGGGACGGCATCAACAACAGGATGCTGAAGAACCTTCCCACCAAAGGCATTGCTGCGCTCACCAACATCGCCAATGCCACCCTGAGACTTAACCACTTCCCGCGGCGGTGGCGGGAAGCCCAGGTTATAATGCTCACCAAGCCAGGCAAGGACCGGAAGTTGCCCCAGAACTACCGGCCCATCAGCCTGGTTTCCTCGATGGGCAAAGTAGTCGAAAAGGCTATCGCCGTTCGACTAGAGAAGCAGGCAGAAGAACTGCAACTTCTCCCCCCAGAGCAATTCGGCTTCAGATCCTCGCACAACACGGAACTCCAAGCGCTACGACTGACAGAAAACATCACCAGCGGCTTCAATCTCCAGGAGGCAACCGGTCTCGTCCTGCTGGACGTGGAACGAGCCTTCGACCGAGTTTGGCACGATGGACTCATCGCCAAAATGGAAGCCGCCGGAATCGATGCGAACATGTGCCAACTGATCCAGAGCTATCTAACACAAAGATGGTTCACGGTGAGGATTGGTACATGCCATTCAACAAGACGACAGCTGGAAGCAGGCGTGCCCCAGGGGTCAGCCTTAGCCCCCCTGCTCTACAACATCTATACTTACGATGTGCCGAAGACAGCTGACACAATGCTGGCCCTATATGCAGACGACACTGCTATAGCCGCCAAGCATAGACGACCCGAGATCATCCGTAGGAAACTACAGGATGAACTGGACCACATTCAGGACTGGTGCGTGAAATGGAAAATCCGCATCAACGTCCAGAAGACGCAGGCAATCTTCATTCAACGAAGAAGGATTGCAAGACCTCTCGAAGCATCCATCTTCGACGAAGATATCCAGTGGAGCGACAATGTCAAATATCTGGGGATCGTATTTGACAAGTCCCTCACCTGGAAAGCGCACATAGAAGCTGTCATCGCAAAAACCAGAGCAGCCATGGCTCAACTCTATCCATTACTGGGTAGACACAGCCAGATGCCGCTAGCGACCAAGCTACGGCTGATCAAGGCCATCGCCAGACCTCAGCTCGCTTACGCCTCCGCGGTCTGGGGGTACGCTGCCCCCAGCTACCGCAAGCGACTTGCTGCTCTAGAGATGAAGCTACTCCGGATCGCCACCAATGCACCTTCCTACGTAAGGAACTCAACCTTGCGTAGAGACCTGCATTGGGATACCATCCACGAGTACATGAGGAAAAAAGCGGAGAAGACCTTCGAGAAAGCTCAGGACCACCTGAACGAGCAGCTACGATTCCTCATGGACTACGATCCGGACGAGAGGCCTCGCAACCGCAGAACCAGGTACCCCAGACCAAGGTCTCAGCTGGCACCCGCTAACTGGAACCTTGACTAGGAGACTAGGAGAACTTGCGGCTGCTCCCCCCCCCCCACCCCACGGCGTGGATGCAGAGGACCAGGAACCACCGGGACCAGGACCCACCGGGACCAGGACCAACCAGGACCAGGACCCGCCACGACCAGGACCCACCAGGACCAGGACCAGGAACAACATATTGGTAAGAGGACTTGAAACTCTTGATTTTTCGAAAACAAGAGTTTCAAGAGAACCAGCAGACCCTCTATCGATGATCGCTTAACGACATCGATAGAATGTGCGAGGTAAAGGGAACCAACCCGGCGTTCCCAGAGACTGAAACACATGAGGAGACGTTGTAGCAGACCGCAGGTCACGCACAACACATGGCCTAACGAGAAGCTGATGAGTCGGACCACGCGGAGGTTTAGGGTTTAGTGGGTATTAGGTGCTCTCCTCAAGACCCTGGAGTCCCACACACGCCGTAGCTCGGGCTATGGTATGGTGCGTAAATGCATTCCCCCCTCACCAAAAAAAAAAAGTACGTCAGTCTATCCCGCAACTACGCGCATCATCTCGATGAGTACCTATAGCTTAATAGATTATGTAGATGTGGCATGTGGCTATATGTATATGCATACCTGCATCAGTGCAGTTGGATCATAATAACTAGAAGGCACTGTTATAGACTACTTTTATGAATAAAAGTTGCAGTAGTCTATGTGATGGCTAGATGGCGCAACCTTTAGCTTCGGTAAAATTTTGAACTGAATCCAACACATTGCATATAAGCATCTGGCTTTTGGGGCCCCCATCATGGCGGACCTCCTGTGTTAAGACGGCCTGCAAAAGACCGGTAGTATCGGCGAGTTCTGGATATGCGACACGGTTAGGCCGAAGTTAGACGGGTCTGGCTCGCAAGCACATCGCGCGGCAGCATCATTGAGGAGATTTCTGAGGAGCAAAGCTCGTTGGCTTAGCGGTAGAAGAGAGCTAGATCACCGACGGTCCGTCGATCAGTCAGAAAACCCTACTATGAACAGTATCGAGCATGGATAAGTGCCTTGTTTCCCAGCAGCTGATACTATTGATGAGACGTGTTCATTTCAGATCGAATCCTTGGTGATCTGGACATGACCCTCCATCAAAACTCGATGAACGCTAGGACGCTTCTTGTTAGTCAAGGTATATTAGTGTATTTTGAAAGCATTAATTGTTCCAAATGGTTGCCAAGCAGTGATAACCTCCGGGTCACTTATCAGAGAGGAACTCACTGCTAGTGTCACCGGCAGACATCGGCGCATCACTCTGAATTCCTTTTTGGTGAAAACTTGTCAAAAGGGATACTATAGGGTGACAAGGGTCGGTTTCTTATTAATAAACATATGTCATAAAAATCAAGTTAACGAAATGCAACGTTTGAAAAATGTTAACTAAGTTGAAAGAATGACGATCAATATACTATGTGTATATACATGCGTAAATTTATTTGTTCACCCTACCAGAAAGGCAAAAACAAAATCCAAGAAAGATAATCACTCTTATCTTAATTTTATTTTCACTTTTCATAAAAATACTTATTATATCTTTCAATAAATAATTTAGATCATATACCCTTGACTCCACCGTAATTCCTTGAGTATTTTTGTAAAAAAATATCTTATATATGGCCTCCATTTGATAACAACGGCTGCAGGGAGAAGTTCGTTTATTGCCAAACGTTTACTTATCGCTTTACACGTTTTTAAAAGTATAATTTTGAAAATTATTTAAAAAATATTTTGACTCAAATCAATCAATAATATGGTTTCATTAGCATGGAACTACATTACTTTCTTAGTATAATAAGCGCTCACTGAGACTTGTACGACCATCTTGCATCCTACAAGACAGATGTGAAGATGTAATGCCATTTCTCAAAAAAATCGCAACAAAAAGACAAACAACAACAAATTGAAAACAGTTACATTTGAAATTCGTGGTGTTTTCTTGACATTTCAAAGTACATGTTTTTAAGGATTTTTGAATTCAGTGGCACAAGAATGAAAATGAGACGAACGTATAATAGCAAGTTGCTTCATTTTTGGCGGTTTTTAGCAGTAACTTGAATATTTTTTGTCCAAAATTAATTTCGTACGCATTCTATGATCATTCCGTTAGCAATTTAATATCGACATGAAAAAAATGAGGATTTTTATGCCTATTTTTCACTAATAAAAAATAGGCTCATGACTTTTTTCCTGACACGACTCATACTTTGAAACATTTCCACAAATCATTCTGTCCTTTCACATCTCCCAATGATTTTGTTATACTTTTTAGACTCATATTTGAATAACTAACATTATTTTATATCATATATAGATTGTTTGAACAACAAAAATAAAAATTCTATGTCAGTTGGTGTCCATGGTGATCATGGTACTTACCTTCTATCGCTCCAAAAAATCCAAACACCACTACAACAATCACTATCATTTTGAATGAATTTATCGTCCACGAATATTAATTGAATGTAATTTAACAGTTACTTAGACATTTCATTTTACTGAGAAAACGGAAAAAAATCATACATTCTTCCATTTCCTTTCACCGGTTCTATGCGTATGGATAGTTCGTACGACAATGCATTGAGTTTTGACCTTAAACCGTTCGCGTTTTTATATGGATATGGTATTATGCAGATTTTAATGCTGTTAATTGTGAGAGTATGTCTATTCGAAGGTGATTATGGATTATGTATGATAGTTTTCCGTTTGTGCACACAACACTTCAAAGGTACTCTGAAGAGGACGTTCACTATAGCACCCTTTGGTGACACCCACCTATGTAGCGCAATTTTGCGATTTTTACTTATAGCCCTATAAGAGAATACAAAATTATCTGAAAACCTTGCAAAAGTTGTATAATGGATGAACATTTGGATTTAAGTAACCAAAGTGGTATTCTTCAGCATACGAAAAATTCCGGATCCTGCGGCAGGTACTGAAACATTTTTTGACAGCTTTGTGATTTTTGTTAAGGTGTGTCAAGACGATTTTGTAGATTCATGAATAAGCTATAAAAGTTGTTCCTATGATGATATATTTTTCGATCAGATAAATTCTTTGTGGTAATTTTGATATATTTCCATCAAAATTCAGCTTTTTTTTACATGTAAGTGGCTTGAAAACTGTTTTATCAATCTTATCGCTCAAAAATCCCTCATACAATTGGCATAATCTCTTAAACGAATGCAGATATGGAACAATCGTAGAGACAACTTTTGAAGCTTATTTATCGAGCTACAAATTTGCTCTAACAACTTCTTTTCTATATACTCGTATAATATTTACAGGACCGCAAAAAAAACAAAAATCAAAAAGTGTTTCAAGAATTCTTCAGAATTGAAGATTCCTCTGCTATCCTCGTGAGTATTCTTTATACATTAAGTATTCTTTGAAGTAACGCTATCCTCAAAATTTGAAAGGTGTTTTCCATTAAAAACTACTGGGAGAGTAAAAAATACAAGATACATAATATAATTTGAGAAATTTTCTGACCATCAAAAGACAATGTCAAGTTCATATTAGTTGCATTACGTTGTAAAACAGAATACCTAGAATTTGAGAGAGAATTGTAATAAGCTGTTTTACAACGGAGATATATTCTTGAGGCTATCTCGCCAAGAGTAGAAAACATTCTGCAAGTCAACTTTTTTATGAACCGCCAAAGTAAGCCCAGAAAAAGTTGTTGGTAATAAAAATACCTTCAAAATAAGACCTTGCATGGCCGATTTGACGTAACGGTTAATTTGCTGTTACAAAATAAAAACGTCAGTAATCCGTGATTTCTACATTTATTTTTGACGATCAATCTGAAATAAAAGCCAAAAGTTAAAGCCTTTGTGGGCTTGTGGGGCTGTCCAGTGACTTTGGAACAATCAAATGACCTCATATTGGGCTTATTCTGTTGCTAGAGAGCTTGTTTAAAATCTTATTCGATGGAATGTATACGATCTGTATGCTTAGTACTCTTTTCAAGTAATAACATGAAAATTTGTAATCTCGTAGCTAAATTGGAGTAATCTATTTTTCACGATAGTTAATTACGTCGAAACGTGACAACACACAGTGACAGGTGGTGCTCAGATGAGATGGATCAGTCAACACCAGCCGTTTTTCGATGTTTTTTTTTTGCCTCTAACACGCCAAGGGACATAAACGCTTAGTATTGTGTTTTGTTTTTTTTTTTTTTTTAACGAGGGGGGAATGCATTTACGCACCATACCATAGCACGAGCTACGACGTGTGTGGGGCTCCAGGGTCTTGAAGAGATCACCTAATACCCACTAAACCCTAAACCTCCGCGTGGCCCGACTCATCAGCGTCTCGGTAGGCCATGTGTTGTGCGTGACCTGCGGTCTGCTACAACGTCTCCTCATGTGTTTCAGTCTCTGGGAACGCCGGGTTGGTTCCCTTTACCTCGCACATTCTATCGATGTCGTTAAGCGATCATCGATAGAGGGTCTGCTAGTTTCTCTTGAAACTCTTGTTTTCGAAAAATCAAGAGTTTCAAGTCCTCTTACCAATATGTTGTTCCTGGTCCTGGTCCTGAAGGGTCCTGGTCCTGGTGGGTCCTGGTCGTGGCGGGTCCTGGTCCTGGTTGGTCCTGGTCCCGGTGGTTCCTGGTCCTCTGCATCCACGCCGTAGGGGGGGGGGGGGGGCGCAGCCGCAAATTCTCCTAGTCTCCTAGTCAAGGTTCCAGTTAGCGGGTGCCAACTGGGACCTTGGTCTGGGGTACCTGGTTCTGCGGTTGCGAGGCCTCTCGTCCGGATCGTAGTCCATGAGGAATCGTAGCTACTCGTTCGGGTGGTCCTGAGCTTTCTCGAAGGTCTTCTCCGCTTTTTTCCTCATGTACTCGTGGATGGTATCCCAATGCAGGTCTCTACGCAAGGTTGAGTTCCTTACGTAGGAAGGTGCATTGGTGGCGATCCGGAGTAGCTTCATCTCTAGAGCAGCAAGTCGCTTGCGGTAGCTGGGGGCAGCGTACCCCCAGACCGCGGAGGCGTAAGCGAGCTGAGGTCTGGCGATGGCCTTGATCAGCCGTAGCTTGGTCGCTAGCGGCATCTGGCTGTGTCTACCCAGTAATGGATAGAGTTGAGCCATGGCTACTCTGGTTTTTGCGATGACAGCTTCTATGTGCGCTTTCAGGTGAGGGACTTGTCAAAAACGATCCCCAGATATTTGACATTGTCGCTCCACTGGATATCTTCATCGAAGATGGATGCTTCGAGAGGTCTTGCAATCCTTCTTCGTTGAATGAAGATTGCCTGCGTCTTCTGGACGTTGATGCGGATTTTCCATTTCACGCACCAGTCCTGAATTTGGTCCAGTTCACCCTGTAGTCTCCTACGGATGATCTCGGGTCGTCTATGCTTGGCGGCTATAGCAATGTCGTCTGCATATAGGGCCAGCATTGTGTCAGCTGTCTTCGGCACATCGTAAGTATAGATGTTGTAGAGCAGGGGGGCTAAGGCTGACCCCTGGGGCACGCCTGCTTCCAGCTGACGTCTTGTTGAATGGCATGTACCAATCTTCACCGTGAACCATCTTTGTGTTAGATAGCTCTGGATTAGTTGGCACATGTTCGCATCGATTCCGGCGGCTTCCATTTTGGCGATGAGTCCATCGTGCCAAACTCGGTCGAAGGCTCGTTCCACGTCCAGCAGGACGAGACCGGTTGCCTCCTGGAGATTGAAGCCGCTGGTGATGTTTTCTGTCAGTCGTAGCGCTTGGAGTTCCGTGTTGTGCGAGGATCTGAAGCCGAATTGCTCTGGGGGGAGAAGTTGCAGTTCTTCTGCCTGCTTCTCTAGTCGAACGGCGATAGCCTTTTCGACTACTTTGCCCATCGAGGAAACCAGGCTGATGGGCCGGTAGTTCTGGGGCAACTTCCGGTCCTTGCCTGGCTTGGTGAGCATTATAACCTGGGCTTCCCGCCACCGCCGCGGGAAGTGGTTAAGTCTCAGGGTGGCATTGGCGATGTTGGTGAGCGCAGCAATGCCTTTGGTGGGAAGGTTCTTCAGCATCCTGTTGTTGATGCCGTCCCTTCCCGGCGCCTTTCTGACCTTCAACCTGCGGATGATCAGACGGATTTCCTCTGGACTGGAGGGGTGATCCGTCTCCTGGCCAGGTGGTCGACTCCTCATGTTTTCAGCTGCGACTTCCACGGCCTCCTCGTGGTTGTCGTCCTCGTCTTCGTGGTAATTGAGTCTGCATTCGGATTCTAGCGAATCGGCGAATGCTTCGGCTTTTTCTTCACTGGAGTAGGCCAAGCCGCGTTGGCCGTGAAGAGTGGGGATCGTGGTGCGCTGACGACGAAATTTTCGCTGCATAGACCAGGCCGTACCATCCTGGGTCTCTAGTTCTGCACAGGCTGCATTCCATCTGTTGTTTTGGAGTTCCGCGAGTGCGTTCTTCAGAGCTAACGATGCTCTGTTTCGCGCAACTCTCGACTCCTCTGTCAACAGCTGGAGATGTTCTCGCTTGAGTCTTCTGTTCTCCCTGATCAGGTGCCTAATATGGTGCGGTGCTGGACCATTTAGGTGTCTAGGAACTGCCGTAGTCTCGGAGCGGGTGCTGTCCTCGTGCGCTCGCAGGACAGCATTCTCCAGCTCCTCTACTGCGTTGTCCAGTTCCTCCGCTGATCGGATGGTTGGAATTTGAGTGATGTTCCTTTGGACGTTGGATTTGTACAGGTTCCAGTTCGTCCGTTTGGTGCTCAAGCTATCTCGAGTTCTAGACCCTGTGCCAAGTGTTAGTAGAATCGGATTGTGGTCCGACGATCCTTCCACCAGGGTCTCTATCTCGAACTCCTCTCTGATGTTGCGGAGGATGGCTATGTCCAGTACCGCAGGTCGCCCAAGGCCGAATGGAATGTAGGTTGGTTGCTCCGGACCGACGATGACCCCCGCCAGGGCATCGACGTGTTCCTGGAGCTGCCTTGCATTCCTGTCTTCGACGTTGTTGTTCCAAGCCGGAGACTTGCAGTTTAGATCTCCGATGACTATGCGTGCTCCTGGGCCTCTCAGGAGGTCAGCGATGTCATCTTCGTCTAGGGCCTCCCCTGGTGGCACATATAGGGAGGTGATTCTGTAGGGACGGTGGTTGTGATGGACCTGGACCGTGATTCCGTCCCCATTTATGTCTGCGGCATCGTCGAGGACATGACTCGTCAAGGTACGTTTGACGAGTAATGCGACTCCTCCACCTCTGCCCCTTCTGTCGTAGCGGTACGCCTCGTACCGCGGGAACGTCAGACTATGGGCAGCATCCAACTTCGTTTCTTGGATGGCCATCACCTCTGGTTGGTACTGGTCTAGTATCTCCTGGATTTCTGGTTTCCGTGCCCTGAATCCGTTGATGTTCCAGGAGATAATGCGTAGAGATTCTACGTTTTGACCTGTAGACATTTCGGGTCTAGTGCTTGTCTTGCATCTTGGCCTCGAGTGCATCCAGGCGGGTTATGATGGCTTGCATCATTGCTAGCAGTCTGTCATCGCCGTGTTGCTTCTGCGCAGTAGTTCCAGTGGCATAGGTTTATTCGCTTTTTGAGCGTAAGAAGTCCTATTTGTGGTGGGGACTGCTTTGGGGGCAGAAGCAGCTTTCTTCGGGGCCTTACTACATCCCTTGTAGTTGGCGGGGTGGCCTTCTCCACAGAGGCAACACTTGGCGTTTCGTTGCCCTGTTGGCGGCGCTGGCAGACTGCAGCTAGTGCTGTTGTGGTCCTCTCCACACTTAACGCACCGTTCAGCGAGACAGCAGTTCCGCTGTGTGTGCCCGTACCGCTGGCAGCGGTAACATTGGCTGGGCTCGGAAGACTTTTTCTTCCTCTCGAAGCTGACCGTGAGCATGGCCAGCCTCTGGATCTCTGCAAGCTTTTCCGGCATCTTCGTCTTGACGAGGAAGAGCGGAAGTGGCTTCTTGGTGGTCCTTGAGGTCATCTGCTGAACCTCGGCGTCTGCGATGCCTTGGCTCACTAGATCCTCTTTGATGTCATTGACTGACATCTCCCTGGGTAGCCCACGAATGACCCTCTGGTCCATCCTGTCCTCCTTCAGTTGATAGGTGAAGAAGGGCCGCTTGATGGATTCCAGCAGTGCGACTAGCTGACGGTAGTCAGCTGGTGTATTTGTGAATACCTTCACACTGGTACCCGCCGTCCTCGCCTTGGAGAATTGAATCCCCTTGCTGTTCATCATCCTGCTTAAGGATGACCAATCAGCGGTGCCCTCGATATTGATTGGCGGAACTCCTGTTCCTGCCATGGGGGGCACGATGGTCCTGGCTGCTCTAGGACTCTTCTTGGTGGCACCAGCTGTCATCTTTGGCTGCCTTGGTGACTCATCTTCGGAGGAGGAAACTCGCACCCGCTTCCTCCGTCTGGTGGCGACACTGAAATCGGTGTCGTCCGTCCTCTTCTCGGCTTCTTCTACGTCGATATCTTGGGCATAGTATTGTGTAGATACACACCAACTTTTATATACTAACAGCTAAAATAAAAAAGTGGCGTCAAGTAGATTGATTCTATACTTCCCACGCCTTCGAAACAACTTGGAGTGGTACAATTTTCCATGTAGTGCAATGGTATAAAAAAGACGTAGGTTATGTCAGAACCATTTGTGGACTATTTGGACTCTTCATAGAAGAAGAATTCTCTGATTGCAGCAATGAGCACGTCCGTATATATATTTATACTATTCTATATGATACTACATCACGAAATCGAGTATGCGCCTAAAATTACAATCCAGTTATAATGCTCTTATTTATAAGTAATGTTGCACCCACTTCTTATATGCTAACTGCTTTCAGAAGTCCCTGGACTCTACTACTAAAGCTGCAAGTGCGACCGATAGGTACGCGAGCCAGTTGCTTTTCTGTTTTAAGAGCAAATGTACGGGGATATCTATGATGTGTGAAATATGTCTAATAGGTTGGTAGTGTATTAATATACTAAAATGAAAAAACTGAGATATACCCTCTCCCACCTTCCTATAACCCCGAAAACCTCAACTCTTTAACCCTAAAAAAAATTCAAAAATAATCGGAACTCGTAACGTTAAAAAACGAATTTCGGCCTATTTTTGTGTTTTGCATTTTACTGCACCGCCACTGGACTGATTTCCAAAAACTTTTTGGTCCTTGGTACAATAGTAACCTGGTGTAGAAATTTCATCAAAATCCGAGCAATATTCTCAAAGTCATAGATGGGCCAAGGATTACCAGGCAGAGAAACAGACAGTCGGACGGAAATGAATGACATGGTTTTCCGAGATGTACATATGTGACAAACAACACCCAAAAATATGCAAAAAAACATCCAAAAAACATAAAATCTCATTTTCGGAAATTTTCCGTAATTAAAATACATCTCGCTAGTGGGCGTGGGAAATAGCTAGAAACAGCTTTTCACTTGTATTAAAAAACAAGACAAACTATCTGCATTATTATTTCGCTGATATTTTGAAACAACGAATAAGTAATTCATGCTCAATACGTTTAATTTAAACATAACGGCTGCTATAGTTAATTTACCACTCTAAGGCATGTGGAAATCCATGGGTTGTGGTACTTATCGCTCGGAAAACCTAATCATAAGGTAAACTTTTTGTCAAAATTTTGAAACAGAGAATGTTCTGTATACCAGAATGCTTTAAATCGCACCGATACCAACAAATCCTTTCGTTTATCCAGACCGCAAATACACGTTCAAACGAAAAATTGTCCAATCAACTTGTCTAAAGGTTTTTCCTCATAGCAGTCTGGCCAAAACTTACGATATAAAATAAAAATGGGAAAAGGAGACAGAAGAGAAAGGAATACATTTTTGTAATAATTTATTAAATACTAAATATGTCCACCATCCAGTGCGATGCCAAACAAACTCGACGAACAGTTAACAGCATCATGGATACTCTGGAACACTCTTAGAGACGGTTTCAGGGTTTTGATGAGCTCGCATTTCTCCATCATGTCATATACCGGATCTGAAATTGATAAATCGTGTAGCAGAAAGATAACAAATAAGAGGAAGCGCGAAGGTTGAATGTTTGTCGATGACGATTGGTTTTCCAACTATCCATTTCATATCCGCTCCAGAACAAAGATATCTCTTAATCCACATTCAAACTAACGCGGACAATATTTTTTCTATATTGTAAAACACAGCTGGTACAACCCAAGGGTCAATCAAGTGAATTTTGTGTTGCGAGGATGAGAATGTTTGTTCTAATAGAACTAATAATTGATTATACTTACCGTTGCAACCACAAACATATACGGAAATATCAAGTTTCTTAAAACCTTCTACTACTGTTTTCATCATCGAAATTCCGGAGGGGTCAATATAACTAACCATCGAAAAATCTAGGATCACGCATTTCATGTTGAAGTTCACTTTCTGCTTGAGCTTGGTAATTTTGTGTACATCGTTCTCTTTGGGCAAGTCCTCTCCCTAAAATATAATGAAATTTAATAGCATAAAGATTATTTATTATTATTAATATTACTAAATTATTTGGAAATTAAACTTCTCACGTATTTCGGTTATAAGCCTTTGTATCCTATGTATACTACGTACTCTCCTCTTTGCATATGAGAAATCAAGATTCGATTCTTACAAGCTTGTCTAAGCAGAGCTTTACAGGGTGTTAATAAAGTATGTAGTCAAACTTAACCATCAAAGGCTTTCTTTTCGAGCTAGAACACTAAAGAAATACCAGTAATGTTCCAAGTATGTCTATGAATAATGAAACATATTTATTGAACAGTTGGTATAACCTATGATGAATTTTGCATGTTTTACAACTTGGTGAGCCTCAATATGAAGGTGAATGAAAATAGTATTATCCGGTATTTAAAAAAAATAGTTATGAACAATAACATTCGAATAGAATGACCACAATAGACAATATCGAAAAGTTTTTTTACAATGAATGTTCAAAGTGGCCACCTTCGACTTCAATACAGGCGTCTAGTCTGTAACACATTGACTGACAAGCTATCCTGAAAATATCCGGAGTATTTTGTATAGTCAGACATGACTCGACAATTCTGACTCATAAGTCCTCCACGCTTTATGCTAATATGCTCTAGAAATTTCGTCTTCAAATTAACCAAGGATTCGATGGTTAAGGTTTGTCTACATACTTTATTAACACCCTGTATGTGGATCGGCACCAACTTTGAACTCACTAATATTTACAGTGTGTTTCAAATTCGACCCTCACTATTGGGATTCCGGAAACTGTAATGAAGTCGCTTAAATGGGAGCAAAGTTGCGTATTTAGGAAATCAACAAAACTCCGCTTCGAAATTCAAAGTAATTCCTGAGAGAGACGGAAAAAAATCGAAATTTCCAAAAATTGTTTTAATTTTTTTCCTGACTAATTGTAGTGGGATTTCAAAATAAATTGCACATTACCATCGTAACTTTTTCTTCTCTAAAAGACGGCATAGAGATTTTAATTCTAAATTCAAAAATGTATCATCACACATTAGCATTGCCAATCATAAGTTATTTCAAGAAAAGTAGTAGTTTCTAGGTAGGCCATGAAATTATCAGATAGTAATTTGTTTCGCATACCAGTTTTATCCTAAAATCACTTTTATTTTTTTCTGACATCATTTGAGATGGATTTCAAAATAAATTAACATGTCCTTGTTACTCTACAAGATGACGTAGTCAAATTTTCATTTTTCGCTATAAGGGAATTTTGTACATTTTCAGTCCTAAATTCATATAGTTTCTTAATCGGCCATGAATTTCTTGTTGAAAATTATAAGGAACTAAAAGCTATAGTGGAACATGAACAGAAAATGAAAATTGATGGTAATAACAATAATAAGCAATAATAAGCAAATAATAATAAGCAAATGTAAATCATAGCAGATGTTCAAAATGTTGTGCGTGACGTATGCAAAACCTGACTCTTTTATTGTAGATTGTTCACTGCTCGATCTATTTCTCTTCTCAGTCTTCCAAGCTCTATGTTAATTTGAGGTCTAGTCGCGTATACGAAACAAATGAAGTCTGATGAGTTCAAGGCCTACCTAGAAACTTCTGTTTTTCTGGAATATCACACATTTTTGAAATCAGAATCAATGGCGTCCATAAGAAAAAATAAAGTTGATGCTGGAGGACAAGAGACAAAACGTCATATTGAAATTTCAACTCTGCCATCTTGTAGAGCAGAAAAAGTGATAATCTTTTTGGAATCCCTCTACAAATAAAGCCAAGAGAAAATTCGGTTTTTCCTGTCTCTCTTCGAAAGTACTTCGAATTTCGAAGCTTCCTACGCAGCATTCTGTTAGCTACATAAATAGGCAACTTTGCCTGAATTTAATCGACTTTTTATCTCTTATCGTTGCCGAGATCCCAATGGTGAGGGTCGAATTTGAAACACCCTATATACGTTAGGTGATATACTCACATTCTCCAGCTTTTGAGCAAGTTTAGTCCTGTAGGCTAGTTCTTTCTGTGGATTCAATTCAATTAGCTCATATAAACTAGCCTTGAAAATATTTCTTGTTGCAAAATTTATTCCTCCACTGTACTGGAAAATCTTAACACCGTCAATTTGTTTGGCCTGAAAAAAAACACAAGAAGTACTAGACAAATAAACCTCAATTATACTACGACTGTGATTCATGTAAAGTTTTCTCTGTGCCGTGCTGGGTCATATTGACCCATCTTATATTTTTGATCACTATGGTCAAAGTAAGTCTTTCTTGTTTTGATATCAGTCACATAATACATTTTTATTTTGAAAGAGGATAACACCCCAAACAGTGGAAGCTGGTCTTAATTATATCTTTCGTTACCCGTGCCTTCAAAAATCTAGAAAACGGCGTTTAAGTACTTGTGCAACAGAAATCTTCAATAAAATAAACCTGATTTCGTCCGTCCTACCAAAGATAACCAACCATGGTCAGCTGTTCCGTGCTTTTTGGCTACTGCTCAGCAGCTATACATTATACAAAGTGTGTGATCTATCGAAATAAGACAGCGCACTATCTACCAGTAGAATATACCACTGCGAAATATTTAAATTAATCTAGGTTTACGTCTAATCATACGTTGGTTAGTGCCGTTGCAACAGATCATAAGTGACAACAATCACTATCATTGGCCAATACCCGCCGAAAACTACGCGTTTAGCGTTCATTTGCCTAACCGTATCCACTATGAAGAGAAGACTTAATATCCTCTTAGACCCGTCGATATTTCTAGGTATGTCTATTTAATATACTCATTAAGTAATGTACTGATATGTAACAACACCGCGAATCGCAGCGCGCGCATTTTGTCGAACAACATTGCAACGAGCATCACCACAAACCGAACGACGTCGTGCAACCACATCACGCAACAAAATGCCGATCCAATTTTGATGTTTGTCGTTCAGTGAAAGACTAATACTAACTGAAATGGATATAACAGTAGCAGCAGCTACCTATATTTATATTCACTACGAATTATCCAAAAACAAGTGATGACGAGGTCCGAGACGATGGTGGCAAACGCAGTTATATACCAATGGATCAGCACACGGTTGCAACAATTTTATAATGGAATTGCCATTTTCCGCTTACATAAGCCAGCTGTTGTTCCCATTGTGGACGCTATCTGCTCCGAGGCATCATTTTTTTTTTAAATTTATTGTAATTGCATCCCACAACAATTCCGCTGCTCTGTAATGCTCTATAAGCAAAAGACTGACCATTCCATCTTTTCTTCCAGGGGTCTATCCATTTACAGAGATGAGCGCGTCCTCGCCGCACCGGTATGCCTGTCCAAACATGTGCAACTTCGTCGCGAGGGTCTTTTCATCGTCGTTGGTCGCGAGCCATTCGTTTGATGTTGCGCTGAAAAACCGACAGAGCCTGGATCGGGCCGAACGGCGAGCTGTAACGCTAATCAGGTTCGCGATGGCATTCTTTAATTCTTTTCACCGTCGACACTAGCGCGGCGCAGCTCGTCGCGTGGTTCGGTTCGCGGTGTTGTTACAAATCTGTACGTGGCTTTACCTGTCTGTATCTACTAAGATCCACGTACATGTCTGTACTAGGTACCCTTCCTAGCAGACAAACATATGGCCTAAAATTAAGTGCGAGTATGGCGACGAGTGAGACGGCCACTCCAGCTAGCAACCCTATGTCGATTCCAATCACCACTACTGACAAGCATGTGATTAACCAGATTAGGGCGTCCATTTTACTCAGTTTCCAGAACCTTACGAGGTCTTTCACTTGAAGAAGCATTCCTTTTAGGGCTACCACAATTACACTTGCAAGGACACTCTGGAAGATAATAAGACATTATAAATAAATACTGAAATGCTAATAAAAAGGAACTCATGCTGATATGCGGAAGTTCGATAAATATATGCATTTTAGGGCCGTATCGTCAGTCGTTCCTACAATCGTAGGACGCCTTTATGGTCTCCTTGACTCATAGTTTTTCCTGTCCTTCAGAAAAGCAGGGGTATTTCTAGATTTCTACTGTTCCGTGTCAGCGCTCTATTTTTAGGTTAGTTTACAAATATCTATTTGCATCAAATTTTTCATGCTTTTGACTTAAATCATCTGTTTTATCAGTCTGAAATTTTCTACAATTCACAAACATAACTAGGAGAGCGCTGACGCTGACACTGAACAGTAGAAATCTAGAAATACCTCAGACTTTCTGAAGGAAAGAAAATACTATGAAAATCAAGGAGGCCACTATGGCGCCCGACAGTTGTTGGAACGACTGACGATGCGGCCCTTACTTATAACACAGTTTTGTGTGTATGTATGTAATACCTAACGAATTCAGACTAGGTAGAAGGAGCCAGTCAAGGATTTACTTGTATCCTTATTTTCGTAGTTTGTAGTGAGGATGAGACACTTGACATGATAAGTGAATTCTCTGACAGTTCTGTCATTAAATTCGTAGTTTTAGTGCTATTTATAGAAGTGCGAGTGTTTGCAGTTGATTGTGGTGTTAGATGATCTTAAGACGTGCTACTTCATACATAATTTTCAAAGAACAGCACCAGCCTAATTGGCCCAGATGTTTCCATCGGTAAGTATTACTATTATTATTATTATTATGTTGATACAACGCTGTCAATTTGGTAGGCAATTCTATTCAATGTTACATTCACGTTATTGAAAACCACGGACAATGACACTATCCTTTTGTGGTTCAATTTATTCACTGGAATTGTATTATTATTCGTGGCCACAATTGGCCAGGTAGTATTGTAATTGGAGACTAAGTATAGTAATCGCGAAGACGAGAGACTATGTTTTTTGGATGTTACATGACCTTGTACATCACGAAAAACTATGTCACTCATTTCCATTGGTCTGTCTGTTGGTATGTGTGTCTTTACCCCTATATAACTTGGAGGGTACCGCTAGGATATTGATGAGATTTTGACACAAGATTGCTACTATATCAAGGAGGAAAAGGCTGTTTTTTTTAAATCGATATAGTAATGTCAAAAAACCTTAAAAAGAAATAACGCTCAAACTTCGTTATTTGATGTTTCAGAAGCTTCTTCTTATTTTCGAAAATTGTTTTAGAATGGTTGAACGTTGGAGATATGGGGTTGTGTGGGGTCGGAGATTGTAAATGTAAATCTTTGGTCATTAATTTATCAAGAAGAAGCTTCTGATACGGTAATAACGAGAAATTTAAATCAAAAAAATCCGCACAATTTGAAATATTGTAACGCGTAGTACCTGGCAGTCTTCGTCGCGACATGGACTGGGATAGCAGCACAAACGACGCCACTGACTTCACGCAGAACCAGTCACTGCGTTATTGCTTTGCCAAGCCGCCATTGAAGGGAAAAATAAATTGAAATATAATTGGGTGATACTAGAGTCTATCGAATTATGACACATATTGCTATCTATTACCAGAATCTACCACTGCAAGAGTCAACAGCAGCTATCTATTGAAACTGTGAATTATCTCGGTTCGTGTCGACAGCCGAGACATCAGTATAACCCCTTGATGCCGTCGATTAGGTACCAACACACATATTGTCAGTGAAAGACGGTCTAATATTGAAAAGCTCTTGATAACGGTTTTACTACGCACCTGTTAGATACAATAAGCAACATATTTTCCATATATCTGCCAGTGAAACAGAACTATGATAGATTTGTTTCATTTCAAGCAACTTATTGGAGCAATTTGCTTCAAATTGCAGGAGCTTTTGTTTCAAGACGATTAGCTCACAAGTCTTGATGTGGAACAAATAACACAAAATTGAAGCAAAATCGCATCTCTCAGTGGAAAGTCGCACAAGTAATTGTGAAACCTGACAGCTCATAAGAATTGCAGGGCTGGAGAGATGTTTTACATCCTGTTAGTAATTTCATATTATTTGTGTTTTCTGGACTGTTTTTAAGAATCCACTTTCTTGGCTCATTGGATATAAGTTCATAAGCAAACTCATCATCGAACAAAGCAGTTTATATCAGTTAAAGACAAAATATATCAGTTTAGTGAAACAAACTTGTTTGCTCACTATTTATAAATTAGGAGAAAAACAGTTCTTTGATGAATGACACCTGAAATCAGTTTACCTTTGGTAGTGGTTCGAAGAATGGACCAATCCATAAAAGTATCACAACTAAGATGCTGCATGATACTAAGGATACGACTTGAGTTTTACCTCCAACTACTTGTTGAATCAACGATCTTGACAGCGATGCGCAAATTGAAACGCAGTGGAAGCAGGAACCTACAATATTTGACAAACCCTGAAAAATTCAGAAAACCATATACAAAACCAAAACTTCTTAAAAGGTCTAAGATTCTTAAACCCTAGTCCTGGAATGTTTTCCGAGGTTTACTCAAACATAGTTTGACTCGCGTACGTATTAAGAAATTATGTTTGAGTGTTACTTGTATTTCGTAATAAAAAAGACTTTTTAAATTATTTTCTATAAGCTACCATTCTTAAATGAATATAGAAATAGAATATAACGTGAGATATAAACTATATGTTTCGATATTTAAGCAAACCAAGAAAGGACGTGTTATAAATATGTGCTTACCAATGCTAAGAGTTCCTGGTTAGAATCAATTTCGTAGTTTAATTTCTGAGCGAATATCAGTGCCATGGACAACGTTACGGCGTATGATACAATTGCAATAGTCAGTCCATCAACGATCACTGCTGGTATTAATGCGAACTGTGGAAGCTCCGGTGAAGGCAATCTGTTAATTAAATTTAGGATTACTGAAACTATTCAGTCCTAACTCCAACGATATTTGAATTAACGTACGCACCTATTTCTTTAATTTTTCAATAGGAAATTAAAACAGCAATTGGTTTAAAATGGGCGAGGGAATACCCTAAGTCCATTATTTATTTTCTTATAGCGGCCGCACAGGTAGAAGCTTAAAACCAGGGCACCACGGCTGCTATGAGGAGCTTTCTTAACCCGATTTTTTAACCTCCTAAAGTTAGTAGAACAGGGAAAAGCCTCCTCATGTAGATTGTTTCACAACCTCGATACCTTAGTGCCAAAGAGCGGTCGTATCGGCCAGTCCTGGATGTATGAAGTTCGACACGGTTAGGAAGGGAGGCTGGAGTCTGACAAGAGCAAAGTCAGTTGACGTAGCGGTAGACGAGAGCCAGATGGCTTACGGCCCGTCGGTGCGAAAGATCCCAAGACTGTCAAAGAAGAGTCTCATTGATCAGTCGGATAGCCCTTCTGTGAACAGCATCGAGCATGGATAGTGTAGTCAGGGCAGCAGCACCTCAAGCATGTGAGCAGTACTTGAGGTTAGGTCTTATCTGGGCCTTATAAAGAGTGAGGATGTCATGTGGAGAAAATACATCTTACCCCTAAATAAATAGCCTAGCTTGATCAAGCCGAGGTTGTTAGTCAAGGTACAGTACTGCCTGTCGCTAAACAAGCCGTGACGACCAAGGTAGATCCTTTTTGTTTTGGGCTCAACATTTTTTTTTTTTATACTTCAACTACCACGAAGGCCTAAGGCCTAAGCACCCATTGGGTACCGTGGGGCTATAGGGGGATACATGGGAAAGGGGGAACGCCACACGGACTCTGGCGAGGGAACACGTGTGCATGCAACATGCACACATTCTGGCTCCGCCTACGAGATCCGCCGGGTGGTACCTCCACGTTCGACAGTCAGAGACCGTCTACCACCTACGGACAATCACAACATCCATAGCCAAGAGAAAAATTTCTCCTGGGACGGGACTCGAACCCGCACAGCGTACGGCGACTGATCAGGAGACCGAAGAGTCTACTACTGCGGCCTCCGCTGCTGCCTGCTGCCTACATATTTTATACAAAATTTTTCCCTTTGAACATTTTCTAACTGACACACATCTTGATATCATTACTTAATTTATTAAATTCGTACAATCCCTTTTGAAATACTGACTTGCTCGTTATATTGACACTGCATGAAAGTCTATACTTCCTCTAGTAGAATAATTGTTGCACTTATATTATACAATAACATTTTCTAAGTGATTTGGTAGAAGATGCTATTTTAACTTGAATATGAAAATGAAAACCATGACAAAAACGTTTATCGTACACGTATAAAATATCATTTTCCTCCAAGTATCTATTTTCATGCTTACCCTTGTGGTATGTCTCCTACGACCCTCACGCCATAATTATCTGCTAGGTTGCAGTAGTATGATACAGTTGATCCCAATACAACTGCTATCAATTCTATAGGTATGGGAAACACTGATCGCTTTGCTACTAATGGCTGAAAGTGTAAAAGATTGATCACATATAAATTCGTTTCCAACGAATTCACGGTGCATGTATATCGATATCTGTAGTGTTATAACGAAACTTTATAGCCGACTTTGCCCAAATATCACAAAATAATACTCCAAAACAAGAATTGTTGCATTTCTATAACAACAACTCCTTGCTTAATGAAACCTTCTCATTTAACCTAATCGACGAAGATTTTGTTTTAAATAGTATCCTCAGTATCAAGACGAAGGCTTTTGGCGCTGATAGCCTGAACGTTACCCTGATTTCCTTGTGTTGCCCTTTTATAGCTCCTTATATTACCCATATTATAAATAGTTGTATTAAAAGGTCTTATTTTCCTAAAAGCTGGAAGCTGGCCAATGTTCTTCCATTAGCTAAGGTTAACAATCCGACAGAATTTGGTCAACTACCTTCAATCTCGCTGTTGCCGACCCTTTCTAAACTTTTGGAAAAGGCAATCGCTATACAAGTTGCTAACTACGTTTTTGCCACAATATCATCCCCCCTAAACAGTCAGGGTTTAGGACCGGTATAGTTGTTCTACAGCATTAACAGATCTTGTGGATGATGTCATCAGAGAACAGGATGCGAGAAATGCTACTGTCTTGGTGTTATTGGACTACACCAAAGCATTTGACATGATTAATCATGAGATACTAGTGGCTATTTTGAAATATATTGGATTAGAGCAGCCGGCCTATGCATTACTAAATTCTTTCTTATCTGAGAGGATGCAGCGCGTGACTTTGGACGGGAACATATCAGATGCAGTTACAATTACATCAGGGGTGCCCCAGGGCAGTATTTTGGGTTCATTATTGTATAGCCTATATACTTTTAATTTCATGAAGTCGCTGAGTTATTGTCAATACCATCTTCATGCTGACGACACTCAAATGTATGCCTCCTTTAAACCTGATCTGTCAGAACTTATAACAAACCGACTGAATACCGACTTAAATAGCCTTCTCAAAACCTCTGAAGATCACTTGTTAAAGATAAACCCTAGTAAATCGACGGCTATATTGTTTTGTAGTGATTCCTGCAGACACGTATTAGAAGATAATATTAAGCTCAAACTAGGTGACAATATATCATTTAGGGATTCCGTGAAGGATTTGGGCTTAGTGGTTGACTCTAAACTTAAGTTTAGAGAGCACATTACTCTGTACCTAAGAAAAGCATATTCAATGTTAAAAATAATTTACCCCCATAGACATTACCTATCACAAAATACTAAAGCCACGCTCTGCGAAGCTTTAGTGTTGTCCCACATCAACTTTGCTGATATGGTATATGGACCATTTTTTGATAGTGTGGAACTAAAATGGGTCCAAAAAGCTCAGAATTCTTGTCTGAGACTGATATTTGGCATAAGGCACAAACTACCTGAACTGGGATGGTTGAATATGGCTCAGAGGCGTACCTTGCACTCTACTTCCTTTTTTTACAAGATTATAAAATATAAAAGCCCTCCTTATCTTCACTTAAAAATTAGTTACCGGACTGATGTACATAATCTAAACATTAGAAGATTGAATTTGATTACAATACCATCACACAATAAAGAATCATTTAAGAAATCATTCTCATACCAAATTGCCTTTTTGGTAAATAAATTCAAAATTAAAGATTTTTCTGTCTCGGTAGATTCATTTAAGAGGAACCTTAAACATGATTTACTGTCTCAGATATCATAGAAAACACATCTCTTGCTCCCCCTTTTCTCTTCTTCTCTTTCCCCTCGCTTTCTCTTCTCACTCTAAATTTCCATTTCTCTACTTACTATACTTCGCTATATTTCTTAAGTTTAAAACATTATTAATTATCAATGTCTTAATAGCCATTTGTCTTACTATAGAATTGTTTAAATTTGTTTGTTTTTTTTGGCTCTAGCAGCTGCTTCTTTAAGGGGCAAGCCGATGTAGCCCTTTATCCTCTTAAGGCTTTTTTTGTTTGTAAACTTTGTATATACTGTTTAATGAGGGCAATAAATATTATTATTATTATTATTATTATTATTATTATTATTATTATTAAATGGCACATTCTAGCCATTGGCCAATCTACTTAACCAATATTTGTAGTCCAAATTGAGTAAAGTAATAACGCTTCCAAAAGTGCTACCAAAGGTTCTGTGATAGTGTGTGTTGAAAATATATTGTTTTAATAGTGACTTTTTGATAGTCTATAAATTTGCATAATACCACTGCAGATATTGTTACATTACCTTTAAGACTTCATTGTTGAACGATGTTACTGAAATAGTTACAGCTGATATTATAAGAGCAGCTGTGTTAGCAGATCCTATGTTTTCTGCGATCGCATGTAATGTCTGAAAATAATAAAGAAATTACGTTAAGCAGGTTGGCTCTGTGCATCCCACGCAACGCTGTCATCAGTTCATAAAGGATTATGTTCAGCGCAAGTTACACCCTCCGAGAAAAAAGTTAGTTACGATCATGTATATCAGAGAAAGTAAACGGATCAAGTCAGTCAAACTGGTTCACACAATTAGTCCATACACCTGCCCTATCGGTAGTTCATCTGGCAACGTCGATACCTGATGGCACAACGCAGCAGACCCGGCAACGCGGCAGTAAGGCTCTACCAAGATTGATACGCATAGCGATGATCCCAGCCAGCAGCAGCAGTGACGCGTATCGGAAGCGTTTTTCTATAATTCCAAGTTTTAAGTGCAAATCTATGATATTTTAAGTATGTAGCTAACATCAAAAAATCTAGATCTCTCCCCCGCCCCTTACAAGCCTCCAATTTCTTACCCCTTAAATATTAAAAAAAAATGATCAAGATCCTCTGCGCCACTACTGGACCGATATTAAAAAATGGATAAGCTTTTTCGTCCTTGGCGTAGTAGTAACCTTAAGTTTAAATTTCGTCAACATCCGATCGGTACTTTCCAAGATATAGACGGACCAAGGTTTAGTGAGACAGATCCCAATAGACTGACAGAAATGAGTTACATGGTTTTTCGTGACGAACGTGTCATATAATATCCAAAAAACATATCTTATTTTCGAAATTTTCCGCGATTACAATACTTCTTGGCTAACAGGCGTGGAAAGTAAAATGGATAGAACAGTTTTTTCTTAAAAAACTTGCGTAATGTACCAAATCAATGATTGCAGTCCCAAATTGATGCTGTCAAACAATACATCTTACTTTATTACTATCTTCCTCCCTCATGTTCGCAAATCCAAAAACATATTTTTTTATGGACAAATAACAACCCCATGATTCAGAAAATGTTTTAGAATGATTAACAAAACATCAAATAATGTTCCTTACCTGATATACTACAAAGTATCCTTTGAATTTAGGTATTCGAAGACCTAATAAATCTTTGAACTGAGAAACAGTAACTTGAATGGCAGCCCCAGTAGTGAAACCGCTAACTAATGTTTCAGATAACACAGCACTCACTGCACCCAACTTCAATATATGCATTGCTATCTAGAACAAAAGGCTAATTACACCGGCCGACAAAGGTGAACCAACCCTCTTGCCCAGAAGGCAGAGTATACTTTCACAAAGATTTTTGGTGCGCTGAATCCAAATATGTGATTAACATTTTTCAACTTTAGTTTCCCAGATATGCAAAAACCGCAATGTTTGCCTATATTTGAGGTTGTGCAGCATGACTAAGTATTTATCTTATAAAAAAACATATATTTACATCGTTTTAAAGTACAAGCTTGCCCTTCAAACATCCGGTAGGCTTTGGCACTTTGAAGCTTCCATTTTTCTGAACTTCACTATTTATGTGTTTGCCCTCTATCCTACTGAACATGCATCCATTTATCATTCAATTTATCCATCCATCTATTTATGTATCTACCTATGTGTCCAATCTATATCTGTACATACCATATAACAGTTTACTTATTAATCTATGTCTGTGTCAGTCTACATGTCCATCTATCTATCTATGCCTCCATGGATGGATATGTATATCCCTGTATCGATCTATAGATCGATACCTAACTATCGATTGTACCAACATTGGAGTGATTATCAAAATATAGTTAATTGCAGCCTACGCTTTTTTACCATAATTGATTTTTTTGTTAATATCTTAATTTCAATTTTCTTCACAATATTCATTTGCTTTCAAAATTTCTAATTTTTTCCCAATTTTTAAATCCAAATTTCTTCCCAAATTTCAAAATCTATATTTTTCTAAATATCCAGTTTTTTATCATTCCGAAATTTCCAAATTTTCTTCATAATTTCCAACTATTTGCAACATTTCCAATTTTTGTCAAAATTTCCAAACTCTAAGATCATTTTCTGGATGTCAGAATTTTCCAATCTGTTTTCCAAATTTCAACATCAATTTAATTTTTTTTTTTAATTCTTAAATTTTATTTTTTTTCCAAAATCGTATCATCGGCCTTTGTCCCTTGTGCAATTTTTCAGGTTAATCAGATATACTGAAATTGGTGAAAATCAGGTCGAAAAATTCCGCTAAATACAAGTCACACGCGTGTTAAAAAAGCATAGTCAAGCAAACTCAAAGATACCTGGAAGGGCAACCTTGTGCTTTGAGATAATATCTGTTTTTTTTTAATACAAAAGTCAAACCTCAAAGATCGTTATTTTTCCACCTTTAGGTTAGGATATATGGTCTCTGGGTCAAAATCTTGTCGACCTGTGTTATTCAGTTTATGTCACCCGAATTATCGCTTCTCAAGTGAGTTTACCTGTCAGTGAACCTGCACTTGACTGCATCACAGAGCATTCTTATAGAGACTTAAGAGTACTAAAACTACTTTGCTGCACTCCAGACTAAAGCTCTAAGAACATTTTGTGGGTTCAAGTTTAACGCAAGTCAATCGTAGGCTCCATTTAGGATTAGAAAAATAAGTTATTTAGAAACCAAGATGATATTGTTTCTTGTTAGCGTAGTGGCTTAAAAATTACAAATTCCAATAAATACACATGCCTGCCAACTTCTTCGATTTGACTCTCATTTGACTACTCATTTCATCCAATGTAATTTGCGTACCTGAAACATTGCTACAGTAAATGTCACTGTAGAAGCTACTTGCATTGGTGAATACCCAGTTGATGTATTAAGAGACATTGGTATGGTATCCAAACTTCTAAAATACACCGGGTCACTATGTTCTAAAACTGCTTTTCCAGTCATCAGACATACCACAGCAAACGTACCTGAAAACGTATCGGAGTAAGAGCCCAGGGCTACCAGATATTGTTTATAGCTTTTACCGAAATTAGCAGGTACTAAGGAGTCGAAAGCACCTACAAACGCTATTCAATGTCCCAAGTTCTTTTTTTTTCAGAAAATAAGTTAATTTCTAGCATACCTGAGATCTTGGAATATATGAATGTGAGGGAAAAGTTTACTTACCCATAGAATTGTGTCTTGAAGTACCAAATATGAAATAAACTAATACTGGGAAAAAGGCCATGTATATCCCTACTATTGCTGGAACATTTGCCAATAGAGCATACGCCATACCTATACATATTAGAAAATCTGCTGTACACCAAGAAAAATAATTGTTTAACATATGAGGATATTCATGGACATAATACAAGAAACAAGGCAAACTTGAAAAGGTACCAGATTAGTCCTGGGTACTAGGCAATAAAATTATTTAATGTTGTACCAGATAATTGAATTAGGTTACCGGTATAAAAATTTCACGTAAAAATGATAAATATTTTGCTAATAACATGTATTTATTTAATAGAACATTTTTAAAATTGTAAATTTGACCAGATGAAAATATGTTTCATTTATTTCACAAAGATTCTGTAAAAACATGAATAAATGATATGAGTACCTACAAGATACATGCGTTGAAATTAATGAAAATCCCAAAGCATACCTAATTTTGTTAATATTCATTCAGTAATTTTGTAGCCTTTCCTGAAGAAGAAAATAATAACCATTTTCGAAGGTTTGATATGAATACAGAACAAATTTCCTTTCTGGCCTTCTGATTTTCGATTAGATTACCTCATTTTATTTTTGTCACTTCTATAAGCTCACCTTGTGGTATATGCATTATCGCAACAGTAATTCCTGAGACAATGTCTGACATCAGATCATGCTTCCAATTGTAATGACTTAGCCATTCGATAACTGGTACTCTACTTGATATAACTTTCTTGAGTGTCACCTCTTTTGAATCGCATGGTGAAGGGCATACTGTAAAAAAATATTGGATAACGTTTAACTGTTGCAGTAATGACATAATGTTGTTTACCGTCCCGCTAGCAGCAAGAGGGAAAGCATACATTTAAAATAAAGCCAAATCAACCAATGGGAAGGATACCTTTTAACTCTATAAAATACGGCTCAGCCCAGAACCATTTCAATTTATTAAGGCTATGCAGAATTAAATAGAAAATTTTCAAAACTGGTATCTAGGTTAACGTTTATGTAATACAGTATGTCCCAATCTTGACATGCATATTTGTCTTTTTGTTAATAGAATACCATATTTTTTGCATATTCTTATAGCCCACTCGAAAAGCAGATTTATATAATATACTTATAGGCGGCTACAGACACACGCTTATGACTTAATGCATAAACGCGCGTTCGTAAACGCGCACTCAATAACGTCAATGTGTATGCAGATATCGGCAGCGTTCATGAACGTGCGTTCAACATTGGCGTGGCGTGCAAATTTCAGTTATCTACAGAAATTTTAAAACCACGTGCAGAGACGCGCATGCAAGTCTCAACGTGTAGAGCCAAAAGAACTTGCGAATTCCGCAGACAATCAGAGGTCAGTGCCGTTGATCAACGAAGTACGAATTATCTTCGAGTAAGTAATTTTTATTGATTGTAGAGATATCTCGAGACTTCACCAGAGAATTCATTGAATTGTACATGTCACATCCTTGTCTCTGGCAAACGAAAGCAAAATAATGTCTAGATAAAAATAAAAAAATGCAGCATATACATTGTTAAAGGAAAATTTACAAAGTATTCAACCTCATGCTACAAAACAATCAGTCATAACAAAATTAATACTCTGCGTGGTGGTTTCCGAAGAGAACATAAAAAAGTACAAAATTCGAAAAGAAGTAGATCTGCGTTGTAAGATGTGCCATCCCTGTGGTATTACAAATTACTGTTATTTCTTAAAGATCAAGAGATACCAAGACAGTCTGTTTGAAATATTGGAAGTAAAGAAGAAGTGCATGACGACGTGGAAGAGACGCAAATAGATGAAGAGGCTAACTTTAATTTTTAAGTGATAACAATTCAAAAAACTACTTCTTAAACTGACGAAAAAAGCAAAAATTTTGATTGTTATGACTGCACCATTAATTATTATTATATCATTCGTTCTTGGCAACTCAGAGCCCCTTCTTCGTTAAAAAATTGAGTAAACTCTTGACGCACATGACTTGCTTCGCTACTGAAGTTTCTGCTATGGCTACGTTGCAGGTTTGCTAGTTGCTTAGGATTTGCTCTAAGCCCCATTTGCACCGTTCCGTCTGTACGATTTTCTTGATCTAAAGAATCAATGGTGTGTAAGACATTTGCGTCTTAAGAAATTATGCAGGACGCATCAAGCCATTACGACCTTGTCTGTCGATTCTATCTGTAGACTGATAGCTGGCTGAAGTACTTGAAATCTTGCTGATAGTATGCCAAATGAATTTTCAATTTTGCATCGTGCCCTTGATAAGCGGTAATTATAAATTTTTCGATCACGATTCAGGTCGTTGTGACTGTAAGGTTTTAAGAAATCACTACGTAATGCAAAAGCTTCATCTCCAACGAATACAAATGGTAGCTCTCTGTCACTGTTTCGTGGGCAAGTTGCAGGTGGCAGCTTTAATGTTTTATTTTTTAATTTTGTGTAGAAATGAGTGCATGCTATGACTCCTCCATCCGATATTCGACCGATGGTACCAAAATTACACATTATAAATTCATAAATCGCATTACATATAGCCATGAGAACTAAACTGTTATAACCCGTGAAATTATAATACTCGTAAAATGCTCCGCTGCCCGGTAATGGTTTGATTTGAACATGCTTGCCATCTACGGCTACCACACAATTAGGAAAGTTGCATACTTCTTCAAAGCCTTCAGAGATACTTTTCTATTCTGATTCTGTTGTAGGACACTGTAAAAATATCAATTATAAAATATATAAATATATAGTATAATATGTGTGTATTATTTTCAGGCAGGTGATGCCGTATCTGAACAAACTGAAATGGAGGCACATTCAGAACATAATATGGCGAGCACATCAAGACCTTCCTCATCAGCACTATCCAGTCGATCATCACCACCTTTACCCAAAAGGTCCAAAAAATTCAAAGCACATCACCAAAATATTAATAAAACAGATCAGATATTAGACATTGTCGGTACAGGACTCAATAAACCGACAGACGAGTTCAACCTTACGGAAAATCGATAGCAATCAAATTACGGCGATTGCCAAGAGAAATACGACTATATTCAGAAAAGTTAATAAACGATATCCTAATTCAAGCGGAGTTAGGAAAAGTTAACGGACATACAAGAATAACGTCTTAACCCAATCAACTCCAACCAACACCAATTAATAATAGTAATACATTATTCCCTCCGCCACCAAACTGTGATCCCATCTGGACTCAGTCTACACCAACCAACCAACCAACCAACCAACCAACAACAATTAATAATAGTAATACAGCTGCTGTGTATTACGGCTCTTATAATCCTTTACAATAATTAATAATATACTGTTATGGATATGCTATGTTTTTCGTTATTTAATGAAAATATATTTTATATTTTTTATTTTTGCTGTAGTACGTGGTATATAGATGAGCATGTTTCAGGAATTATTTCGCTCAACGCTTGCGGAGATATTATCGTGGAAAATCTTAAATCGTGATGATTTCGTCGAGTCGCCAAATATCGAAGGGTTGCGGTTAACCGTTCGTGTACACTTATTGCAGATCTCATAACTGTGTCCTGATGTTTTATTAGCGGTGTAACAAATTTCTAACAATTCTACATAGGTATCCTTAGATAATCACGCCAATCATCGAGTTCTCCTTTCAATTCTTCCAATAAGTTAATATGTGAAAATTACTGCCTTTTCAAAAACCATTCCTTAGACCACAGGCGACGACGCTTTTTCGACTTTTTGGCACTTTTGAAAACGTAATCGCACGCCACTGCCATAATAGCAAGCTCTTCATCGGACGACATCACGACTTCTTTCGTCGCGCACACCGATTAAAAGTAGGTAGAAAAGTTTGAGCGTCTGTACATTTAGCAAATTCGTGTCGATGCATGCACGTTAATGCACGCGAGCTCATGAATTCAGTCATCAGCATGCGTCAGTAGACGCCTTATGAGATTTGATTATGAATTGTTGAGCTATTGGGTATTTTATCAGAAAAAAAACAATAAAGTTTTATGGCCTGCACTCCTGCTATCTTGGCAGGCGCAGCAGTACATTTTGCGCCAATACTTTTTATTGTCCTAACCTTTAACCTAATTGATTCATTTTCTGAATTCTCCGAATGATCGATACAGGGTGGCTAAGATCATAAAATCTGCTTTTTCTTAAAAAAATGAATCTATATTTTAACATTTTTGGATCCTACTTTTTACAAGCTTTCCTTGATATAATGGTCAAGGAGTCTTATGTGATTTTTTACATAACATAAACAATTGATCCATTATTAAATCTGCAACCGTATAAGAAGGATATACAAAATTCTCGTTTTTTGACGTTTCAGAGCATCCTGGTCATTTTTAGGGGTAAACGATGGGGCGGGGAGGATTTATACTGGTTTTCGAGGGTATATCTTAATTTTTTTCACCTACGGACGTGATGGTCTTGGTAAGTGTCCTGGCATTACTGCCGTTGTGTGACGCGACGTTGCCAGATAGACGGTACTACCGATAGAACACTAAAAGAATGTCTATGGACAAATTGTATAGGCGTGTTTGACTCACTTGATCCGTTTATTGATGTTCCTAACGGTGTCCCAGAGGGTCTAAATGCAGAGTCGACCTACTTGACGGCATTTTTTTCAGTTTGCATAATCCCATTTGTAACAACCAATATAATAGTTCTGACAATAATCACGTATACTTATACCAAATGTATGATAAAATTGATCATTTTTTATAGCAACTCAACTGCAAAATGAATTTTCGTGTAGCATGCTATCAGACCGTACCAATGATTTATATTTCTCCAAACCTATTACCATTTAGATGGAGGTCAATCAAATAACGACATACGGAAGTACATATACGACCATACGAAGCTTGGAAAACTTTAAAATGGTCCAGAAGAAGAATAATTACAATTAAAATAAAATATTAATAGGAATAGCCCACTCGAGATATCGTAACGTAATTATTTATAACAACCGGGACCAAATAAAATATAAATTATCCATGTCAAAGTGCATCTTGACTACGAATCCCATATGTTTCTTTTTTATTTTCTATGTCACTGGGCAAGGAAGTATCGTAATCACGAAATATTTCTGAGAGATGAGATGAGTTATTGTTTTTTAAATGTTGTCCATGGCTCGTCTATAACTATTTTGAAGAAAATTTCATACAATGCTGCTATTATGCCAAGGACGAAAATGCTTTGTAGTTTTTAAAAATCGGTTCAACAGCGGTAAAAATTGCTCAATATTCGTCGATTTAGACATTTAGAGGGTCCTGGTCGTATTCAGAAAAATTTTGGTAGGGGTTGAAATTCGGGGGTTCCGACTTGTAGGGCGTGTGAGAATTATATGATGTTATAGGCTCCCAACCCCAGTAATTATATGCACCTCTTAGCCATATTTCACACATTATAGATTCCCCCGTATATTTGTCTTTACAACTTAGAATAATAAAGAAATGTTTTCAATCTGCGTACTCCGCTATCTAAGCTCAGTGGCCGGCGTATCTGTTCGGCAGGCTATTCTATCCGTACTGCAGCGCACAAAATATATTCACAAATGCCAGATGGACAGTAACTACCGGTAAAGTAAGAAAAGTATGTATAGAGACTAATTGCATTGGCCTGCTTGAATGACTTGATCTGTTCAGAGGGTTTAACTTGTGCTGGACTTAGTCCCTCATGAACTGATGACGGTGTTGCATAGAAAGTGTAGAGTCAACCTTCTTGGTGCTATTTTTTCGTTTTTTCAGAGCCTATCTATTTTAAGAAAATTTTCAAATCTAGGTTGTGAGATTATTAATTGTTCCTTAAAAAGGATTATTGATAAACAGGGGCAAAAACAATTCAGGTCCTTACTTAGTGTTTCCTTAAGACTTGCTCTTAATTGCCAATAACACATTCTCATTGCTGATCTTTGCACGGATATACTAATATGCTCAAATCGTCCTTTAGAAGTATTAATAGTTTTTTTTTAAGAAAGAAGGTCAACATAACGTGGCTAGAAGATATGAAAGGATAAGAGAATAAGGAGAGCTGCAAACGCCACTGTTCTTTACGTTCGAGATGATATTCTGTGTCAAGTATTCCAATCAATCGGAACGTTAGTTTTGCATAATCTCTTTTTTGTCTGATGCCGAGTTGGTAATGTAACTATTACAACCCGTTGACTGTGAACTTGACAATCAACACTATTTATTTTCTATACTTGTTGATCAGTGCATCTTTAAAACTCTTCCATCTTTTCACTTCCTCATTTGTGTTATATTGGTGCAAACTTTTAAAACCTGCTTTTGTATCCAGTAACACTTCTTGGGACTACATACATGATCTCAAGATTGCTTTAGATCGTAAATTTGAAATTAACTGTACAAAAACCTCTAAAAAAATGTATAAACGATATTCTTGAAGTTTACTGTCATCTAGAGTTACAGAAGATTAGGTGCTAATAATCTTTGGGAAAATTCTCGCGTGTATTTAAAAGATATGCAGTATTGGTATAAATCGTCTACAGAAAAATTACTAAGGGCGCAAACGCCTTCATAATGAGACCTTTTATGTAACACCAGAAACTTATCATGTGGTTTCATGTTTATAGAATTTCATTACCTTCTGTAGGAATGAAACCACCTATGTATTGACCTTGTTAGTTAATGGTGAATATCTGCGAGTTTCGTCCTTAGGCGGCCATTTTGTTAAGCTAAAAATAATTCCTAGAAATTTCTCTTGACTATTTTTGTAATTAATTATTGAAATGATAGCTTTAGGTTGAGTGGTTGCCGAGATACATCTGACATCATTTATTAATGGCCCACCAAGTACGTACATTTGAAAATCACATCAAATACACATATTTTTTGTATACCATTACCAATCTAAGCAATTCAGAAAAGGTCGTGCTGAACTTAAAAATCTTCGTTCAGATACTAAAGCTAAGAATATGGCGTCAAGTTTGTATATTTTTCAAAAAAATAATCCAACGATACAAAAAAAAAAATTGACTAGCCCCTAAATTCATCACAAAAGTGTAAAGAATACAAAAACAAAGTTTATGGACGATTTAAAACCTTCTTGTCTTTCTCTCACAATTCCGCTACCTGTTTACTGATTTCGAATGAAGTAGCATTACCGATTACGCACTATGACCCTGTTATTAAAATTTACAAAAAATGGTGCAGTTCTAGAGATTACCAAGGTAAAAGGTTCCCAACAGACAGATCTACGAAATTTACTGACCTCATATTAAACCAATTTTCGTTATTTATAACCTTACGACTATAAAGAACCCATTATCCAAAAACAAGGAGAACTCGAACAATAACTAGTTAAGATGGCATCGTTTTTGGAAGGAGATGATGTGGTAAGGTCAGAACTATAATCAGGGAAGTCGCATACAAATCATATGGAGCTGATTAGCACGTAAATACTACTAATAAACTTCGATAAAAATTTCCGTGCGTAATTATAAACATGTATATTAATATGTGAGTATAATCATTGAGAAGGAAACAAAACATTTCAGATTCTCATTTTTGTAATTTTTTCACCTTGGCTCATACGTTTTCTATTGAATGGAGGTCTGTTGCTGTTCTTCTAGAAGAGTTGATACAAAATAGAATCAAATCTAATAGGACTACATAGAAATTTATATTATAAAAAGTGTAAGATATCAAGGAAGCCATGATCCAGACTAACAAATAGTGGAATCAATTATTTAAAACGTATGTAATGCCAGCAGACTGCTTCCGAAATCGTCTGAATCTGGAGCAAGTGCTGACAAAGCCTATAAACAAAACGGAATTATATATTCTATTTAGTGGTTTTTTATTCTTCCTCATGTCTCAATCCTAGCTAGTTTTTTATTTCTTCTATACTGGTATTTCCTTTGCCCCCCACTCCCTCGATTTTACTTTTGCAAATTTTCTTTTGTCTCTCTCTTTCCACCACTTTTCCCACTAACGTATAATGTACCCTCAGTGTATCCAAACTACTACTAAGTTAATCTCGTACTATAGCTTTCGTTCGTTCGACCATAGGCGACCAACTATGGACAGCTGTTTCATGCTATTTGGCAACTCATCAGCATTGTCCAGGCTTTGGCTCAGTTGTATACACGGTGAATTTATTTTATTTGGATCTTACCCACTGTACATAGCCAGTTGAATGCGAAAATTTTAGATTCTTTACTACGAGTACTTTTATACATATGGAACCTTCAATTGCCAAACTATATTTCAGTCAGTGGCGTAACTTGCTTATTGATGATGGGCACCCGCAGGAAGTTTCCTCGGTCAGAGGGGGTGGATCACCGACAAGAGATAACTTTCTGTACAATAATTATATGGTACAATAATTGTACTTACCTGCAAAACTTTTTGAAGGGCGAGGGGTGAAGATTTTTTCGTGGTTGGGACGGTGGGTACGGTGAATGCGAAAATTTCAGAAATTCAGATAAATGTTTTTTGTTTTGCAACACGGAAATCCAAGGGCGGTCATTTTAAGTAATGTTACTTGATTATGAAAATCGTTTGAAGGACAGTGAAAATAAAATAGCTTTCAGTTCATCCCAAAGTTTGTTTTTGTATGCTTTACTTCCTGGAAATTTTCAAGGGTAATCAAATATGTTTGTGGAGAGGTTGCAATTTTAAAAAAACTCAAAAATTTGCTTTCATCGCTTCTGGTTGATTCAGGTTTGTGCATACTCAAAAACATTATGGAGCTAAAAAGGTTTGTTTCTTTACCAGAAGACTTATCTTGAGTCTACGTGGGAAGTACCGAGTCGCTGTTTTTTTTCTGGATTTTCTTTTTATTGAAGCTGTTGCAGCTGTAACCTAGGGCGCTAGAGATAGGAAGCATATTACTATCACCTAGCCGTAAAATCTAAGGTTCACCTCTTGACAATTTTTAATTTCGCGTACTTGCACCAGATTGAGAAAAACAGTTTGCACATGTCTTATGACTGATACGGCAGTAGCTACGCCACTGATTTCAATGTATAGTAGCTTTAAAGTACGTTATCAGTTTGGTATCGCATTGCATCTACCTTTAATCACATTCTAGAGTCATAATTATTCATATTTCATCCTAGACGTATTATTATTTCCGAAGTGATCTAACATGAAATATTATTTTATGCAGCAGTGTTGCTTAAAATAAGTATGTCACCAGTTGCTTCTTGCGATAGTCGCAACTGCGTCCTGATTTGAAAATGTCAAACGACGCTTCTAATATTTTGTGTATGCTAAAATGAAACATACTCTCATTGGCTCATGCAGGTCTAGGAACTAACAATACAAAATTTCGTGTCATTTTACATGTTGCGCCGATTTATAAGTGAAATGGTGTGAAGTAGATCGATTCGGTAATAGCAGACTTTTTTGTGGCTATAAAACATGACGTCTTAGAAAAAACTACAAATATACAGCGTGCGGGCTCGGTCGACAACTTCGTCATTGCGCATTGTATAATGAAAAGCTAATTTCAAAAATTGTAGCTACTCACGTGGCAAATATTTTTCTTTCAACAGGATCGAGGTGATCCAAGCATATATTTTTTTAAGTGGTAAGACTACATCTTAGTACAGATTTGGATAGGCCCTTTAAAACGATGTAATATACTTATAGGGTTTTATTTCTAAATTGCTGAGAATTTGGACAATTTATTGGAAAGACACCAATTTGACACCTCGCACCTCCGAAACTGCTACAGCTAGGCTACTGAATTTTTCGTCAGAAGAATTTTATGATCCCAAATTTTCTTCCTATCGACGTACTGTTTCAGTTTTTTCGCTAGACTATACAGGGTGGTGTATAACATAACAATGATTTCTAAAAATTTGTATATTTTTATACTTTTTAATTCTTGTTTCCATAAGTTTTTTCCTTATTAAGTTTATGGAAGTTTTTTCGAATGGTTTTTTAGTTTTAGTTACTAAATAGCTATATTTGGAAATCGGATATCAAGGTAAATAAAAAGCCTTACAATATCTTTCAAAATGGAAATTAGTAACGACAGATGGTTGAAATTACTGAATTTTCATTATACATTGAATCTATCTAGCCTTATGCAATAACGTCGGAAAGTCAATGAGATGTCCCTGTGTTTTTAGTGACTACTCAGAAACCAGTTATACCAACCCCCATAAACTTTATATCAGAAAAAGGCCTATGAACGGTGGAACCAAAAAGTTTGAAAATATATAGGGTGTTCCATTTAAAAATTTTGAGAAATTGTACATTTTGCATTTTTTGGTAAACCCTATATAAATTAAAAAAATGAAAAGGCAACTACATAGGAAGAAAATATGGAATAGGTTTTTCTTTAGCTATACCAGTTGCGGAGCAGCCAGTTGTCAAAGTTGAGTGTTCTTTTTTTAATAGATTGCCCAATAACTCAACAATATGAAAATAAAACGCTATGTTATGTTATGTTATGTCAAATAGCTTTGCTTGGAAGGGCTTACCTGAATCAGCAGTAAGATGAAGGTTCTTCCATTAAAAAATATTTGTTTCATTCACCCCGTAGAAATAAAAACATTTTCCAAGTAAGGGTAACATACTGCTGACTACATTTTTGTTATTAACTGTTTTAGATACCGTGCGCAATAATGGAGTTATCTACCGAGCCCCCACTAAGAACTCACAATGTATATAACAAAGAAATTAAATGGTTGAAGCCAATCACATAGGCCCATGCAATTAGTCCTCAGATCCAGTTCATTTGACATCGTTTGGATCTATTGCCTACCTAATATCCGACATCGTTGCGATAACCGTTTCGGTGGGTAACCTCGCCATCGGCAGCGGCCCATCTCGCGACAGGCGTGTTGTATGTATTCGTTGCGTTCGACGCAGTATTGAAAGTTTCTCAATGTTTCTAAATCTTGAGTGAAAATGTAAAGTATATCTGATAGGTGCCTAGAATTACCTGAGCTAGAACTGTATCAGATACACCAGCGCTATTTGTTTCTCGAAAAATTTCCAAAATCGCCTCTTGCCCGTAGCTCCGCTGCCACTGGCGTAATAAGTAATTACCAGAAAGTTGTAATCAGAACCCATGTTTGCAAGTGATATTTAAACCTTATTGTTCGGGCATTGTACCTAATGATTGTCAAACATATTTTAATATAACCCCACAGCATATCCCTCGCAAAACTGGTGCCGCCGTTATTTATTACAAGCATTACAAGCTTTTATTTAACTTGACATGTTTGCTTGTTAGTATGTGTGGGACAAATCTTGGAACTGAATGTTGAACCAGTTAACCTCATCCAATTAAGCTGACATTTTGTAGACATATTTGGTTTGTGTGACATTACGCAAGTTAATATACGCCATTTTGAATACAATATGGATGCTGCAAGATAGCAATTTAACATTTCCATAGTAACCCCTATATAATGGATATCAAATAAAAGGGCTTGATGGGAGAAACACAATAAGCAAAGAGACGTCATATATACGGACGTTTTATGATACTAATGAAGTAACAAGTTTTATGGAGTCCTATTAATAAAATATATTGAAGTTCGATAGAAATTAGTAAACTAGTTATTTGAGATAATAAATACTTGATAGTAAAAAATAACCTGTATTGGTCTAGTGGTATAGTATATATAGATATAGACATATATCTTTACCTAAACGTTTTACAGTGAGTGGCTTAAGAGATACCACAAGTAGCTTTTTCTGATGGCTCGCCCGGTATCTGCACAGTGAAACTTTGAGCCCCATTTAATAAAATGTCGTCAAGTAGGTTGACTCTGCACATCCTATGCAACGCCGTCATCAGTTCTTAAAGGATTAAGTTTAGCCCTCTGACAAAAAAATAGTTACGAATATGTACAATTGAGCAACTAAATGGATCAAGTCAGTCAAACAGGCCCACAGAATTAGTCCAACATATGATTTCCCTGCCCTACCGGTAGTATCTATCTATATCTGGCAACGTTTCCCCTTTCCATATCATCAAAAGAGGTAGCACCGAACGAAGCACCGTCGCAGTACGAGCAGAGCAATATAGCAGATCGTTACCCCGGGTGCGGAGCCCAGATAGCGGAAGTCTTAACGATAAATGTGCTTGGAAAATTATGATGCGTCAAATATGGCTAATAGGAGCGTAGAATTACCGGAGCTGAGAGCTTATAAATATAATAACAACAAAAAAATGAGATTTACCCTCCCCCACACCCCACTCTATATTTTTTCATCCTCAAATTTTTTTTTTAAAATAATCAAGATTTTCTACAGCGCCAAAAAGTGAGGTTGGAACGATTCTTACTTTTTTTAAACATGCAAAATTAATATATGAGTTATATAGTACTAACCCTATTTCCTGTTAAAATAACGTAAGTCCATAACCTGTTTTTGGGGCTTTCACCATTATTGTTATTTATAAAATGTGAAGGTTATTCGAAATTTCAATCTTCTAGACCTCAAATACTACATTAAGCCCAAAGATGCACCTTAGTGCTGGTTTAATAAGTCAGTGACACATTGAAAAATTCAAATTATAATTGAAAAGTGCATAAAGTTAATGTATAGATTTTTAACGCATATCACTAAAAATCTCAAAAACCTATTCAGTGGACCCGTGATAAAAGGTTAAGTTTCTACTTTTATTATTCCTAATAAAACTACTCACATGACTTCTTCGGCTTCTCATACTCCAAATCTCTCCTGAGCTGATCCTGTTCGTACAATGGTCTTTCGATGACGATATTACGAACTTGCGATACCTCCATCTCACTACGATGGTACATCTCTCCGCGGCGCCGCTTGTTGCGCGGTGGTACTCTCAGGCGGCACTAAATCCAATGGTAGCACCGCATTGCTGCAAGATTTACCTTAAATTTATAAAAAATGACTCGTTAATGGCGAGGTCAAACGCAGAAACTGCGATTAACAGTCAATCGAACCTCGATAAATAGGCGATGTTAGAATGGATTTAAAGGAAAGACCTTCACCTCCTTCCGGTTTTCACGTTTTCCGGGACTTCCTCCTTTGGGTTGAAGAACGCTAAGTTTAAACAAGTAGATATTCAAAGATCACATTATTACTTTTCAAATAGAAATATTTGTATACAAATGAATATTATTTATACTTGAGAATCATGTCTACCAAGAATACGTCAGGAATATTTTCGCTGGCCGTCAACGTGGGACAGAAATTTTACTTAAGACAAACATAAATTTAGAATTAAATAATCCTAATTTCACACAAGTGAACGGAATATTTTATATAATAACTAAGAGAAATCTCTACTAAGTTTCCTTTAAAAAATTGAAACTGTGCGTAACAGCCAATCGAACCTACATAAATAGGTGATGATGGATTGGATAAGCGCTTAAGAGGAAGGAGCTTCACCTCCTTCCGGTTTACATGTTTTCTGGAAATTTTTCTTTTGGGTTGAATAACGCTAAGTTTAAACAAATAGATATTCAAAAGTCACATATTTATTTTTTAAATAGAACAAGGTATACAAATGAATATTATTTTTCCTCGAAAACCTTGTCTAACAAGAATACGTCAGGAATATTTTTGTTGGCAATTAACAGGGATGCGGAAGGACGTGGGACACAAATTTTAATCAGGAACAAATATAAATTCAGAATTAAGTAATTTTAATTTTAAGCAAGTGAATGATAATTAAGAACACACTCGACTAAGTTACCTTTCAAAAATAAATTTTTTTTTATACTCCAACTACCACGAACGCCTAAGGCCTAAGCACCCATTGGGACTCGAACGCTAAGGCGGAAGAGCTTGCCTAGATATTTGCTGCCAATTCTATCCAAAGTACGAGTGTCGATTCAAAGGGTTCCCTACACTATACTGAAAGTGACCTTCAGGCAGACGACCGTAAGTGCGGTGCTCTTGTCGCTGGACATCAACAAAGCTTCTTGACTGGATTTGATTCCAGCCGTTTTACTGAAGAAACGTGCAGCGGAGGTTGCGCCAGTTCTTTTGCGTCTCTTCTCTATATCTTACGAATCGGACCCTGGAACAACTGGAAATTTGCTCATGTCCACCCCATCCCAAAAGAAGGATCTAAGACCGACCCTTACAACTACAAGCCTATAGCTCTGCTTTCTTTTTTAAGTAAGGTGATGGAGAGGTATATAAGACGCGACCTTCTGGAGTACCTTGATTAACGACAGGGCAGTATGGTTTCCGGTGCCAACGATCTATGGGGTCCAATGGGTTTCCAATGTCGGCGTTGGCGTTCGATTGCGTTTGCCCATTGATCGCTACATCAAAGGGAAGTTTGATTTGGTCTGGACGGGATTTGTTGCGCTTTTAGTATTTAGTCGCTTGTCTGCATTCCATCACAGGAGACTCGTAGCTCGACATTAGCACCGAACTTAACCCAACGCGGTCCAACTCGAAACTAAATTTAGGTGTAGACGAGCGTATTCCAATGCCGTCCAACAACAAACGCCAACGTCACATGTGCTTGCATTCATTTGCTCAGCGTTGGATTTTCAGTCTGTACGCAGCTTTATGTAAACTACCATCCTACTATGAATATTCCTGAGAAGCTTGGGTGGCTGACTGTCTCTCTGGTCGATATCGACGCCTCTACATATTTTTAGTTCATTTTATGAACAGCTTTCAAAAGCGTATCCTGTTATTTTATTTATTAGGATTGAGCGTTCAGTTCATCAAACCTGTGACTGTGAATTAAATAAATATATGAATGGTAGGTGATGTCAGCTAGGATATCTAATATCCTTATCTGAATAATCACTCAGCCCATATTGATATTCATCCAAGAATATAAATATTTATGAATGTTTCGAGAGGCAGTTTGTTTAAGATCTGCATATTTTACTCTATTAAGAGAAAACACACATTGCATGTGAATACTAAAGACATGTAGCAGAAAATCTAATACAGGCCAGGTCAAGCAGGTTTGGAGTTTAAGTATTTGTATTAGTCACGAACTGGGTTATCAAAATATAACCCGATATAGAGCAAATCAGAAATATCATTACTGGAAATTATGACTGAAAACAATAAAGTGTAAACTAGTGATAATATTAATGAATTATTTATTTGAGAAAAAGTTTACTAATGCTTCTTTTTCGTTTAGCCGTAATATAATTGCTACTCTCAAGCCAGGGAAGTACTATAATCTTGAAAATAGTCGAATTTTTTGTTTAATACGTTTCTTGCGTGGGTTATGATATGTTTACATTACGAGAATACATGCCACTAACTTCCTTTGGTCTTTCTGACCGCATGTCGATAGGTCTTACTAGTGTAAGGTCGTAATCTCAGAAGGCGTTGAATTGATTTAGAAAGAATTATATATTCTCTTAACATTTTTGGACGTGCCAAACATTTTTTGTATGTGAATGTTAATGCATTAAACTATCTTCAAAATGCGATATTTTTATTTCGGTGCAATGTCCGAAAACGTTTTCGATAAGTTTGTAACGGTATGTACTGATTTATCTGGCGCCATTGTTTAGTACACATTCAAGAAGTAATCCCCTGTATATATTCAAAACACATACTCATGGAGAACTTTTTTATATTCCTTAAAAGGTGTTAACGCAGAGACACACTTAACTGACCATATATAATCTTGTTATTGGTTTTTTTTGTAAAGTAATCTACGAGCCCCTTGCCACTTCAGTTGGCCCAACTATTGAAATATTAGTTTTTTTCTTATCAAACACAAATAATAAAAATGTAGCAGGGTGTTATAGGCTTAAAATATTAACAATGAATATTTTGATAATATATAGTAGAAAACACCAACTTTATCACTCCCTAATGAAATTTGCAGCTTAAAAATAACACATGTTGCAATTACAGCATATCAACCTATTTTCATTTCAACGCAAAATAAGTCTATAACGCATAGGTGGCTGTGAAAAATAAAAGCCATGACAATTGTTTTTATTAATCACAGATGTCAGAATACGTTTAAAATGGTATTGGGTAGTTAAGGTTTTCAAAATGGGTAGAGGAAAGGTTATTAGTGAGAAAATTCGGTTACTGATAATTAAATTTTTTAATTCTGGGAAATCAAACTCAGAAATTGCAACTTTGTTAGACTTGTCGCGGTAGAGTGGGAGAAATATTGTTAGAAGATATAACGTAACTGGTTTAGTTAATATTAAGCCACGATATGTGAAAAAAAGTAATATCACAGATGCCGACCGAAGAGCATTAAGAAGAATAATCGTGAAAAACAGGCGTGCCAATTATTTACAATTAAGTGCTCTGTGGAGTGACGCTGTTGGAAGGAGAATTTCGAGGTCCACAACTCATAGAGAGGCCCACAAACTGGGATTTAGCACCTGCAAGGTAAGTTTTCTCATAAAAAAAAGTGAGGTAAAAACCCTAAAGTTGCACAACTTGTTTATAGGCCAAAGAAAAGCCACTATTAACTCCACTGAAAAAGAAAAATCGGCTTCGATGGGCTAAAGAACATAGACAATGGACACCTCAACAATGGTGTGCAATACAATGGAGTGATGAGGCGCGATTCGAAGTTTGTGTTGGTGTCAGTCGCAGTAGAGTTATTTGCAAAAAAATGAAGCATTCCATGTTGACTGTCTGAAGAGAAAAGTAAAATTTCCAGCATCCATTATGGTCTGGGGCAGTATGTCATCAAAAAGAGTAGGAAAACGTCATTTTATTGATGGAACAAACAACAAATACAAACAAATATTTGGCAATTTTATAAGAATCGCTTTTACCAGTGATGGAAGAATGTTTGACATCCGGTCAAGATTTTATGTTTCAGCAAGATGGTCCAGCGTGCCATACCTCAAAAAAGGCTATAAAATGGATGGAAGAAAATAATGTACCACTTTTGAAATGGGTTTCTAGCAGTCCAGATCTGTCACCTATTGAAACTTTGTGGCACGAGAAGGTTCTACGAAAACATCCTGCTCGTACAATCACCGAACTGAGACAAAAGCTTCAAGAAATATGGGATTGTTTTACACCAATTTTTTGCCAAAACTTGGTTAACACTATGCCCCAAAGAATTTCAGCCGTAATAAAAAATAAAAGATGATGCATTTATTCGCACATTGTTTATTTGTTCAGATGTTCTATTAGTTATAGGTCTAAGTGATTTCAACTATGTATTTTTTACGACTAGAATGTATCTAAAAGGTTTTTGAGAAGATAAATTGTTTAAGAAGTAAATAGTTTCGTCATGTTTAGTTTATAAAGGCATATTTTGGTACAAATCTTGAAGTGGGCCAACTGAAGTGGGAAGGTTTGGAGGGTGGATCGTTTTAACTAGTATTTATCAGTGTGATTTAACCAAAATGTTGAACATTAAAATGTTTTAATATTAAACCTCCTACTCCTTCTGCCGTGAAAGTATTGTAATCGCGAACATTTATTATATGTTATATGACAAGTACATTACGAAAAACCGTCTGCCTATCGGTCTGTCCGCTAATCCTATAACAGCCTATACATTCAGAAGTAGCGCTTGGATTTTGATAAAATTTCTACAAAATGTTATCACTATGCCAGGTACGAAAAAGCCGTGTAGTTTCCGAAAATAGGTCTGGCGATGGCGGAGAATAAGGCCAAAAACGAAACGAAAAAATGTTTGTTGACGTTTCAGAGGATCTTTGATGTTAGTATCTTTATACGCTTTCAACCTTGGTAATTCTACGCACCTATTGGACATATTTCACACATCATATTTCCCCGTACGTAGAAAAATATTGTCAGCAGACGGATCGTGTATCCAACGGCCGCGTCTGCATCTGCTCCCGGCGGCATGCCGTCCGTCTTAGTGAGTGTTGTGGTATTTTACAAATTACTGCCGCGCCACAGCATAGTGTTTTTCATGCTGTGGCCGCGCTGCAATGTCTGACTGGGTTAGGTATCGGGGAGAGGCGATGGACTACCGGTAAGGTAGGGAAATAATTTCTATGGACTAATTGTATCTATCTGTTTGACTGCCGGGACAGTTTATGAACCAACAACGGCGTTGCATAAGAAGGGCCGAGTCAACGTACCTGACGCCATTTGTCTGATGAACGCGAGCAATATGCCCTCCTATGCAGATGATTAGAGAGACCCATTTTCGAGAACAAAAGGTATTATCCAATGAGATAAGATCAATATTTCTGTAGATTCTTACTCACCCTTAAAGCCCTAAGCACTACTTGACACGATTTTTGCACACCATATATCCATGAGCAGTTTATGATAAGATCACGAGAACACAACGAAATCTGCAGTGATATTATAAAAGTTTCGCAGACACATACAGCTTGATTACTTCACAATTCGTGTGATAGTACATGTATTGTTTACGAAAATCTCATTAATTTAGGAACAAACATTTACTTAGTGAACTCTTTTAATTCTCGTAGTTGCTACTTTAGTAATTTATAAGTATTAAACAGACCAGAGGCGTACCTTCAAGGTAGTTAGCAACAGATAATTTAGAATTAGCGCTGATCAGTTCACAGATAGCACTGAAGGTCTTAAAGATGTCTATTTTATGCACTAATAATGTCTGAATGCCTGAGGCATTAAAAAGACGTATTCACAATAACTGTATGCGACGTTTGACGAACATCTTGACACGACATAAAACAAACAGACGTTTTCTTATGTATTATAGAAGAGATGCCATTTTTAGAATTCAGCTTCGAAAAAAGTTGGAAATATTGTGAACGTATAAGAAATCCAAATGCTGGACACTCAACTAAACATTAAAGTAAAACATATTTTCTTGTTTACCCAACCGCGATTGAAATTTATTTTTAACAGCTTTTTGAGACTCATACAATTGTGCAAAAGAGCAAGTCGTTGAAGTTGTCAGATATCTGTATTTTTTAAGCACCATTGCCTTTTTCTGGAATCATTTAAACGTCAAGATTTATCGCGAACATTGTATTTTAACTCATTAATCGGCCACCAGATGGCGATGCATTTTTACTGGGCGATGAAGTAAAAAATTAGAAAATGCGAATTGTGGTTTTCGGATTTTATATGACATATGTCCGCTAATCCTTGGAGTGTCTATAACTTGAAAAGTACTGCACGGATCATAATGACATTTTTACACAGGGTTACCACTGTGTCAGGGAGAAGAAAGCTTTGATTTTGAAAGTAGGTCCAGTGGCGGCGGAGAATAGATAAATAATAAATAAAAACGCCTTTATTTTAAACTCGGCGAAGGCCAGCTATGCTGTTAACTTAACCGAGCATGTAAAAAGTAACAACAAGCCAAAAAGAAAAGTAATATGACAAGAAACAAGTTTTACATTACATTAATTTTAGAATATTACATAACAACAATGAACAATAATAACTACAGATGTACGTATACAAAAAAATAAGCAATAATAAACAACTTATACTTCACAGAAGCAGTTGTTTCAGTTTTCGTTTGAACATATTAGGAGACATATCTTCAAATTGACCTATATTGTATTGGTTTAGAAGTTTGACTGATGTATAGGAAAAAGGGGCTTTGAGTCATGGTTTTAGTTATTTTAGGTATTTCATAAAGTACATTAAAGCGTGTTGCACGAGAGTGAATCAGATTTCTACGAGTTAATTTTTCAATCAGATATGGAGGGCTTTTAGTTTTAATTAATTTATGAAGAAAGCAAGCAAAATGCAGCTTTTCTTGATTGGAAACATTCAACCATTTCAGTTCGGAAAGTTTATGACTGACATGATCGTGACGTCTAAGCTGGTAAATAAGTCGTATGCAAGAATTCTGCACTTTTTGGAGTTTATCCTTAGTAAATACATCTAAGCAAGGACCATAGACAAAGTTGCAATAGTTAAGGTGACACAAGACTAGTGCTTCGCAGACTTAAAACTAAGAATATCTTTACTTTTATAAATATTGCGAAGGTTAAAATAGGCTTTTTGTAGAAGCCTAGACACATGACTTCGGAATCTAAGCTTGTTATCAAAGATAACGCTCAAATTTTTATATTCCTGAACAACCGGTATTGCCACACCATCCATTACTATCACCAAGTTTACAGACGCCCAATCTTTAGCTGGCCCAAAGTAGATTATGGCTCATTTATTAGGATTCAATTTCAAGCCATGATTAAAAGAGTATTTAAAAACTGAATCCAAACACTCGTTTAGCCTCCTAGCCGCTTGAATTGCGCCCTACTTAGCAAAAGAAAGCTGAATCTGTGTATCGTCAGCATATCTATGATTGTTTATATCACCAAAGCACTTCGACATATCAGCAGTAAAAATGATAAAAAGTAAAGGACCTAAAAGTGATCCCTGAGGAACTCCTCTATCCACGTTCAAGGGTTTTGATTTAAGCCCATCAATTGAGACCGACTGCGATCTGTTATCCAAATAACTACGAATAAGTTGAATAGTCTTAAGTTTAAATCCATAGTAGAAAAGTTTTGCACACAGCAATGCATGGTTCCGGGTATCGAAGGCTTTGCTAAAGTCCAACAACACCAATGCCGAAGTTTCACCCCTGTCCGCAGCCAAAAGAATGTCATCTAGAACCTTCAACAGAGCCGTGGTAGTACCAAACCCTTTACGGAATCCAGACTGCAACTTGGGTAATAAATTATTCTTTGTGAAATAAGTAAGGATTTGCCTATAAATAAGCTTTTCTAATACTTTAGACAGCACTGGTAGTATACTAATTGGTCGCAAATCCTTAGGACTGCTAATTTTAGGCAGCGGCAGGACCACAGCCGTTCTCCATTGGGCAGGAAAGATGCCCTTTTGTATGCAGGAATTAAATAGGTTAACCAGCACGGGTAAGATCGTTGGACAACACAACCTCACCATGTCAAGGCTAATTCCGTCTGCACCAGAAGCGTTTGACCCAATCTCCGATATTGCCTAGAAAACGTCATTTTCACTAACGAGTTTCAATCCAAATTCTGCGGTTGTACATTTGGAATTAAGATATTTAGAAATAGTATTCGTATCGACAGTGCTAGGTATTTGTCGCACCGAGACGATAAAATATTGATTAATTAAATTTGGGTTTTTAAGATGGTTAGGAATTTCTATATTTTTTTTAGATCTGTTATAGATATTAAGTTGGTCTAGTGTCTTCCACATGTCTTTGGATTTTTTAGTACGACTGAAAAAATCAATATAAGCTCTCTTTTCTTGTCGATCAGCTGACGTAAAAAAATTCCTCATTTCTTTGTAGGATGCCCAATCCCGTAAATTTTTAGTACGTTTGTATTTAGAGAAAATATAGTTACGGTGATTCTTCATCGCACGCAACGCATCAGTAAACCACGGAGAAGGTGGCCTAGTAACTTTTTTCGCATATTGGCTCATGAGAATCAAAAAGAGTCAATATCATATCTGAGAGAATTGCAGTCGTTTGGTTAAGTTTATAAGATCTTGTTTGAAGCTATAAATGTCAAAGTGTTTAAAGTTACGATATTTAATAACTCTAGGCCTAACGGTAGAGATCTTAATATTTATTGAACAGTGTATGAGCTGATAATCGGAATGCTGATACAAGTCCTGATGATGGACACTGCCACTTAAGAGATGATCATCGGACATGATGATGACATCAATCAAACTGGCTGTGTCTCGGGAGTACCTAGTTGGGTTAATTACAACTTGTTTGAAGTTGAAAGTATCAAGCAAATTATTAAACTGATTGGTTATGTTAGTTTGTCGTAATAGATTAATATCAATATCCCCCATTATAATCAATTCATCTGTCACTGGGATTAAATTAGCTATTGATTCTTCCAGTTGGCGTAAAGCAGTCATCACATTAAAACGAGGAGGACGGTAAATGATGGCCAACCCCAATTTTATTTTGCCAATTTTGAGAATATACCATTGCTGCTCAAAAATTCCCCTCTGGTCCATCTATCTCAACTACTGTAATATCAGATCGAACATAAACCATATTCCACCCCCGAGACCCACGATCAACGCGATAAAACTTAAAATTGTTTATTTTAATTTCCTGTTCACTAACTTGTTCAGTTAACCATGATTCAGTTACTCCTAATATGTCCAACTTCAAATTATCTATCGAAGGCTTAATTTCGTTCAAACTTGGTATCAGTGATTGTACATTAATATGTCCTATCCTTAAACTATTTTCAAGATTCGTACTAGCCATGGATAAATTATGAAAATCAAGCAAGAACACAACAATTTTTTAATGTTAGTATATTAATACACTTGCAACGCCGGTAATTCTATGCACCTATTAGACATATTTCACATATCATAGATTTCCCCGTACATTTGCCCTTAAAACAGAAAAATATGTTCTCCTCTTAAGACGGAACAAAGTGAATATCCTTACGGAACAAGTTTATTTCTGGGTTGTTCTTTACGGAGATTGTTCACGACAAATTGCTATCACGCGACCACCCACTATACGAGGGGACTTGCATTTGTACATATAACGGAGGTTAGTTAGTTGTTGTTGCTCCTTACTTATGGTGCAGATTAGAGTTCTTCCATGCAACTGGGTGAGTACTGCAGTTTTGTTAGAGGTATAGGTACTTCCAACTTAATCCTCTATGAACCAATGACGGTGTTTCATAGCAAGTGCCCAGTCAACCTACTTGACGCCATTTTTTCAATGGGGACCTAAACTTGCACTGTGCAGATACCGGGCGAGCCAACAAGAACAGGTGTTTGCGGTATCTTGTAAGGCAATCATTGTAAAACATTCAGATAAAGATATTTATATTGAAAATGGCATGAAGAACATTACTACTATAAAGACCAATACAGATTGATTGATATCGAACTCCTATCCCTAACTTACCAAGTCACACAAGTCATCATTTAGGGTGTACCGCCAAGCCTATGTCATCATATACCTCCCTCCATATATTACAGCTTTGTAGTAATCGTAGTAAGTCTTATTAGACCCACCTACACCTGCTGTATGAAAATCTTTTCAAAGCATACGCCTTCCAAACTCTGTAATTTTAAAGCGTCTTGTATGCCCTATACCCTATAGGATATATTGGAACTTGGAAAGACATAATTACCACTTACCTATTCCCTGCTCTGACTAAAAGTAAAGCGTATTGCTGTAATCTGCTTACTCGTTGCTAGACGTGTTTTTGTCATAAATTCTAATCATAATAGCCGCATTTGATGACTTACCTGTAGCTGGTGGGCACACAGTACACGTTAAGGCTATTCAATTAGTATGTTAATTATGCTTTACCTCGGTAATTAAGAATAGCGTAACATAATGGCAGTCGATCTTTCAGGTTGCTGCGCTGGTCAAGAAGATTGAAGGAAACTTCTCAGAGTAGCCAAATCCACAAAGCATGTTCCTCCTAACTCCTAACTCCTGAGTTGCGTAGAACCCTACGAGCTCGTTTGCGGTATAGACCGAAAAAATTACTTTTCACATTTACATTGTACAGTAGTATTTGAGTGAGAAATAGTTAACGGAAAGCTGAAGAGTGTAAAGTGATATGGAAAAATGGTGTCACGTAGGTTGACTCTGAACTTTCTACGCAACGCCGTCATCAGTTCATGAAGGTTCAAGTTTTACGAAATTTAAATCCTCTGAGAAAAAGTCAGTTTCGGACACGTACAGCAGGGAAATTGAACAGATCAAGTCAGTTAAACAGGCGCATACAATTAGTCCATAGACAATACTTTCCTGCCTTATCTGTTGTTCCGTCCATCTTGGCAACATTATCACTTTCCACATCTGCGCGGCAGCGCCCATCCCGGCACCACTGCAGCAAGCTATCGTTCATTCCGTGTATATGTTTTGTGCGCTGCAGTACGGATAAATCAGTCAGTCGGACCGACACGCTAGGCGGTGAACTTCTTCATTCTTAGTATGTAGTATGACTGTGCCTGGGATCCGGCCGTGTGAATTCGGTCTATATAATGTAGCAGAGTGAACGGATATGTGTGGCGGGATTTTGTACACAGTCACTGACAGGTTGGCAAAATACAGTCATATGCTAAATAGTATGCATGCACGTTTATATAATCGAAACGTGTACGACGTCATAATAAGTTTACAAAATAACACTATAAGGATACAAATATGTATATTTATTATTCAGAATATGGATATTTAGTATGTCATATTTTTCTGTATTACACATTGAACGATTTCGAAAGCAATGTGAAGAAAGCTTTGTTTTTGTATGGCACATAATTGAGCTTCTACAGCTGGAGAAAAGTGTAATAGAGAGTATATGACATACTATTGATGCTCCACATCCAATGGCATCTACAATTTTAATTTTTTGCTCTAAAGAGATTTTCTAATTTTTGGCACGATTTCATCACACTAAAATTATATTCCAAACGCATGAGCTCGGTATAGTCAATTAATATGAATATTGAAAGCAAATCGTTAAAGTCGATGATCGTGAAGTTTTTACTCATTATAAACGGATCCAACTGTACCTCCATTTACACCAGATATGTGAAAAAGGCGTCAAATAGCTTAACTCTATGCTTCGTAAAAGATTTCAAACAAAAGGGATGAGTCAAATCGTTTCAAAAGACGAAATCGAATCGTGATTAGGAAGGTTCACTTTTGTACGATGAATTTTAGACCTCTGCATATATCTAAAACTATACAAAGCATTTTTTTCCATGATAAATCTAGGGAAAATATGTGAGACTTATTATGTCTAACAGTTCCATAGAATCACTGAGATCAGCAGCTGATTAATAATGAAACGTCTTTCACTGACACCAAATAAGCAACAACTTACAACCATTTACCGCATACAGCTTCCAACTGACTGATTTTCAACCCCTCCAAGGTCTGAAAATGAGCAGGAATCTCTGAAACGTATGTTCCGGCGATTTGTTTCCACCGCCTCTGAGTCAATTTTAAAAATCTACGACTACCTAACGATGGAAGTATTAAACTCGAGATGATATTCGAGCTTCGATTCACAAGTTTTCTGTTGCTACATCATGCTGGTAGGTGTTTCTGGTTTATGTCGGCTCGTCAGTCCGTGTCTGTGATATATCAATGCGTCATAAGTACTGAGTCAACCTACTTGACGAAATATTCAACTAAGAATCATAGACAGAGTTACACAAATTTAAGGTTTAAGGATCATAAAATTCAGAAAAATATATGTATAGAACAGTTAAGTTATCATTTACAAAAGCAACGCAGAACCTTAAAGTGATACGTACTCCTAATATCGAAATATTGCTAAAATATATAAATATTTCTCCTGTAGCAGTATGTCGGTGACGAGACCAATTGGAGCTTGTTACCCATTGCACAGTAGGCAGTGGCCTCCACTAAATATTATACTTGGGGCTTTTATCATATAATTATCCTATTGTTACCGGGATCAGAAACTTCTCAATGATAGAACGTCTTTGACTAATACTAAAGACTTTACACTTACAACCCCCTACCACTACAACCCCCAACTCGTTTCAACCACTACAAACATTTTTCTGAAAATGATCAAGAGCTTCTGAAACGTCAAACAATGAAGTCCAATCGATTGTTATCTTTTTCGTGTTTTTGCCCCTAGCTCCACTACCACTAGACTGATTTTCAAAAACTATAAAGCCTTCTTATCCTTGGCATAATAGTAACCTTGTGTGAAAATTTTAATATTATAATGGGCGGTTATAAAATTAGCGAACAGACCGACAGTCAGACAGACAGACCGACAGAAAGACAGATAGACCCTATAGGAGTGAGTGATATGGTTTTTCGTGATCTACATGTCATAACATCGAAAATACATAATATCTCAATTTCGAAATTTTTTGCGACTACAATACTTCCTAGCCAATTTTGACATAGTAAAAAAGAATCTTATTGGAAAGGTGACCAATCACCTCTGCTGACTGGAGAATCACACACTTATCTGTCATCCACCCGTCAAGACGAACGTGCTTTTTCTTCTCACACACTGACCGAATTTGACCCTCTCTCTATTGGACTACCCTCTCTGTACATACGTTAAGAATCTTAAATCATCCTGTATATCAATGTAAAATGTATCAGATTTACAAAATATCCGCAACAACAATCATCTGTGTTGGTATAATGTGAAAATTCACAAAATGGATAGCTTACTACAAACAAGAGCGCCGCTGAGGTTTTCCATAAAACTGTAATACTTTTTATCACGCAATTGGATCAAGGTTGAAACAGTTCACTGGAAATCTTATTCAAAAACAATTTCATTCATTGTTGAATAGCCTTCCTAGGTTATGGAGCCATGTTAATATTCAGAATGGCGGGAGATAAATGACTCCAGACTTTATAATACAGTGCTACAAGAAAATCTGGTATCTGATAAAAAACGTGGAAGTTTCTAGTCCATAAGGGCACGCAATGTGTCGTAATCATGCATTTCAATGTTCGTCTTTATTAGAATAAAAATAGATCGCGTCAAGTAGATCGACGCACTACGCAGCTGAGTACTTTTCACGCATTGAACTAGTTCTACTTATTTTATTTAAGTTACTAGGATAAGTGAAATATGAGAAATAAATGAATCCACAACTTCATTGAATACGCTCTTAGGGGACCGGAAAATTCAGAAGCAAACTCTTTGTACATCAGGAGCCCTCCAAAAACGTTTATTGCTACGTATAACAATTCTCTAATTTTTGTTTTACTTCCCACAGGCAAAAAAGCATTGTAATCGCGAAAAATTTTGAAAATGAGATATTAGTTTTTTTTAATATTATTTGACATGTACATCACGAAAAACCATGTCACTCATTTCCGTTGGTTGAATGAATGAATGAATCTTGAAATTAGAGGCATTCCGGCCATCTGTTTTCGCCAGAGTGTTAGCCGTCTCATTGCCCCTTATCCCAGCGTGCCCCGGTACCCATATTAACGATACCGGATGCCTCGCTGCGAGGCAATCCAAATCCTCCCTGGATTGCAATACAAGACTCGAAGTAATCTTACAGGCACTTAGTGCTTTCATTGCTGCCTCGCTGTCGGATAAGATTGTTATTCTTCTCCTAGGCCCACCCTCCACCAGAATGTGAGATACACAAGCCAGAATTGCAAAGATTTCCGCCTGAAAAATAGTGGTGTATCCACCGAGAGGCAGAGATAGCCTAGTTCTAGGCCCAGAGACCCAGCACCTGAGCCCTCTACGGTGACCGAGCCGTCCCTGTACCAGACCTGCCCACTTACTCCGGAGAGTCCCCGGCAATAAACTTGCGCTTGAAGCGATATTTGGGGGTAATACGATCACCCCTGCTTAGAAGGACGGGGTCCTCCCTTTGCAATTCGACTAAGATGGCAGTATGCCCCTTGACAGGATTCAGAAATCCCAGCTGCCCTGACTCCACAGTCGATGAGCGACTACTCTCCCTTCACCGCGGATCACCAGATCCAACGTTGGGAGATCCCACAGAGCTTCCATTGCACTCAATGGCGTTGTTCGCACTGCGCTTGTAATACTAATACAAGCCAAACGCTGAATTTTATTGAGTTTGGCCTTAGTTGTCTCAGTTCTAATGCAAGGCCACCAGACCAGGGATCCGTACAAGAGAGATGAACGTACCATCGTTGTGTAGAGCCAGTATACCACTAAGCCCCCACCTTACACCGAAAACACGTCTACATGCCCACATTGAATTGCGAGCCTTGCTAACGTTTTATTCAACATGCTCTCTCTGGTTCAGTTTGCAATCCAGGATAATTCCCAGATATTTCGCTGATTGGGATAGAACTAACCTAGTCCCAAAGAAGGTCGGCATGACCAGCCCGTCAAGCCTTCTGCTCCTAGTGAATAGGATCAGCTCGGTGTTTTCAGCATTAACAGAAAGATGACTTCCCTACACCACAATTCCACAGAGCGCAGAACGGCCTGCATAATTTCCAAGACTGTTCTACAAACACGTCCCCTGACTACTATGCTTACGTCATCAGCATAGGCTTGTACGTAGACACCGATACTGCTGAGCCTAACGAGGAGTTCGTTCACCACGATACACCACAGTAGGGGTGACAGAGCTCCGCCCTGAGGGCAGCCTCTAGCTACGCTCACGCTGCAGCTTACGTCATTCAGCATAGCGGTTGCTGCCCGACCCTCCAGAGTAGATACTACCCAATCTATTAGGATTGATCCAACTCCATGTCTAACCAAGGTATGTCTGATAGAGTCGGTTGTGGTGCAATTAAATGCACCTTCAATGTCCAAAAAGGCCACGAGTGCCACTTCCCGCTGATCTAGAGTCTTCTCCAGCCTACCGACCAGATTGTGTAAGGCCAGATCAGTCGATTTACCAGCTTGGTATGCCAACTGATTTGCATGAATGACACACCTTTCCAGCGGGCCATTCCTTAAATATCTATCAACTATCCTTTCCAGTGTCTTAAGCACCAAAGATGAAAGAGTAATCGGACGAAAATCCTTCGGGCCAGTATATCTAGCTCTGCCCGGTTTAGGAATGAATACCACTTTAGCCTGCCGCCAGCTTCTAGGTGTGAAGCCCGTGGCCACACATGCTCGAAACACATTCAACAGGTATGGAACAACCGAAATCCGTGCCTGCTGTAACATGGCCGGAAATACGCCGTCCAGGCCTGGACTTTTGTATGGAGCAAACGAATCTACTGCCCATACCGTCCTTTCGAAGGTGACAATCTCCCTAGCCGTGCGCCAGTCCTCCCTTGAGGGCCTGCGCAACTGCATGCACTCTGTGATTGATCGCGCTACTGTGGAACCGGGGAAGTGCGTATCCATCAGAGGCCTCAGAGTACCTTCCTCAGAAGTAGTATTCCCCCCCCGAGGGATCATGCAGAGATTCCAATCTTGCTTTAATAACTCGACGGCTGCTATGTCAGAGCCCCTACAAAGTCTGTACGGGACCGCTCCAAGCTTACTGTCAATGTCTGCCCTAAAGGGCCACCATCTAGTATGCCTAGGATTCCGAGCATATTTATCTAGAATCTATCCATCAGTCTTAAACAGTTATACCTTTGATCCGATAGAGAGGATGTTAGAGACACTTCCAAGTCCCTAATGTCCTGAGCTAAGTTAAGCGTGCTCAGTGTTACGTCGACAACCTCTTCTCTTACACTATTGCTGAAAGTGAGCATGTTACCGACATTCAGAACCTCAAGGTTCGATGCCCCTAGGAACTCCATGAGGTCTACGTCCCGTCTGTTGGTGTTCGAGCTGCCCCACATAACGTGATGGGCATTGCTGTCACATCGAATCACGAGGTCGAGTCCAGAATCCCTACAGAATGCGACAAGATCCCCCATTTCCTTGGACGGAGGAGGCTCTCTTGAATCGTAAGGAAGGTAAGCCGAACATACGACCAGGTCTCTGTCACTGCCTTCCTTCTTATATCTAATTCTAACTGCAACTAAGTCTCTGAAGGTAAATTCTTTAAGTTGCCATGTGTTAACGGAAGTCATTACGCAAGCTCTGGGCTTAGTGTCCGGAGTATAGCTAAAAAGCGTATAGCCCGGTATACTAAGCCCGTTTATTGAACCGTTTCTTCAGCCAGGGTTCCTGGATGAGAGCCACGTCATGTCGGCCTCGAGTGATCTTCTGAGTAAGGACCCTCGAAGCCGCTATGCAGTGTTGTAAGTTAATTTGAATGAAATTAAGACTTACCATGGGTGTTGAGAGGCCCTTCCTACACCACCTTCCCGAATAACGGTATGTGTCCCCGAATGACGGTATGTGTCCCCTATCCGGGCGTACCGCCGTTGCCGCCGCAGTCTTCACTATCGCAACCGCCTTCATCTCCGCTTCCACGGAAGAGTCCTTGGACTCGGTTCAGGATTCCGTCCTCGTCCGAGTCGCTATCATTGCCCTCTGGGGCCAGATCCATCGCAAGGCTGGCCGCGATGTTTTCTGTGGATATCCTGGTGGGTCCCGCCGCCTCCACGTCCGTAACCTCCGTTCCAGCGAGAGCTGCCCCGGCTGCCCCATCCCTTGTGGAGGAGCCTGGTCTATCGCCACAGCTCCCGCTGGCTTGGGCTGGTACGACTCCTGGTTTGGAGCCAGGCCAGTTCCCGCAGGTGTCGTCCCAATGTTTTTCTTCTTGCTCAGGAGTGTAAATACCCTCGAACTTCCACCGCAACACTGCCTGTTGCCGCTACCTTCAATGATCTTCCAGCTTATGGAATCCACTGAGAGGACAAGTCGGACACCTTTGTGTTCCTCCTTCCTCTCAAGTAGCCTCCACGCGCTGGGAAAAGTCCCAGGATTGTGCCTCCTGAGTCCCCCTACAAAATCCAACCCGTACGTCCTCGAGTTCGTTCTGCGGGGCGGCCTTGGGCGCTGAACCGTGTGCGACCGTGTAGGGGGGGCAACGGGGTGCCGGTCTTGCGGTGGACCTCCTCGATTAGTTTTTGAGGAGACCCGCCGGAAAGCCGGTAGCCCGGCCAATCGAATGATTCGTTGAGCCACAGGTGTCTCGGATGTATATCTGGGACGCCTGCAGCTCAACGGTCATCATGGGCAATGGTACGTTACCCAACCCAAGGTGTTAAGCGATTCCGTGCCGAGGGGTGCGTGGCGGTGGGGATGCACCGTCTTAAACGGAGCCTCTGGGACACCGGGCGACCTCCCAGAGTATCCAGCCTTGCGTCCGTGTAGGGGCACCGCGGACGTCGATCACCACTTCCCCTATACTCGTGGGAACATTATGGAACCAAACGATGGAAAAAATAATAAAAAACCCGAGGCCCCCCCTACAGGGGACCCCGAACATCCAGGCGACCCCTCACCAGGGGACCCTGATCGTACTCTGACAGAGGAATCTGTCAGAAGCTTAGCGAGAGAGCTAGCGGAAAGGGTGGGCTCTCTAAAGATTAAGAAAAAGTCTCGGCCAGGTTCCGAAAGGAAAAGGGCTCGGAAGCGGAGAGAGGCGCAGATGACGGAGGGCTCGGAAGGTCGGGGCACCACTTCTGGGACCCCGGCTGGACGGACCCAACCGCCATCTGGGCTAGACGGTGCGCAATCCGGTGTGTCAGCGGAGACCCTAAAGCGGCCCGGTGACGGGAAGCGGCAGAGGTCTGCCGGTGGGACACCGGAGGGCGCATCCTCGCGGAAGAAGCCTCGCACTGCGACGCATGCGCAAATTAGTTATGCGCGAGCGTCCCAAGCGGGTCTCAGGGTGGCCGTCGTGTCCGACGGTTATCCTGGGACTCAACTTACTAATGTACAGGTGCAGCAGGTCCAGGAGGCGGTCAGTGTGCTGATAGATGGGATCCCAGATGAGGTGACCCTTCCCAGGTACATTGACTGCTACCTCTCTCGAGGGGCAGCCATCTTTGTCTGCGAGGACGAATCCTCTAGGGCATGGTTGGAGGCCCACGTGGGGGATCTGCGGCCGTGGGAAGGCGCGAGGCTCATTACGATGAGCTTTGGAGACCTTCCCATATACCACCGCGTGATGGCCTGGTTTCCGGGTCCCAACCTGGACAACGGGGTCATCACGAGGAGACTCAGGAGGCACAATCCTGGGACTTTTCCCAGCGCGTGGAGGATACTTGAGAGGAAGGAAGAGCCGATAGGTGTCCGACTTGTCCTCTCAGTTGATTCCATAAGCTGGAAGGTCATTGTAGGTAACGGCAACAGGCTGTGTTGCGGTGGAAGTTCGGGGGTGTTTACACTCCTGAGCAAGAAGAAGAGCAGTGGAGCGACACCTGCTGGAACTGGCCTGGCTCCAAACCAGGAGTCGGACCAGCCCAGACCGACGGGAGCTGTGGCGGTAGACCAGGCTCCTTCACAGGGGATGGGTCGGCCGGGTCAGCTCTCGCTGGAGCCACCGGAGGCTACGGACGTGGAGGCGGCTTGTCCGAGCGGGATATCCGCAGAAAACATCGTGGCGGACCCTGCGATGGATCTGGTCCCAGAGGAAAACGATAGCGACTCGGACGAGGATGGAATCCTGAACCGAGTCCGAGAACTCCTCCGTGGAAGCGGAGATGAAGGCGGCTGCGGCAGCGATGACTGCGGCGGCGACGGCGGTACGCCCGAATAGGGGTTACATACCGTCATTCGGGAAGGTGTAGGAAGGGCCTCTCAACATCCATGGTAAGTTTTAATTTCATCCAAATTAACTTACAACACTGCATAGCGGCTTCGAGGGCCCTTACTCAGGAGATCACTCGAGGCCGACATGACGTGGCTCTCATCCAGGAACCCTGGCTGAGAAACGGTTCAGTAAACGGGCTTAGTATACCAGGCTATACGCTTTTTAGCGATACTCCGGACACTAAGCCCAGAGCTTGCGTAATGACTTCCGTCAACTCATGGCAACTTAAAGAATTTACATTTAGAGACTTAGTTGCAGTCAGAATTAGATATAAGAAGGAAGGCAGTGACAGGGACTTGGTTGTCTGTTCGGCTTACCTTCCTTACGATTCAAGAGACCCTCCTCCGTCTAAGGAAATGGGGGACCTTGTCGCATTCTGTAGGGATTCTGGACTCGACCTTGTGATTGGATGCGACAGTAATGCCCATCACGTTGCGTGGGGCAGCTCGAACACCAACAGACGAGGCGAAGACCTGATGGAGTTTCTTGGGGCATCGAACCTTGAGGTTCTGAATGTCGGTAACATGCCCACTTTCAGCAATAGTGTAAGAGAAGAGGTTATCGACGTAACACTGAGCACGCTTAACTTAGCTCAGGACATCAGGGACTGGAAAGTGTCTCTAACACCCTCTCTATCGGATCACAGGTATATACTGTTCAAGACTGATGGAGAGATTCCGGATAAATATGCTCGGAATCCCAGGCATACTAGATGGGGGTCCTTTAGGGCAGACATTGACAGTAAGCTTGGAGCGGTCCCATACAGGCTTGGCAGGGGCTCTGACATAGAAGCAGCTGTCGAGTCTCTGAGCAGGGACTTGACGGCCGCATATGAGGAAAACTGCCCGTTACGCAAAGTACAAGGTAAGGGCAAGGCAACCTTCTGGACCAAAGATTTAGAGGATAGAAAACGAGCGGTGCACAAACTTCTTAGCAGAGTTAAGCACAGGAGAGGTTCTCCTCTATGGGAAGAATACAAAAAGGCATTGCAGGAGTACAAAAAGGAGATTAGAAGGGCCTCCAGAGAATCCTGGAGGCACTTCTGTCAGTCCATAAATGACATTCCTGCTACTGCAAGAATACACAGAGTCCTATGCAAAGACACTAAAGCAAGATTGGGATCTCTGCATGATCCCTCGGGAGGGAACACTACTTCCGAGGAAGATACTCTGAGGCTTCTGATGGATACGCACTTTCCCGGTTCCACAGTAGCGCGATCAATCACAGAGTGCATGCAGTTGCGCAGGCCCTCAAGGGAGGACTGGCGCACGGCAAGGGAGATTGTCACCTTCGAAAGGACGGTATGGGCAGTAGATTCGTTTGCCCCATACAAAAGTCCAGGTCTGGACGGCGTATTTCCGGCCATGTTACAGCAGGGACGGATTTCGGTTGTTCCTTACCTGTTGAATGTGTTTCGAGCATGTGTGGCCACGGGCTTCACACCTAGAAGTTGGCGGCAGGCTAAAGTGGTATTCATTCCTAAACCGGGCAGAGATAGATATACTGGCCCGAAGGATTTTCGACCGATTACTCTTTCATCTTTTGTGCTTAAGACCCTGGAAAGGATAGTTGATAGATACCTAAGGGATGGCCCACTGGAAAGGTGTGTCATTCATGCAAATCAGTTTGCATACCAAGCTGGAAAATCGACTGATCTGGCCTTACACAATCTGGTTGGGAGGCTGGAGAAGACTCTAGATCAGCGAGAAGTGGCACTCGTGGCCTTCTTAGATATTGAAGGTGCATTTAATTGCACCACAACCGACTCTATCAGACAGGCCTTGGTTAGACACGGGGTTGGATCAATCCTAATAGATTGGGTCCTCTCTACTCTGGAGGGTCGGGTAACAACAGCTATGCTGAATAACGTAAGCTGCAGCGTGAACGTAGCTAGAGGCTGCCCTCAGGGTGGAGTTCTGTCACCCCTACTGTGGTGTATCGTGGTGAACGAACTGCTCGTTAGGCTCAACAGTATGGGTGTCTACGTGCAAGCCTATGCTGATGACGTAAGCATAGTGGTTAGGGGGCGTTTCTGTAGAACAGTCTCGGAAATTATGCAGGGCGCTCTGCGCTCCGTGGAATCGTGGTGTAGGGAAGTCGATCTTTCTGTTAATGCTGAAAAGACCGAGCTGATCCTATTCACTAGGAGAAGAAGGCTTGACGGACTGGTCATGCCTACCTTCTTTGGGACTAGATTAGTTTTGTCCCAGTCAGTGAAATATCTGGGAATTATCCTGGACTGCAAACTGAACTGGAGAGAGCATGTGGAACACAAGGTTAGCAAGGCTCGCAATTCGATGTGGGCTTGTAGACGTGTTGTCGGTGTAAGGTGGGGGCTTAAACCCAAAGTGGTATACTGGCTCTACACGACGATAGTACGTCCATCTCTCTTGTACGGCTCCCTGGTCTGGTGGCCTTGCATTAGAACTGAGTCAACTAAGGCCAAACTCAATAAAATTCAGCGTTTGGCCTGTATTAGCATTACAAGCGCAGTGCGAACAACGCCATTGAGTGCAATGGAAGCTCTGTTGGATCTCCCACCGTTGGATCTGGTGATCCGCGGTGAAGCGAGAGTAGTCGCTCATCGACTGTGGAGTCAGGGCAGCTGGGCTTTCTTGAATCCGGTCAAGGGGCATACTGCCATATTAGTCGAATTAGATAGGGAGGACCCCGTCCTTCTAAGCAGGGGTGATCGTATTACCCCTAAATATCGCTTCAACCGCAAGTTCATTGTGGAGTACCCAACGAGGGAGGAGTGGGACGCCGGTAGCCGAGGACTCTCCGAAGTGAGCGGGCAGGTCTGGTACACGGACGGCTCGGTCACCGAAGAGGGCTCAGGTGCTGGGGTCTCTGGACCTAGAACTAGGCTATCTCTGCCTCTCGGTGAGTACACCACCATTTTCCAGGCGGAAATCTTTGCGATTCTGGCTTGTGTATCTCACATTCTGGAGGAGGGTGGGCCTAGGAGAAGAATAACAATCTTATCCGACAGCCAGGCTGCAATGAAAGCACTAAGTGCATGTAAGATTACTTCGAGTCTTGTATTGCAATGCAGGGAGGCTCTGGATTGCCTCGCAGCGAGGCATCCGGTATCGTTAATATGGGTACCGGGGCACGCTGGGATAAGGGGCAATGAGACGGCGGACACTCTGGCGAAAACAGGATCAGCCAGCAAGCTCGTTGGTCCTGAGCCAGCTCTAGGAGTAACCGCGCATAAAGCTAGGAGGAAAATGGAGACGTGGGTTGCAAGACAACACTCTCAGAAATGGAGAAGTATCTCTAGACATCTCCGCCAGGCACGAGAGCTCATTGAAGGGCCCAGTGCTAAGGATGGACGCTTCTGCCTATCTCTGGGTAGAGCCAACCTAAGGTTGCTGGTGGGACTGTTGTCTGGCCATAACACGTTAAGGCGGCACCTGCACGTGATGGGGGTGGCTGAGGATCCCTTATGCGAACGCTGCGGAGTAGAGGAAGAGACCTCGGCGCACGTTTTGTGTCGCTGTGAAGCTCTGAGCTACTATAGGCAGACTATACTGGGGTCCATTACTTTGGACCCTCAGGACGTAAAGGAGCTTGGACTCAAGGCGATTCTCAACTTCGCTAAAAGGGCGAGGCTTGTGATTTAAGTATTGTAGAGGTGCATAAGGGCCCGCTTAAGCGGCCTATGCACTGGCTCCTTATGGTGGCCGGGATGCCTCTAAAATTCAAGATTCATTCATTCATGCCTCCTGAGTCTCGTCATGATGACCTCGTTTCCCAGGTTGGGACCCAGGAACCAGGCCATCACCTGGTGGTTTATGGGAAGGTCTCCAAAGCTCATCGTAATAAGGATTCGTCCTCAGAGACAAAGATGGCTTCCCCTCGAGAGAGGTAGCAGTCAATGTACTTGGGAAGCGCCGCCTCATCTGGGAGCCCATCTATCAGCACACTGACCGCCTCCTGGACCTGCTGTGCCTGTACTTCAGTAAATTGAGTCCCAGCATAACCGTCGGACATTACAGCCACCATGCCGCTTCCCGTCGCCAGGTCTCTTTAGGGCCTCCGCTGACACACCGGTTTGCGCACCGTCTAGCCCAGATGGCGGTTGGGTCCGTCCAGCCGGAGCCCCAGAAGTGGTGCCCCGTCCTTCGGAACCCACCCTTTCCGCTAGCTCTCTTGCTAAGTTTATGACAGATTCCTCTGTCAGAGTACGATCAGGGTCCCCTGGTGAGGGGCGGCCTGGATGTTCGAGGTCCCCAGTAGGGGGGACCTCGGGGTTTTTATTATTTTTTTCGTGTTCCATATTGCCACGCACCCCTCGGCACGGAATCGCTTAACACCTTGGGTTGGGTAAAGTACCATTGCTCATGATGACCGTTGAACTGCAGGCGTCCCTGATATACATCCCAGACACCTGTGGCTCAACGAATCATTCTATTGGCCGGGCTACCGGCTTTCCGGCGGGTCTCCTCAAAAACTAATCGATTCCGTTGGTTTGTAGGTCGGTTTGTCTGTCCCCTAATCCGTAGCCTGTCTATAACTTGGAAGGTGCCGGTCGGATAAAAAATGCCAAGAACGAAAAAATAAAAACTTCGTCTTTTGACGTTTCAAAGGACCCTGATCATTTTTAAAACATTTTTAGGGTTAAAAAGTTAAGGGGTAACGGTTGTGGGGTATGAAGAAGGATGTATTCAAATTTCTTGGTGTTAGTATAGGTAATAATCATCGAGATATAATACAAAAGGAGACGCTATTGTCATATAAATCATGCTATCGATAAAGGGACCGGGGGGTGGAGCTTAGTCGCTTAACAATATGACAGATTTGCCAGGATCGAATCTGTTTTTAATGTATGTATTTGATTTGATTGCATTTATGCTATATGTAAATGCTATCATTTGCTATCCACTTACTTCAACATTTGTGTTTTTTGACCGATTTTCATGAACTTTTTTTTGTTGGATGGTCAAAAATGTCAGTTTGCGGATATTTAGAAAATGTAAGACACGACCCAATACTGTATTCAAGTTTTAAGAGCGAAGAATAGAGAATTACTATAAGCGATATTTGAAAAAAATTACACCGGTTTATTATTCAGGATCACCTAAAACATATGTTCACCAAATTTGGTTGTGATAGTATACTGTCAGTTGTAGTCAAATTTTTAGAGGTGCAATAGATTTCCCGATTAACTACGAGTTTTTTTATATATTTTTTCTTATGGCATTTCTCTCTCAAGATTCATACATCGCATCTTTTGAAAACCAAACTTAGTAAACATATGTTTTAAGTGGTAGTGAACAATAATCCGGTGTCATTTTTTTCAAATATCACTAATCGTACTTCTCGACTTTTGGCACGTGAAAATTGAATACAGTAGACCGGGACGAAATTACATTTTTTTGTTGTTGCAAATATTAGGCCTAATAAAATCTATTAGATACATGTTTATTATCCAAATATTTTTAAGTAATTTAATTTATGCGTGCCTACATAAATAAAAATCAGGTTTGGAAATAATCTTTATTACATAAATACATAGATTACAGATTAATTGATTACTGTCCTCTAAATAATATAAGCTTATTGCTATGATGTCTTATACTAACTGCTTGTGTCTGAAGAAGGGATGAGTCGAAATTAGGTCTTAATACTGTATTTGATAGTACTAGTATCTTGGCAGGTGGTGATTCTTCCTAAAATAAAACATTAACGCTCATTAATTCTAGACATTTATGAAACCTAGAATTTACATTAAAACATGCATTTAAGATGACATTATATCAAGAAAAACTACAAAAAGGACAAAAAACATAATGACTGTTTTGAATTAAGTATACAGAACATTTTACGAAACAATCATGATTTTATTAACATACCTACCTGCTTTGGATGTATTGTCGGAACAGCATTTGGTTTGAGATTAACAGTACATTTTAATGTTCTATCGAATGACTCCTCAGAAAAATGTTTCGAGCAAATAACACTAGATCTTGTAGGTGTCCATTCACCCCTATTAACAAATTTCACCGAAAATTGGCAACGGTCAGCTTTTTTAGGGAATCTACAATTAATAAATATACTCAAAATAAAAATATTAGATGGCTCAACTCATGAAGATAAGTTTTCTTTAAGAAAATCAAGCACCTTAACATGCATTTTATGAAAATAATACAATACAGTTCAAAATTTAATTGATAAATTAGTATTTATATTTTTTCGATAAATTATGCGTAAATATATTACGGGTAGTTTGGTTAGTTAGGTCAGCTTCACTGAGAGGTATTAATAATAAGCCTAATAATGTTGGCAAACTACGATTTTCTATAATAAACAATAAAGCCGAAATAAAATATATATACCTAGGTACATATCTGTAATATGTTTATACTAGCCTATGGAAAGTTTTTCCTGTTGTATTCTTTTTATCCACTTCAGTCCGACTTGCACAACTCCGTAGAGCACAAGACACCATAATAATATTCTTCAATTTGTGCAAACAGTATCACAAAAGCCTCTGAATTTCAAAACTAAGTACAATTTACCGCAACGAAATCCAAAACAACTCGCATAACGCACTTTGACATAACTTTGACAAAAGTCAGTCATCAATATGGCGTCCTCGCCTCCTCTTTTATTATATCTCGATGGTAATAATACACTTTCAATCTCGATAACTCAATGGCCTATCAGGAATATCTCATACATCATAGATTGATCCGTACATTTGTCCTTAAAAGTTGGAACGATAGACAAACCTTCCCGACAAGCGTCCCTCCACCTACTGACTTCAACGGCCGTGGCCGGCGTGCCTGTGGTCTTATGTGTCCTTCATGACTAGTGCTCTTTGTAGTCTAATCATATTAGCAAATTTCCCCGAAATAATTGAGAAGTCTGGTTTTATCGGTGCAAGTTGTTCAAGGTGGTATTTAAAACATGGATACATAAAATGGTACACCAATTTTTGTGGGAAAACTTTTTATTTGACAACAAAGAATGAGAAAACGCATTTTTTGGGATTCAATCGCGAGTGTTGGCAGGAACGAAAAACTTTTCAAATAAGATTCTTAGGTATTTATGAGTCCTACAAAATGAGACCACACTAATAGCAAAAATGTTATGGCTGAAAAACGAGACAATGCAGGTTTTGGCGCTTGTTGGTAATGCGACAATGATTTCTCGCAACTACAGGAAATTCTTCAAATCCGAAGGATTCATACTTCTAAATAACAACAACAAAATTGGATTATATTGGTCAAGTAGTTTTTTGAGAATCCATGATTGTTTATCCCAAAATTCCCAAAACACCTGTCTTCCGGCCATCACTAGTAGTTTATTGAGCAATATACAGGGTTCGTTCAAAGAGTATTTTTTAGCAAAATACATGTATGAACCTAGCCGATATGAACCACAAACCATTTCGAAGGATGAATGTTATTTTTATGCGAAAAACAAAGGTTACGTTTTTTTTCTTTAAAGCAAATTCAAACATTTCGTATTTGTGAGTAGTTGAACAAATGCGTTATGATATTTAAAAAACATACGTTACTATACACATTTAAAAAAATGCGGATATGTCTATCATCTTTTGTTGCGAATTACTCACAAATACGAAATGTTTAAATTTATTTAGACGAAAAAACGTAACCCATCCTTTTTTGCATAAAAATAACATTTATCTTCCGGAATGGTTTGCGATTCAATCGGCAAGGTAAACTAGTGTATTATGCTATAAAATCCTCTTTGATCTAGCCCTGCATATTGCTCAATAAACTAGTAGTGGTGGCCGGAAAACAGGTGTTTTGAGATAAACAAATAGAAATTCTCAAAAACTACTTGACCAATCTACTCCAATTTAGTTGCGGTTATTTAGAAGTACGGATCTTACGGGGGGGGGGGGGGGGAAGGGAAATAATGTTATAGACTAATTATTCGAATTTGTTTGGCGGACTTGATATGTTTAATTTCTCTGTTATCCATGTTCTTAACTAACTTCTTTCTTAGAGGGTCGAACTTAAACATGAGGCTTTAATCCGTCCAACCAAAGACTGCAATCATAGTTGTTTCGTGTTTTTTGACAACTCATCAACATGGTCTAAGCTTGACTCTGGGACAATGTACGAAACAATCCACTATCCCCTTCCCTGGATATAAGGTCTAGGCGCTGTCTTATTTCGATAGGATCTAACTTGTGCTGAATCCTTAATATACTGATGACACCGTTGCGTGCGAAGTCATCCTACTTGACGCCATCTTTTTTTAGTGTTTTTCATTAGAGTATTTATTGAAACCTGCAAAGTTTTTTCACGCTTGGCATAGAGTTAACCTTGTATCATTTCTTCAGGTAGTAGAAAAGCTCGTGGGCTTAAAAGAGGGTCTTAACGCCCGGAAAATCTATGTATAATGTACACAAAGTAGATAAGGCACGTTACCAAAATGTGGTGTAATTTTCTTTAAAGGTGTTTCGATACTATGGGTAATGTGTATTGAGGTTAACATTAATCTGGAGCGAAGTAAGATTACCAAAACTCAAATGTGTTTTTCTTTTAATACTCTTGTTTTCCATGCGATACCAGAAATGCAAATACATTGTTTATTGAAATATCAGTATAAAAAGGAAATTACTTACTGCTTATTCCTATAATAACGCCAGAAGCAAATTATGACTGATATATAGCAAATAATCTCTATTGTAATGGAGTTGCACGCGAAATGTTGAGGTTGATCGTTACCAGGAAAATCTAAATAGGCTGACTGCAATAATGAGCTGAAAACAATGATATCTATTCATGTAAAGTAAGTACTATATATACTTCTACAATAACTAGAACAAAAAAATTTAAGTATGATTCTGATAAAGAGGAGATGGAAAATCCGTGATTTGATTATGTAACTAGCGTAAGGTGTTCAGGATTAACTAACTGTCCATGGTTGGCTGTCTTTGATGGGACGGACGAAAGAAGAGCATGTTTATTTTGTTCAATGGCAAGTAGACCGCATCTACTACATAGCTAAAATCGTCGCCATCTAGCGGTCACGTGGTGACTGGGATTCCAATTCGCGGACTGGGATCTACACATTCCCATTGTCCCAACCAGTTGACTACGATATACTGCTCGCTGTGGTCGATTCTAGTGGTAGATGGCGCTTTACGCTGTCTTATTTCGTTAAAGTATGTATTTGCCATGGCCACGACCATAATCCTGGGTGTTTGAGGGTGTTCAGGAAGTACGGAAGCGACGACAAAATATCTCGGAAAATACGTTTCATAAAGAAAAATGTTGTGTAATAGAGTTGTAAGATTTGAAAAGATTCATCTAATGGTATCCTTGAAGGTCAAGAGGATTTTCTGAAACGTAAAGCTTTATTTTTGGCATCGGAAATAAAAAGAGCAAGAAAGAAGCTCCATATACTATGACCATCAAGGTAATTTGAAGAGCAATTGAATTTTTAACTGGAAACATCTATTTTTCATTTATGAAATGAAAATTGCGGACCATTTTAAGTCCAAGTATATTCTCGCCAATGAACCTGACCATGATGATATTCAACATCAGTTTGAGATCAGATGGATTTTCAAGTAAACTCCTTACTTTTTGTCGACGATGTAGAGAGGCGAAACCAATCTCCTTCACACTAATGCAAAATGAATGACATGTACTTTACATTACTTCCACGCGTGCTGAGCAGCCGATTATGTCTAGTGGGCTTATACATTTTTTATGTTAGTCCAGTCCACACCAATTGATAACCGAGAAAGGTTATAGGTATACTTTCATCCGTTCTATTCATTACAATCAACTGTCGTGGCAAGTATCAAAACCTCAACCGTCAGCATCAAGCCGGCAATAGCGCTACCTGACATCACCCCACTCAACCTGTGACCGTCAAAAGGTACAGACATCTAATTTTGCACTAGCTGTTACCCACGACTTCATACGTTGAAAACTGTTACTAACATTGTTGTTAAGTCATGCTTTATAAACTTCCGATCACGTCAGCCGTGTGTGACTTTGACATGGTCCAAGGCGGTAGTCGTATGGAACTCTCTGCAGCACATCCCTGATTGATATATTGTTAGCTTGTTGAAATTCAAGGCTACGGATTCTGGCTGGACGTGTATATGTTGGACGATTTGTACTTTCAGTATCGCTGTCCAATATACTCAGATTGATATGTCTGGTAAGAGATTTTATTTTAGTGATGTAGATGACAGTTTGCATTTCACCTGTTAGTTGTAAGGGTATTGCTGCAGCATCACAGAGGACGGCATTTGAAGGACTCGTACGAAAGGCCTCTGTAGCCGTTCTTAGGGCTGCCAGTTGAATTCTTTCAAATGCTTTGATCCTAGATGGGCTTGCAGAATTGTAAACAACTCTGACCTAGTCAATTCGATTAGGTTCTCATAAACCTTTATGAGAGCTTCGAGGTCCGAACCCCATCGGGTATTTCCTATGAATTTGATCAGGTTGAGAAATTTTCAGCAACGAGTTGTGAGATATTCAATTTGATCCTTCCAGTAGAGCTTGTGGTCGAAAATAATGCCCAGGAATTTAACAGCGTTTTTAGCTTTTATAGTTAGTCCTCTCAGTGTGAGAGTGTCTTGCGGATGTGGGGTGCGAAGTCTGCAAAAATGCGCAGACAGAAATCTAAATGCCAGCGCACCACGGCTGCTATGAGCACCTTGAGGAAACTTTGTTGAACACATTTTTGAGCTTCCTATGGTTAGTAGAATTGGGAAGAAGGAGCGGTCGTGTCGGCCAGTTCTGGGTGTACGAAGTTCAGCTCTGATGGGAAGCCGAACTCAGGCAGGCATATCACGCGGCGGCATCATGGAGGAGAGCTCGGAGGAGCAAAGCCCATTGGCGCAGCGGTAGAATAAAACTATATCGCCGACGGCCCGCCGGAGGGAAACGATCCCGAGACGGTCCATTAGAGAAAAGTGTTCGATCAGTCAGATAATGTAGTCGGGGCAGCAGTACCCCAAACATGTGAGCAATACTTGCTTATCGGGGCCTTGTAACAGACTGAGAAAGACATGTGATTAAAAGTACTTCTTGGCCCTAAACAAATAGCCTAGTTTTTTCCCACCAGCAGCTGCTAGTGACGGGATGTGCTCGTGCCACATCAAGTCCTCTGTAATCTGGTCTCGGTCATCCATCACTGGATGAGCACTAGGACGCTTCTAGTTCATCAATGTACAATAATGTGTTTTGGGACAAGATTGTTGCGTCTCCCAAGCAGTGATAATCTCCAGGTCTCTTGTCAGAGAAAAAGTCGCTGCTAGACTTCTTTTTTTCCAGCTCACAGGTGAAAATCGGCTTGTCACCCTCAATTCCTACATGTCGAGTGCTGTCATCAGCAAAGCTGTGGATTGGATTGGATCCTACAGAAGGTCGTTGATATGTAAAAGGAACAATGTTGCAACCAAGACCGATACCTGAGGAACGCCCACGTTGACGTTGTGGAATGAAGACGAGAACGCGACAATTACGACGGACATCTTGCGGCTAGAGAGAATGTCACCCTTCTGCAAAGCTTCTCTGGGGGCCATAGGATGCAAGTCTGCATAGGAGAGCAGCATGCCAAAGCTGATCGAACGCTTTCGTGTTATCAAGAGCAACTACATAAGCTCCACCATAAGACTGGATGAGTTTACTCCACAATTACGTGACGTAAACTAGGAGGCCCCCTAATCAAGAGGTGACCTTCGAGGTATTCCAGAATCTCTCGATCTATGTACCTCTCCATCAATTTACTTGTAATAGAAGGCAGAGCTGTAGGCGTGTAGTTGTAAGGGTCGGTTTTAAATTTTTTTTGAGATGGGTTCGACGTGAGCAAATTTCCAGTTTTCTGGGAAGGTGCCGGATTCGTAAGAAGAAAACGCGGAAGAACTGAAGCAAGCTTCGCTGCAAATCATTTAGTGTAGGGGACTCTGAATCGACGGAACTCGGGCGTTTTGGGGGGACGTGCACAGCGCAGTTGGCAACAAAGATCTGGGCAAGCACTTCCGCCTTAGCCTCTGATGACATTACCAAATCTACAACCAACTTATTGGGAAATTTTGTATGCTTCACACTAAATATCTGAAATAGAAAATACTGCTCATAGAAATATTTAGTCGAATATTCTAGAGTACGTGGATCTCGGACAAACATGCCAAAATTGCGAAATCTGAGTTTTTGACGAAAAATCAAGAACCAAAATAAAAATTAAGATGTTGAAGAAAGTTTACAGTACATATGTTCTGGAACACTTAAATGCAAAAGTTTGATAAATGCGATCAGCCTTTGAGTTGTTTTCGGGGTTAAATGATCTGCTTATGAACTATGACCCTTGTATTGACAGATGCTACTGGATAACGCTTAGTTCGGTAGAAGTGGTTGAAGGGCTCAGTTTTTATTTAAGTAACAGTTATTGAGGTGAGGGCTGAAAAGAAAATCACATATACATGCTGGTAAAGTTGATGGTTAAGTCAAACAAATGAATGTGAAAGTACTCTTTGCATTACTTTCCTCTCTGACCCTTGTATAAAAAAAGTTTCCTTCAGAAGTTATAGAATCTAACATATCTTTCGTTTATACTAGTTGTATTTTTTGTTTTTTAAATACGACTAGAACATTTTATCACTTTTTATGAAAATTATAGGTGAAAGATCTTATGAAACTTCAAAAATGTCATATTATCGTAATCTTTACGTAATGCTGCTACGGTTGATTTTTTAAAGAAACTGTCATATCTGTGCCGAAGTTACGCAATAACCGCCAGTTCACAGATAAACATTTTCATACTAAAATCAATCGACATATCCTCTTACGTGCTTAAACACTTATTTAATCTCTATATTAATTGCATTTCTATCTTGCTTTCAATATTTCTAAAGTTCTATCACTTGCCTACGTGCAAAATGCACACCGTCCAATGGTTCCTAATAAAACACCAGGTGATAGAAAAACCGCAGGCCTCAGATAGGCGACGATGACGCTAATTCTCTGAAAACGGCAGGCGCGTCATGGTACAGTCAATTTGTGAAACTACGTGTCTCCAACATCTCTTCAAAATTCACTGAAGATTGAATGGAAAGTAGATATCAACATCCCAAAGACCTAATTAACTACACTTTACTTGGGATGGACCACGGAAGGCCACCATAACAAATAAGCAATTATTAATCCTTCATTTATCTGATAAATGAAATAAAGAGATTACTTTGTATCTGATCAGACATATTTTTTTGTAAAGATATCACTAATTAGTGAATTTGAGTTTTATTAAACCCTTCCGAATGACAGGGCCGATATAATAAATATGTCGTTTAACGCACGTTGTGATTCAAATACCTGCTTATACACAAAAAAGTGTTTCACAAAAATGAAACATTCAATACTTACAATAATATATTCTCATAAAATAACTATACTTGCGAGCACTATCGTAAGCTAAGGACGTATTCGGGAAAATAATTTAGATGAGTGTTATATTGATATCAAGTAAGCTGCCAATAGCACTTATAATAGAATTAAAACAATGAAAGGCACTGGTATTACTTATCTTGAAAAATGACATTTCGTCGTTTTTTTGACATCTCGTAGGTTTTTCTTCAAGATGTTAACTTAGCACAAGCTATTGCACACTTGTTGTGAATTCGTTTTGTAGCTATACGTCTTGCTAAGACGTCAGCGAATAGCGATCATAACAAGCAAACGTGACATGAAACTACCTATTCTGCAAGATGACATTTTGTCGTTTTTTTTTGTTTTGGCGTTTTTTTGTTTTTTTTTGCATAATACCCCTGCCAGTCAAAGTGGATTCGCTCCTTATAAAGCCAAAATGTTGCAGATGCTGTTAAAATTCTACAATTCAGTAAATATTGAGGTAGCACAATTTAAAAATCAGTACAATATACCCCTACAACTAAAAACAAGATACTAATATTTTCCTGATTCCTAGATGTCCCTAATAAGGCGCTTGCATCATAACAAGACCAATTATCCATTTTTTATCGGTATTACAAGGCTTCTCGCGGAGCACTACCAACATTTTAACGAAAATCGAAATAAAGTAATTTTTTTCTTTTATACCATAGCAAATTCTCATCTGGTATCCCAAATGACAGAATTGAAATTAAAGAAAATCTACTTGAAAACTTACGTTTTGCTGTGAGATCAGATTATAATTTTATCGTCGACGACCGATATCAATAGAGCGAGAGACCACAATGACAAAATATCGACTAGAGTTCTTGAGCTCGGTGGGTATCTGAGTAAGTAGGACGATTAGTGCGCCGAGGTCTGGCTGATGGTAGTGGCTAATGCATCGCAGACGGCAGTCGCTTCCGAGCTGTAAAAGTCAATATCGTCAACCACGAGGAGTTAGACATAGCAACGATCAGGAGTTTCACTCAGGGGGAGTACAACTAATAAATGTTTAATCAATGTTTGAAATAAGAAAGTAATCATTGTACGCTTAGACCAACAGTATTTTATTTTTCTATCAATAACAAAACTGAGGTCCTGCTTTAGGCACTCTACACTAAAATGTACCCACAGCTGTTTCAACGCAAATAATAAATATAGTACGGATCTGTAGTCATGGGTCCAGGCATGACCTCAAAGCCCCCCACTGATGAACACACGCTATGTTATTCAGCAGACTTGGCTAATTAGGGACAATGTGTCTAATTCGGGCATATCCAAAAATTCTATATGACGTAATTCCATAAATTGTAGTATATCTCCAGTTATAGTTCATTTAAATAGCTAGTGAGAAATGCGCATATGTTACAAATTTAATATAACATGCAATATACATGGTCTACAGACTCCTGTAGAACTTTGATAGCTCAGCTGAAATCAATTTTCCTGTACTATGTGAGCGGATGCGTAGAGGTTTGACGAGAAAACTTTCAGACACTCAAAAGCTGCTGAACCCTCCGACGCGGCGTGTTTGTATGCGTGTTTCCTAGTGCTTGCCAATTTTTAAACAATATCGGAAATCGGTAAGTAATCACTATCTTCAGATTGTTGTTCTTTACATATTTGTTACATGATGAAAATTACCATGCTGTTTATAGTACACAAGGGCGTTTTTGGCTCTTATGGTCGCCCAGATACCTATAATTTCTTTATAACACTTTTGTTAAAACTATATATCCGTCACTGTTTGTGTACTTACAATCAAATCAAATTACTTGCAAATTATAATAAAAAAACAATTTAGGAGTAACTTAAGAAACGATACTTTCTAGTTTTATCATCATAAGCAGTTTTCTAAGTTTGATACGTTCAAGTACAGAAAAAAGTACACAAAATGAGATCCTGAATTGTAAAAAATGACGATCCGTTAGCATAAAGCTTCATTGACGCTTATGGAAAGTTACACCTATGCAGTTTGCATAACACATGTAAGCCTACTTCTATGTCCCTAATAATATCAGTTCCAAGATAAGAATTAATTTTTATTTTCAAAATATTCCTCTAAAATTAAGAATATTTATGTCCGAATAAATGCAGAAAATTATGGCTAGTTGTCCAAACATCCATAATATGTTTGTTATAGGTATGGCAGTTGTTCTATGTTATCTTATGCAAACTCGTTGTATATCTTTATCTTTCTCATCAACACCTATATTTCAGCAGTGATTTTTAGAACCAATGCACAACGATGTCATTCAAAAAATCATCTCAGAGAGAATTGAGCTCACTATTACTCTATACTATAGAATAAATAATTGTTAACTCTTGATCTGAGTAGTTTATTACTCAAAAGGCGTTACGACCTTCATTTGCCCTTGGTTTATCCTGCAGGCTCTCCCTTACTAATATTTAATACAAGCCTCGCTTTAGAGCGAACATTGAGCGGCCTGAAGAGGGTGAACCTTTATAATTTGTATAGATTATTTCAATCATGATGTGCAAATTCCCGCACATCAACAAATCGATATACAAGTTGAGACTGTGGCAAATCAATACACTAAAAATAGTCGTCATAAGATATACACAGCTTTTATGGTTTGATTGATTATGATTTTGGGTAGACCATACACAGATATATCAATTGTTGTTTCTGTATTTAGTTTTTCAAATTTCTGAGAGAAGAGGGAATGAGGGTAATTCTTTACAGGGTGCTACAACATGTAATCGATAGAACTTAGATGTTTGATTTCCTAAGAAAAAGGCAGGTTTTACATAAATTGTCAAGATGCTGGCTAAAAAGATTTTGCACGAGCATTGACAAGACGACATAACAATATGTTCAGGAACTTTCACGCGACCCATTCTGAGGTTTCTTTTTATCCATGTTCAGACAAATCGGCATAAATCGGCAATACGGAATCTTCCTGACCATGAGAAGATAATCGAAGGTTATATAACAGTAAGCATACTTCTCCGCGGTGACACATGCGATAATGGTACGATAAACATAGTCGTATGTTGAATGTTTACAGTATCTTTATGCGCATGGGCGCCCACAGGTTGGATTTCAAAGTTTGTATACTTAGCATGCTTTAAATTAAATAAAATAGGGCGATTGAATTGTAAAAAACTGGTAAAGTCTTATGAAAAGGCGACCCAGGACACACATGTTTCCGAGGTTATATTTCATAGAGATGTCAATATTTGAGCTTTCCTTTTCAAAATTATAATTTATTGGTAATTATATAATTGACGATGTAAAATTATGTATGCTTTGTAAAGTTTACATTAAGAAGAATCATGGGGTTGAATTCGGTTATCTTTGTGGTGGCGTAATGTCAGTAACCGACGGCGATAGACCGTTGTTATGAGGCTAATATTGACATCCCAACTGCAAATGCGTAAACAAGAGAAGGATTGTGATCGCAAAGAAACAAAAAATAATAAATAAGGTCTGATTCACACACTTAGTTTCAAAATCAAAATGCATTCAAGGGTATGGCCGCCAGAAGGGAAGCACAAAATTCCGGTAGTAAATTTTGGGGATTCTTAGGAACTGACCACCCCTCCCCCCACCAAGAAAATTCCTGTGGGCGCCCATGTATATGCGATATACTTCTATAAGTCCGCGCGATGTGTCAGACTATATTCTATGTATTAAATACTTTAAAAATATTCCGTCGTGAAATATAACATATATCCAACGTGGAATAAGTGTGTTGCTCAACAAGGTTAGGTACTAAGGAGTAATGACCGAATTGTGCAAAGAGAAAATTTACAAGTAACCAACCAACGATATATTTAGTTCACATCCTCGAAACTGATTTTCTTATCAATATTATTCACAACTAACACCGACTCGGATATCATGCCGAATAGTAGCTTTGATTTACACTCTTGCCTACGAATCATATTTCGTGCTTTATAGTTTCCTCTGAGAATTCATATTAAATGTTCGAGTTTGGAATAATCACTTTTCATGTAGGTAACATAAAATATGCTTCTAAAAAATAAGTGTGGCTCGTAGTATTGCTTCTAGGCAAAACCTTTGCCAAAGGGAACTATTTGTGGGTTAACATAGATAGTACCTAAAGGCACATTCCACGGAATTCAATTATAGAGGGTGACCCCCATATAAAAGATGTTTTTAACGGATATTGGGATATAACATTTAAAAAAACTGATAGTTCTTAATTCGCAACTAACCAAAATTGTGCTGTCCATGAAAATATAATAACATATTTGTTATTGGAATTAAACACTCTCAAACATAAAGAAATTTACCAGTGAAATATGGATTTTACGATAAAAATAAGATGAGTTATATTTTCTATGTTGAAGTATGACAGTCAGTGCCGGTTTGACAGAAGAGCCAACAATTATCAGCTTACTTTACTAATACACACGCACAAAATCAAAGATAATACAATCTTAGTGTTAATTATATGCTCTAAACGTCTTAGGTATCCCCTTGACGTCCAAACCAAGATTAAAGTGCTTGAATGATAACCTAAATTTTTTTATCTTATGTATGTGCTTCCTTGAATCCATAAACTATATTCTCTTTCCGACATTCTGTATGGCAGGTTGTTATGTTTTGTTACATGAATGATGAGATATGTTTACATCCTTGCTATGAGGTTGCTGTCCCTACTCAATAAAAACTCGAATATAACTGAAACATTAGCCATATAAAAGCACTTGACCGTTGCATCAGGGAAAGGTTGTACAAAATTGAATCCAAAAATGTTGAAATACACAAGCTGTCAAATATGATATTTTTTTAGAAAAAAACACTTTTTGCGTTTAAGACCACCCTTTATTGATCTTTCAAAACATTTAAAAAATGACATTAGGTTAAAACTGATTATGTTGCAAAAAATGTCCGAAAATATGTGCAGGCTGTCATACTTTAATCTAGTTTAGATTAGACCACCAGTCTTAACGGGCCAGGCTTCCTTCTATGGTGATTTCTATCGAACAAAATCAAGAAGTAAAGAGTAGCTGAATAGCGATACTCGGAGAGCTATTAAAAATATTCCTCCTGGAAGTCTAGTAAAAAGTCATAGGAAACATGATCAAGAGGGCCCAGCGGCTTCCAGAACAGGCATTTGTAAAATATCATTTTTCTTTCACATTTGATACAGTCCATTTCATTCTGAAGATATAAGGTCAGAGAGTTATATATAATGTTATACTGGCCAACCTGTACTTGTAATCAATTACTCCAGAATCATACAATCACTGAAAACATCTTTGCTTTTTGGCTTATCTATTTTTAGACATTTCATGTTCATATTAGGATGCCATATGGTCGACTGAATTATATACGAAATGATTTCCACGCGGTAATATACCAATAAGTTAAAATGTTCATTAAATATTGTCAAACCTCAAATCGTTTTATATGTTTTCCAATTTCAGGCAAAATAATATAATATACCTTGATCATATATTCACATCAGATATTAATATATTCGCATTGTGTACAGGGTGGCCAACTAAGAATTCGAGGGACTGTGTCTGGGAACCATTCCATCGTAGGGGCTTGCGGAAATGATAGTTATTACTAAAACGGCCAAGAGAAAAACCTGAAAAATATTTTCAAGTTTCTGAAACGGCCGCTTGGGAGCGTAACTGCAATCTTGAATCTAAAAAAGTGATGTTTCTGTGAATTTCGCTTCTCCAAATTAGGTTGAAGGATTCCGTTACATAATATACCTACACATGCAGGTCAAGCTAACAAAAGCGTGTTAAAAAATGGATACGATAGGATATTCATACATATAAAAGTAGGAATACAAATGCTCGCGCTGTCAAACGGAAAATTACTTGTGATGATAAAAATATCGTAATATTTTTATTTCAGTCTGCTGGCGCTGTGGGGAAAGCCATGAATCCCCTTAAATGTATCTTGCATCAGAAAATCGCTCGTGATATGACCATTCGGAACTTACACTATTTTAGTTATTCGTTAACTCATACTTTTAATAGTAATCCTTGAATAGGGATTTTCTACAACCATTTTTTTGAATATATAATAATAATAATAATAATAAATGCTTTTATTTCCAAACAGTTCTCAAAAAAAGACAGTCAGAAAGAGAAACATGAGTATTAACCAAAAGAAAGGAAAATATAAAAAAATAAATAAAAGAAATGTCGACTGTCTGAAAACCACAAGGGGGAGTTCACTATCTAGTGCTCTTCCACTCATCCCTTGAAATTGTAAGAAACATTATGCCAGTAAATACATCCATCAAGCATTTACAAACATCAATATGAACATCATGTAAGTTTTAAAAAAAAATAAGATAGAAAAGTGAGGCATGTGGTAATAAATTAAAAAAAGAAAGAAAGTCTAAAATAATATATAGATATACAGGGTGACTTTGAAGTTGAGTCAATAATTTTCAGATAATGATTGTAGAAGGAAGATAAACCAAAATATGTGTGTAAAAATAAAAAAAAAATTAAAAAAAATGTTTACCTTGTTTTATAAAGTATCCTCCCGACAAGTATTTCAGTGCGGACCTGTATTTGATCGTGAGGTCTTGGAGCACCGGCATGCCGTCCATATGTGAGGTCTTAAGTCAAATGATTCACGAACCCGTTGTACTACATTAACAAAGGCACGAGGGGTTGGTTGCACTCGATTGGGAAACCGATCCGCATAAACATGTGCCATTTTTTATTTCGTTTGAGCCACGCAACAGACACCACTATCCACTACCGACTGACACTGACTGTATACAACTGAATGAAATAATTGTAAAAACATCCTTCCAAATTCTTTCGCTTTTTTGTTTCCGATGCGATGAACCGATAAGGCGAATTATATCCGTTGTCGCCAAACACGAGCACATAATATTATTATTGAGACAGGGCGGTACTCAAACTTCCAAAGGGCTATAACTTTGTTACTTTAATTTTACCAGAAAAATGATAAAGGAAAAAACATTTCTTTTGATCAGATCTACTCACTGTTAAAATAAATGACTCAACTTCGAAGTCATATACCCATACATACCGCATAAACAAACGCCAATATGAGCGACAATTGAGTTTGAAAAAAAGAGCAAAGAGAAAACGTGGTGGTAAATGTAAAAGTCTAGAATGATATACTAATATATATATATACGTACATTTATGCATCATATGAAAAAAAATATATAAATAAAATAATGGAATGCAAACAAAATAAAATTGAAATTCCGCAGTAATCATAATTCTACTTTATACATTCAAGGTAAGAATCACACAAAACCGCTTTGAACTTGTGAATTTCATATGATTTGAGGTATCGTAATTGCGTTGTTCTCATAGTAGGCTGGTTACATAAATATCATTTTTCAATTCTTAGAAAACCTGAAAGAACTTCCGGAAAACGATTACTTAGGAAAACGTCGAGCACATTGTTCGAACAGTAATATACAGGGTGATCCATACTTAATGAAGAAATTCAAAATTTGTTTTTTCTGATATACAGGCCAAATCTTTTATATCACATATCTGAGGCACTATTGCACCGATTTTATTGAAATTAACGTAAAACTAGACTAGTTTGTCTGGAAGGTCAAATTTAGTGTAATCTCTCATTTAATACTGTTTTCCTTTTTGAGCAGAACTGTGTGTTGTTGTACAATATCACTTGATAGAATGGAACAATGACCGAAAAAAGTAAATAGGGTGCATAACATTAGTTCATTTATATCATGTAAAGCTCTATTTTCAGTTCTGTGAATTAATAAATTCAGAGTATAACTTACCAAAGAAATAGAAGGAAAGGAAAGAAAACTAAATCCGACCCTGGGATTTTGAGTTCCTAAAACATCTTTGGTTCAATTTTAAATATTCCTGTTTCGTTCTGTGTACTTAATTTTTGTTCTAATAAAATGAAAAAAAATCTCTGTCCTAAAAAAGGTGGCAATCCTGATCAACGCTGCGACTTTGCAACTACTTGTACTGGACTATTTTCGCGTATTTACGAGTATTTGCGTAAATTCCCACTAGCTTCAAACAAGCCCCTTAACGAATACAGTACATGAATAAAATTTTGAAGCTGATAATGCAGGTGAAAATAATGTTTTTTATTCTTTACAGGAATGTCGTCGTCGGAAGTAAGTGGCAAATTGCCAAAGCCTCAGATGCGCAGCTTATTACATTCGCAAATCAAGAGAAATCTGCTGTTCACTGGAATTTCTGTCGTGATAGCTGGATGTTACATGAAATTTGTCTATAGCGATAGTAACAAGAAAGCATATGCTAATTTCTACAGGTAAGTACAGTCTACAAAAACCAAAAGTTCGCCTATTTTGGCGTAACAGACAAGGGCGAAAATCGCGTCACAATAAAGTATCCTCAAAATACTCTTCGGTGTCTTGTAAAGTAAGGCTTAAACTTCAATTTAGAAACTTGGCGACCTCAAAGTTTATAATATATAACAGAGTTTTTAAGCTTTGATTGTCCTCATTTTTAGGGTTTTCAGATATTATAACTAAATAAAATAGTCAGCTGTAGAGAAAAGTTAATGGATGTTTTTTTTTGTTCAAAATGAACCAAAATGGGTGAAAGAAATTTATCTGGTCAAAAACGTAATTTAGTTAAGAAATTTGTTTATACAAATTTGATCTGGGTTACCGTCGGGGTATATTCAATGCTTAAAAACTCGGTTTAATATTATAACATTTGAGGTCGCCAGGCAACGTGGTGTGTGGCGCACTCTTTCTACACAAGTGGTGCCCGCTTGTCCCCCCCTTTCTCTTCCCCGTAAACATGGAAATCTCAAAGGGAAAGGGACTTTTGCCAACACTATATGCAATTAGTTGAACTATGATTTGCTATTATATACATTATATACATATTTACATTGTATGCGTGAATATCGAGATGTATATATTCACCATTCTATACGCGTATACATGGTGTATACAATGAGCCCATCACTGAGGGTGATTCGAGAAACAGAACATTTCTGGGACATAAAGTTCACCTAAAGATAGTATAAGAAGCTCTTATAAGCAAGGGTCCCAAAGGGCTCCCTTATCAAGATGCTTGGTATAGCACAATTATATCACCTAAAAACGTCTTTTTGATATATTAGAGCCATCATAATCATAAGGACGCCTTGTGAACGCCGAACGACATTGTAAAGACGATGTGTGTTAGGAAAACTTAAAGACGTCTTTAAAATGAGTATATTTATTGAAAATGAGTTTCTAAAAACAAGTTAATTTCTTGAACTGTCAAACTTTTTTGTATATTAATTGCTAACTCCACCTCGAGGTAGATTTAACATTTACCAGTCAGTACTGTTTCTGCTAAGAAAAGCATCTCAAAGCTAAAGTTCATTAAGACCTGCTTGACAAGCACGATGATCCAAGTGAGGCTATATGCTCTGTCAATCAGTTGGAGCAGAAAAAGCGCCTGGTGTTAGTAATGAAACAATTCAGTGAGGTTAAAAGTCTAAAAGTTCATCTACTTTAATTTGTGTCTGTTTATTTAAATTTTGTCATCCTTTGATTAGCAATAAAACTCATATACTAATATATTAGTGTATAACTCAGCTCATTTCATTTAACTTCTTTGCCACTGCTTCGTTATATCGCACTAGTTTGACAGACAGGTAGTGTATTCAATGATTACTCAGTGCGAGGTCTAAACAGCGAGAAAAGCGGCAACGCTGCTGCAGCTCAGTCGGCGCCGGCGGTCTAGTATGGGCGCATCACCCGAGAAGGAGACAGCTTTGACGTCCTTTAGCCTAATGTGTAATCTTTCGTAGCAGAATCTGTATGGGATATCAAGAAGGTGTTAAAATAAAAGATGACATAGTAAACCATTTCTTAGACATGACCTTACACTTGGTGGCAGCTTACGCTCACAGAAATGGCATTTTTTGTATTTTTCTACCAATGTATAAAAGCTCCTCATGATTTTTACTTACTTGTTTCAGAGACTACGATATCGAGAAGGAATTTGAAACAATGAGAAAGAAGGGACTGTTTGATTCATGTGATACAGACTAGAGATCAGTGCATTCAATTAGTGAAGTCAAAGTTTAGCCTAGCATACCTGTATAATTGTAATATATTTATATTTAAGATTTATTACTATGTATATACCTACATTCAAATCGGCACCTTCGTCCTTTTTTGCCGATTTCGGGTACCAAGACTTAAACTAACACAATGGTTGAAACTTGACGTACAACGAATGTTGCAAAGTCATTCAGCCGGCTCCATACATTTCCCTATATCAGATGTGATATGCCCAGATATATTTTCCAGAAAATTTTAAATTTGCTCATGTCCAGCACATCCTAAAAAACCTACACAGCTACAGGCCTATAGCTTGGCTTTCTGTTCTGCTTTTGACCACAGAAGTCCTACTACAGATACATTTCTTTGGGATCAGGCTGCGTCTCTTCCTGATATCTTAGAATCCGGCACTTACACAAAAAAACTGTCGAGCCCCCCCCCCAAAAAAAATGATCTAAAACCGACTCTTACAACTACAGGCTTACTGCCATGCTTTCTGTTATAAGTAAAGTGATGGGGAGGTGCATAAATTGAGAGCTTATGTAGTACCTTGAACGTCACATTTTGATTAGCGTCAACCAGCATGGTTTCCGGCATCAGCAATCCACGAGAATATGCTTTAGTATATATATAGTCGATAGTATAAGTAAAAAAAATGAGAAGGTACTCATCGTTCATTGAAACGAAATTTTAGCTACAGCTGTGTCACTTGTAAATATTGCTAAAAGTTGTCTGCGATAGATTCACAGACGCATGTATATGTTCGACACAGCCAAGCATCAGCACAGATTTTTAGAATAGACTGCTTTTCTCAAATGAATGCAGCAGATTGCTAAATTCGTACACGTAATTCATCAACCGTAGGTACTTCAGTTTTATACACTAAACTTTTCATCTCGCTCCAAGCAAAAAAAAATAAAGCACGAAAGATCTCTAAAAAACGATCTGCATGCACACGCGAGGCCTCGGTAGCATTTCCAAGACACCGTAAATTGAAATAATATAGGCAGTACCGAAATTGCTGTAAGAGTGTTTTTTTTAAAAAACCGATGTGTAAAGGTTTTGTTCACAAACGCGGCGAGCGCCTGGATTGAGTATTGACCAGCATCGTACGCAATCACGTTTAATCTGACAGGAGATGCAGGACCGCATTAGGTTTGATTGATTTTGCGGAGCCTAACATCTCGGTAATCTTAATACTTTGCCCTATATGTTACGAGAGAAAAATGATTAGTTTTTCTAAGGTCTATACGCCGTGTAAAGAAAAGTTCCAACTTTGAGGACACCCTGTATAGTCTGCTCTAGCGCTATCACTGGTTGCCTGCCTAGTAATTTTATTCTGAAATAAAATCCATAGCGTAGGAAGCCCAGAGTCGGCTTACTTGATACCATTTCGGTCTTCGAGTTTCCTTGTCTGCATCACCCTCTCTTCCACCGGCCCCTGGATAGTCATCCCGCTTATGTCGAATAGCTCTGAGCTGTAAAAGTGGGAAAGACGTAGTCAACCTTGTGGATCAGGCTTTTCACCCATCCATCGCCTACGTCACTCTCCACCACCCCATGGAGATCACATCCAGTATTTCCGCGCAGAATCCCCATGGAAAATCGACCGATTCACCGCACTGCTGCCTCCGTGCATCCAAAGTATAAATAATTGCGGATAGCAGGCTCACTTTGGAGTCAAACTAATTTCTCCTACAACCAGGCAGTCCCAGTGCTCAACACCATTGACTAAGGTATTCTACCTAAAGATAGCCAACCTAATGCTGAATCCCCGCGTTCAAAATCTTATTCCAGATAAAATGAGATTCCGTGGCGTAATCTATGATAATTTGCTACAGCTGAGTCTTTATTTACTATAAATACTTTGAGTATTCGAGCATTCTCACGAGGAGGTGGCTACAGCGCTAAGAGACTTAATTCTGGCTACTAGATGGGGTCGACCGTTTTTGTGATGCGCCATCTAAGTGTGTATTGTTCAGAATGCAGAGGAGCAGGAGCAAAGTACCCTTGCAAGACCCCTCTTCTGAATGATACCAACTCCGTCCGAACTTTGATTTCACCAGACCAGACATGATTATGAACCTAGTCTTCCAGAACGTATCAGTTGCTTAATTTTCCCGCAAGGCATTCCAACAGACGCACAATAGCCCTGTTCCTACAGCTGTCACCAGCCTGGCAGAGATCGTGTCAAAGATCGCACCACACAAATTCCGTTCATTCTGCTAGGCTATATAGATGGAATTCATACAGCCGAATCCCAGACACAATCACTGACAAGTCACCGTCGATAGTCAACCATGACATGTCTTGAGACACAGCGGTCAATCAAGAGGTTCTCCTTACAGCCAGCTACTCCTTTATTTGATCCTCGATGCTCATAAGCTCTGAGAAATACCAGGCTCACAGCTTTGAGTATACAGGTACGCATGTACAAAGTTCTAGTGAAGAGCTTGTAGAACGCGTTACGTTGTTGGTCTGTAATTCTTGAAATCCGACAAATATCTCGTCTTTGGGAATAGCACGGTTCGGCTCTCAACAAACTAAGGTATTAGCTGCTCTTGATTCAGCCACGAGTTAAAAATTCTATCTAAAAACCGGTGGCAACTGGGAAAATTCTTACAGCAATAAGTGTTTATGACAGGTGATGCGAAATTTTTAGCACCCACCAAGACCCTACGAATGTCTTCCGTGATTATTGGTTGACGTAGTACATCTGCGTGGAGAGTACTTCGATAAAAGGGCTCAAACTGCACCAATGCTGGAGTCTCTGGCCTGGAGAGGCTTCGTTCGTTTATATAAGGTATCCACGAGATGAGCAGTCGGCGGCTGCTCTTTGGATGATGGTGACTGTTGTAAAAGACGAGAGGGTTCTTCAGCAAAACCTTTCTTTTACACCAAACCCTTCTCCCGCGCCGTATCAGCATCCGTATTCTGCCGAGATAATGCTGCTTGATAACAGCAAGCATCGCCTTTGCCCCTCCATAGTCCATTACACGCTGGATACGGGCCTCCTTAGGAGCCAACTGGATTTTTGCTTCCACTTGGGGCACACGCGTGTATGCTCTCTCGACAGGAGAGTCTCTCTCTCTTCCCTATTCAGATGACCTCAGAGCCTCAGGGTACTCTTCGCAATTGATTCGCCAAACGTCAAGGTCCAAGAGACGCTTATCAAGAGCTCAAGTCCTCTTGCTTGAGGTCTATCAGATTTAAGTGCCCCTCCGTTACTAAAATCCCCAGGTGGAACTACGATGTCGTTTTCCCTCTCAGCGAGCCTTGCCGGTGACCTTTCAGCCTGTACGACAGGACTTCTAGTCCCCGGAAAAGCAGGCTGAGCTGGAGCACGAACGTATCACTGCTTTCGCAGGTACGCTACATAATCCCGCAGATTCTGAGAGGTAAGTGCATCGAGAGGGAACAAGTGAAATTTCCCCTACAGCTAGACCTATATAGGATGCTGTCCCTTAGTACCTCTGTGGCATTTGCATATTTTTCCTGGTCCTGAATCACGTCGAGCGTAATCTGACAAAATAAAATACGTTTTCATCGTGTCTCTGATGAACAATTTCGGACGGAAAGGCGTTAATCGGATAACATGGCTTTCCGAGAGTGATCTTAGTTTTCTTACTCCTTATCCTAGGGACGCGTATTGCGCCAAACGCGACGCGCCATACCACGGGACATAGCCGGACCGACAGACACGTCCATAATTCGTCCGGTAACCTGCCGCATTTCCGCATATGCAGCTCTGCGCCATCGTTACCGCTGCATGTGCGAGATGCGATACGTACTGGTGCCGGTCACCAAAGCACCATCGGGTAGTACATACGTTCTATTGCAAAGGTTATGATTTTTGTACTATCGAAGGTAAGTTTATTCATGTGCAACAACACAGAGTATTTTAAACACACATTCGGTTAATTGATTAATAAGTACAGTGCATAATAACAGTTATCTCAGAGATCTCTGTATTGCATTGTAGTGTTTTTCATTTTTTAAATTCTATTTGTCAGTTAAATGCTCAACTTCAAAGGTCTAGGGTTTAGGTGAACTTAAATCAGAATAAATATTATACATTTATCTGACATAAGCAAATTACGATATACTCCTAAGTGTCGCGTTTTGATTGCGTCGCTTTTGTTGAAACCTAGGACAGAGAGAGGGCCATCCTTCGTCAAAGTCCGTTATTGAATTGATACGTATAAATAAAAAAAATAAAAGCCATAATCTCTTCCAGGCACTTTTCACAACTGAATAATCAAAATTCAATGTCTGTTGCACCTAAGGTTTCCTAATATAACTTCCATTCGCTATTCCGGAATCCTTTATTATTGGCTCACCCGTTATATAGATAGGCATTATTTGTATATACAATACATATATGCAATTTTCTAGAAATGCTCAAAATTAATAGAGAAGACATATTTTAAGAAATAAATTCGAAATAGGGTGCTTATAGGACACCATCCTGTTTTTACAGACTTTTCACTTGACCTGTATGTGTGGGACAAATTTTGACAATAAATTTTGAAAAAATTGAGATGAAATTTTGTACTTCCGTTTGGTTTAAGTGACAATACAAAACGAATTAAGTGCCACCATTTTGAATCCAATATGGTGGATGCTTTAGTATGGCGATTCCTCATTTCCATAGTAACCACTATGATATATGTATCAATTGAGGAAAACGCAATAAGTAAAGTGACGTTATCCTGAATCCAATATGGCGGCGGCCGCAAAATGTCGATTTATACTTTCCATAATAAGTAAGGTGACACCATTCTAAATCCAATATGGCGGCTGTGGCTTATAATTTCTATGGTCACCGCAATCGTATGGGTATCAAATGAAAGGTATTAATGAGGGAAATACAATAACAAAATATGTCATTCTAAATTTTATAATACAAATACAATGGAGTCCTGTTAATGATATATATGAAAATTTTATAGAAATTATCAAACTATAGTTATTTCACATCATAAATACCAAAAAGTAAATATGAATAGAATAAAAAATACGTCATAAGGGTTACTATGGGAATGACGAATCACCATTTTGTAGCATCTACCATATTGAATTCAAAATGAAGGCAGTTAATGCATTTTGTATTATCACTTGAACCAAACGAGTGTACAAAATTTCAGCTCAGTTGATTGAGGTTAAATGGTTCCAAATTCAGCTCAAAGATCTGTCCCACACATACTAACAAACATGTCAAGTCAAATAAAGGCTTGTAAAGCTTGTAATATGAAACGGCGGCATCAATTTGGGAGGAATATGCTGTGGGATTAAATTAAGACATGTTTGACAATCATTAGCGGCAATGTCCGAACAATAAGGTTTAGTATCACTTGCAAAGTACCAAAATTTGTCGTACAAATACTAACATACAAACAGGTCAACTTAAATAGAAGTTTGTAATAACCTTATGAGGTGAATTGGAATACCATTTTGAATGGCTGCAGTGGATGTGCCACATTTCCAGCAATCGGAATTGCTTATTTAATCACGAGTAAATGGTTTGCGATCAAGGATAATGGGAAAGATGAAAATCCTTGCCTTTGCAATTTTGCAAGTTATCGTAATCTGGGTTACTACGTCAACAACATTGTTTTCACAGTATAATTATGACTATACCTATTAAGTAGTAGAACTGTAAAGTAATAAACTCACGGTTACACATTTTTCTCAAAAACTGTGTACAAGTTTACACATTATGGTCTACCTATGGGAGCATTTTGTTACAATGAAAATGTTTACAACAGTATTTCTGAAGGACTGGTGCTTGGAGTTTAAAATTAATTACTAGTTCGCATGCAACTGGATAAATGTAGATTAAAATTAACATTTGTTTGATAAGAGTTCAGTCAATTATAAGTGTCTGATGGCAAGAAGTGTGTCGACGGGATACAACGAAATCATTAGCAACTACTGATAACGAAATTTGTGTAAGTTCTTGAAAAATGCATAGAAAATTGCGTTATCTCGCTATAACCTTATAATAAAGGAACAGTGTGCAACACTAGTGGTGAGATCGTTTTGAGAAATGCTTCATAATCTTATTTCAGAGAATCAGCCTATGAATTGTTCCAGGAATGGCTAATCCTTGGCACATCCAGAAAGTCCAGCGACTTTCCAACAAGGTTCGCATGAAGCAGGCATGAGGCTTAGGCGCAGAAAAAATAGGTACCAGGTAAATGTACCAGGATCCTTTAGAACAGAGTATTAATATATTTCAATGTTCTCATGGCATTTTTTTGTTTATAAATTATAAATTATATATATACATATATATATAAACATTTATAAAATCGTTACTGTCGATTGTATACTGATAACGTCAACGATGTAACCAATAAGCCTTCAATAAAATTCCATAGCCACAAATTACCTTTTCATAGTGTTTATATCTGATTTTTCATTTTTTCAATCAAACTTCAAGATTGTATACTATGTCCACGTTTATCTTCATTACAGGTGAGCGGATGGAAAGTAATAAGGAGATGTGTAGTGTTCTTTACCGCTGTTTGTGTAGTACCAGTACTGTTGGTACTACTAGTAGCCACAGATCATTACATGAGACCGGTGAGGAAGATCGGTTACGTACAACGTCTGGTAAGTATTTCACTCATGCAATGATATGACTCGAACTAAAATGCTAGGTAAACAAAGACTCGAAGCATCATTAGGATAATTGCATTTTTTTAATGTCTTATGTCCTGAGGTGACCAGAAATATAAAAAATACGTCGAAACATGAGAATGTTAGGAGCTCGAAAAACATCGAACGAACCTTACAGATTTCAAAAACCTAGAAATAATTACCGTTTTCAGCACAGTAGAAACTTTGAGACATTTCATCAAAATTGGAACGGTTATCAAGGGGTTAAGGCCTAGTGGACAGGTAACAGGCAGCTTGACGGAAATACGCGACATGCATTTTTTCATGTTGTAAATGTTACGGGCCACGTATCATCAAAAATAATGGCAGCAAGTAGGTTTACTCTGTACTTATAACGCAACGTTGTCATCAGTTCATAAATGATTATGTTCGGCACAAGTTAGTCTCTCTGAATTAGCTACAAACATATATGACGAAAAAAATGGATGAGATACTTCAAAATCAAATCGATCATCTGATGAGGAGTATGCTCAGACGTTTTTGAGAGCATAAGAAATCTTGGAGGTCCTACGAATTAATAATTTTTTACATCTTATTCAGCGGTTGGATTTTTTCTGAAATTTTGATTAATTGCGTACCTAGTCCTAAGAAACATGTAGACAAAAAATGGTTATAATAAGTTTATTATTACTGGGTGTTCTTGTTTCTATGGCAATTAGTATGTAATAAAAATCAAACGTTTTAGTAAATGTGAAGCTTTCTCGCTTAGGGTTGCCACTTGCACTAATCCAAACGTCTAGTTGTGTGATTTCAGCGGCAACATACTACATATATTTTTTCCGTGTTTGGTTGCGAGCGACTACAACAGAAGACGTAATAATTATAATGACCAGCATTGTGAGATCTGAACAGATTTTAAAAATGTGTTACATTATTATGCATATGCATGATTGCCCAACATAAATCAAAATCAAATTATTCCATATTCCCTCTGCGTGCATTGTACTCACCATTTTTCTCCACTCTACGGTGCTCATGACTGGTATGAACTATACATCATCTTAAGCTACCCACATGCACAGTTCGGAATAGTAAAACTGCAGCGATATAAAACACTTACGAAATTTAAAGGTCTCGTAAAATCTGAATACATAATTCTGATTGCATGGAATGCTTAATATAGACAATGCATCGACCGTTGCTTTGCCCCAGTTTGATAAAGATATGTTATTGATTTGCGCTTACAACCCAGGTTATTCAAATTATTAAGTGTTTTAGCGAGTATCCAACCCTGTCGCTCTTTATATACTCGTATCATCTCTTATATTTGAAACTTAAATCTCTAGGATATAACAATATGGCGGTAGATTCCTTCAGTAGCTACCTGTCAGACACACAATTTAACAAGCACGGATCTCAGTTTCGTAGTAGTAGGACGTTTGTTGTTTTCATTGTTTACGTGGGATTTGAAAAGTCAGTTGGATTTTTGCACACATCAATATGCTGATGATGCACAACTGCCTACATGCGTATCAACTCGGATCTTGTGTATTTATCTAGAATTGTAAGAGCCCACAGCCTTATGTTAAATGAAAATAGAAATGAAGTGCTTAATCCGTGTGACGTTACTAACAACCAGAAATTTAAAATCTGTATTAATAATATTGTATTACAAGCAAGCAGCCAATTTAAAAATCTGAGATGTTATATATGTACAGTAGATACTCTTAAATTGCCATTGCATGCGCCACATCAAATTCAGTATTTCTTTCATTATTACTTTTCACACAGTTTATATATTTCAGCGAAGTTGCTTTACAATTTTTGACTAAATGATTTTCACTACACTGCGGAGAATGAAACTTCTTACTTTTACAATCTTTTGAATAACCATACCCCATGAATAACTTACCGCCACACACAGACAAAACCTTATTGTATGTATCCATATCAAGATTAATAACAGCTTGATAAATGTCATTCCGTTTTTTGATGGGCTTGATTTCAACTACCTTACATTGAGAATGTTCAGTAAATGCTTCCTTATTCTGTGCACGAATGGACTTGATAACATCACCTTCAGACAGTTTACAAGTCATGCCTGCGATACGCACTCTAGGATGAAAGCTGGATACCTCTTTAATTTCATATTTATCAGCCAATTTTTCGACAGCTATCTGCCTCAACTTCCGACTGTCATCATCAGACGAACAGCCTACCAGCATGCCACCATTCCTTATATTCTTCACTCCAGATATATGTAAGTTTTCAGAAACTGGATCAACATATTGAAGTAAATCTGATTTGGTAGTTTGCACAGCTTGGGTGGTATCTTTCGGTTGAATGATGATTGCAGATTTACCCTTAGCTACCGACGAATAAGATTTCTTGATACCTGAAGGCCCAGGTTCTGGAAGATTACCCCTTTTTGCAGCCATTTGAACTGTTAATCTAAAAATAAAGGTATTATGATTTCATCATGCAGATGCATAAAATAGATGCAACAGCTGTTGTTTTGAAGAAATCGTGGATAAAGTTGATGCCAGTGTCTGGTAACCAATAAACAAAATCTCTTTCTGTGTATGTTCTATTGATACCCTCTGGTAGAGATATCACGTTCTAAACTCATTCGACGGGAGAATAAGCTTTGAAGGGATGTGATCAGTATCTAAACCGTACATTCCAAGAATGTGAATGTACCTTTTCATGGAATGTACCTTTTCATGGTTACGGGGTTTATCATTTTTTATGAAAATGAGTCAAGTTTGTAGTTGATGAAAATTTTAGTAGCTTTGTGAAGAAACAATGTCCGGTAGGTTGACTCCATTTGTGAACTGTTGACAGCATTACTTGAGAGGTACACAGACAAGCTTTTTGACGCCATCTTTTCAAAATAAGGATATTGTCTTGAGATCTGATGCTCTAAGTAAGCAAATAATAACGCCGAACTACATTGTACTCGTCTTTACATTTCAGACAAAAGAAAAGCAGATAGAAGATAAAGTATTCCTGAATCGCGACATGAACGAAGTCAAACAACGACTAGATCAGCGTAGACGCCATATGAAACGCACCTGCAAACTGTTGGGTCTGGACAAACCTGGAAACGACACCCTTCACAGGCCCAACCCATGGGAGTTTCTGGTTGATACCAAGAACAAGCTGGTTTGGTGCAACGTTTTCAAAGCAGCCAGCACTTCGTGGATGTACAACTTCAATATACTGGCTGGGTAAGTGGGAAATTTCATTTAAAGTTTCATTGGATGCATCCGGGAAATGCAAGCGGTGCGACAGCGCTAATAGCGTCAAATGTCATCATACATATACAGTACTTTCCAAGAAGGTCCACCCGTTCCTTATTTTATGAACGTAAAAGTGAAAAATTGAAAATTGCGACAGGACCCCGTCATGAAACATTGTTTAAATAGAATATAGTCTTGTAATAGTTGATGCTGATGAATCTTATGATCTTATGCTTTATTATGATCCTGTAATATAAAATCACTACCTTTCAAAATGGTCGACTGGCGGGTTGTCAAAGTAGAGCGTTTTTATATATTGAGTCACTTATGGGTCAACAGTTAATCATCAAAACGCTATAGTATGTTCTATCAATCCTCTTTCGAAGGTGTAATAAAGTATGTAAGATTCCACTTGAAAAAATGGCGCCAAGTAGGTTGAGTCTATACTTCCCAGAGAATAATTGCTATGCTTTTGTTAGTTGTTCCAGAGACCAAGATGATGGCTTGCCCAAAAAGGATAAGCTCCAACTGGTGCTGGACACAATCCTTTTTGAACTGTTGACAGCGTTGAGTGGGAAGTGTAGAGTCAACCTCCTTGGCGCCATTTTTTCATCTTTGGCATAGTAATAACCTTGTGTGATGAATGTTTCTGAATCCGAGCAGTACTTTCCAAGTCATAGGTGAACCAAGGACTAGCGGACAGACATACAAACAGACCCATAGACGGATAGACCGACAGAAACACGGATATAAGTGGCACGGTTTCTCTTGATGTAAAATGCTCAGAACCTTTTTAGAACTGAATGTCCCATATATTTTATTGCATATTTAGATAAGTCTTTTAATAATAACATTGACATATTAAGACACTATAATGTTTTGATGATTGGTTGTTGAGTTATAAGCTATTCGATGTGCAAAAAACAAAACGCTTAGTTTTAACAGCATGCCAGTCCGCCATTTTTGAAGGTAGTGGTTTTATAGCATAAGATTATAAAGTAATTACAGATAATCAGGTAAAATTGTAGCAAATCATCTGATAAATATCCTATATTTATCCCATTTTATGAAATACATTACGCTTTATCTAATATTTCAGTTATAGTCCACGGTTCCTTAGCAAAAGTAAGCTAGTTCCCATGGCGCTAGCTAGGCAACGCTACCCTAGACCTTCTCTAGAAGCCTTAAGAAAAGCATTCAACGATTCTGTATCATTTTTGATAGCACGGCATCCTTTTGAAAGATTATTGTCAGCATATAGAGACAAATTGCAGTATGCTTTGCCTCACACCCATCATCAGAAGCTAGGTCAAGAGATAATAAAGAAGTACAGGGAAAAGCTAAAGGTGAGCTATGCTATACAGGAACAAGCCTGAAAATGTTCAATAGTTAGCTGTGAATGTGCGAGGGTATTACAAGTGAATCCTACCAAGCCATGAAACAAAAGTCGTACGATTTTATTGATAATTTTATTTTTCAATATAATCCCCCCTACATCAATGCACCTGCATTTCGCTTCAAGTGATTTATACCCTTAGTCCCTGTAGATTTTTCTTTAGTGACCTAAGGACCTAAAGGTCAGGCGGAGCTAAGTTCGGACTTTATGGAGGATCGTCTATCTCAACTAAGCTGCATTCATCCAAAATTGATCAAATCTTATGAACCCACTGCCTGGATTCTATTTTTGCACTTAACTCTCCTCGCCCCTCACAATATTTGCCAAAAAGTCAGAATCGTTTATCAAAGTTTCCAAATGATTTCTGGTATTTCGAACCTGCTAAATTTTTATCCAGGTGTCAACAGTCTATTTTAAATTAACTCTGATTTTGCAGTCTGCAGGAAGGAAGCAGCTGGTGTCTCTTTCTGTGCAGATATTTTTTTTTTAAATCAACAATTGAAAATTCAGAACAATTTCATGTGACATTTTATATTGCTTTTTGTAGAAACAGCAACAGAACATTTCTCAGCAACGATGGCCTACATTTCCCGAGTTTGTTGTATATCTGCTGGATTCGATCAGAAGTGGTCAAGCTCCAGATATGCATTGGGCACCTATTACTCAATTCTGCACTCCCTGTATGTTTGACTTTAAAGTAAGTGTATATGGTCTGAGTGCTTGAGTATGTGTCAATGGGTACGTTCAAGAAACGAGAGCGATTTAACTTTTGATGTCGTATCAATTTAATATGTCAAATTTGATTTGTCATTGTCTACCTGATTCCCGATTTGATTTTTTTTTCTACATCATTATTTCTTATACACGCTGATTCAGAAAAAAATAGTAATATTTCTGGGGTAGAAAGTATAGACAGCCAGCCATGGACAGCAGCTTCGTGCTTTTTGGCTCATCATCAGCATGGTCTAGGTCTGAGCCTCCAATTCGCAAAACTGAGATCTATACAGTCCTTATATATCGATATATCTCACACTTTTGACAGTATAGAGTTACCATGCTTTCTTGGTCGACCCAAGCCTAGACCATGCTGCTGAGTAAACAAAAATCATGAAATAGCTGCCCACGGTTGACTGTCTTTAGCCGGAAAGCACACTATGTTTGGTTCAACATCTGGTTGGTGCATTTGTTGGCAATTCATCTTAAAGCTCCATTTTTAAATATACATGTAGTATATGACGCTACTCGACGACGGTATTGGTGAATTATAATTTTCCACACCCACTTACAGATTATAGCGCATACGGAAACTTTACAAGATGAACAGGTTTATTTAATCAAGGTGGCTAAATTAGAGCATCTTGTCAAGCCTGAATGGAGAAATGCAGGCAAAGGAGCTACGTCACAAAACCTTAAGAAGTACTATTCTCAGCTTACTAGGTCGCAAATACTGCAGCTATATCATTTTTATAGGTAAGTTGTTAAATACTGCTGGTTGCGTCAAATATACCAGGTGTTTCTGATTCGAGCCTCACTATTCGTGTCTTGGAAACAATAAGAGATACGAAGTCGCTTAAATGGGGGCGTATTTATGTAACAAGCAAAACTGCGCTTAGAAAGTTTCGAAATTCCAAGTACTTTCGAAACATCGGTTTAATTTTTTCCTGTCTTCATTTGTGAAATCTGTCCATACCTTTTTAATTCCTTATGATTTTCATTCTCATGACCAACTGAGGAAATACATCACCGACTGAAACTAAATTTAAATGTACAATACTCCAATATAGCGTCCACATGAAAAAAGTTGGTGATATGGAAGTCTAAAGAAGAAACCTAAAATTAAAAATTTGACTGTGCCATCTTCTAGTGGAGAAAAAGTAACCATAACATTAATTTCTCTTGAAAGCACATCTCAAATAGAGAGAGGAAAAAGAAAATAAATAAATTAATCTGGTATTTGAAACAAATGACTACCTATCTGATAATTTCAAGGCCTACCTAAGAAGTGCCGCTTTTTGAAATAATTGAGGCTTAGAAATGTCAATCAGAATTAAAAACTTTACTCATATATGCAAAAATCCAATATGGCGTAGATGAGAAAAAATAAAGTTGATTCTGCCATCTTGTAGAGCAGAAAAAGTGGCAATGTTATTGTACATTTCATTTTGAAATCTCATCTCAAATGAACGTTTTTTCTCTCCGGAAGTACTTCGAATTTCGTTTTGTTTTTTATCTAAGTACGTAACTTTGCCTCCACTTAAGTGACTTCGTATCTCTTACCGTTTCCGAGATCTCAGTGATGAGAGCAAAATTGCAACACCTGGAACAAACAATATAATATCCTTGACTGAAATAAAGTAATCTAAACTGATTCCTAACGAATTCAACATTTCACAAACCGATGGTTTTTTGGTTGACTGAGCTTACGTAATTAAATATTATTTTCCATTAATTATATGTGTATTCTATCGTTATCCCTATTTTATCGAGTTGATGTATCTACCTATAATGTAACTGACAGTCATCATTCCGTAAAGCGATATTGTTTTGATTAAATCAAATATTACTTTCAGGTATGACTTCGAATTATTCAACTATTCAGTACAAGATTACCTGCAAATGGGAATACCAGACAGCGATCCAAATTTGCTGCTATCTGCTATAGCTACTAAAGATTTTCATCCAAATGAGTGGCCCAAGATTTATTAGATGCAGTTAACAGATGGTGAACTTATAAGGTGAAAAGTTGTAACTAAAAATCTAAGGAATGAAGTATATTAGATTTATAACACTATTTACGTTGCAAAATAAATTCATTATGAGAAGCGTGTGTACGCCTCCTAATATGATAATCAAAATAACACAAAAATATTAAATCCTTAAATGACAGCTAACATCGTTGATGTTTGTAGATTATAATCTTTTGCAGATATTTCGAAAGAAATAATACAAAAACTAGGAATAGTTACTATTTTCTTTCACCATATTGTCACAGGTTAAGTACAGACTAGGGGAAGCTACGAAAAAAAACTGAGCACCAACGGCCACCAGGAAAGAAGCATAAAATAGTGAATTTTGGAGTAATCTCACATTTCACCTGTCTTTTCATCTATAGTTCACTTATTGATCGAGTAAAGTGAGAGAGAAAATATAGAAATAGCAGGCTAAGTTTCATAAGCTACATTATGTTTAAGTTACTGTTTCAATGAAACCATTAAAAACAAGAATAAAAAACTATGCTAAAGTATTTATTCACTCATTCTATGCCTTGTTATTAATTTGTAAATATATTTTAGAAAATCTTCATTTGTATATTTTTATAAGCTCAAGTAGAACGTAAGAATTTATTTGTGAATATGATCAAGTCAATACATCTTAGAAGAAAACAGTTAATCAATTTTCTGTAAAAATCGTATCAAAAAATAAAGCTCATAGGACCATTAGATATTCTTTAGATTCTTCTTCTTCCTTGACTTTTACCACACTGCGGTTGTCATTTTTTGTTTCCACATTTTGTCGCTCGATCCGCCTTTAAGATTCTTAAACAACAAAAGTCTTTGTGCTTTATAGTGGCGTGGTTGGAAAGGCCTCTAGGTAAATCGAAAATTGGATCCGTACTTTTAACTACATCAATTTGCCGCTGGTGACATTTGAAAGCTTAAAAACTACACACAAATATAGTGGGGCTCTTTATTTGTATATAATGTTTCGTGAAGGTCGGTCATGGGAAGTGTTCACAGCTTTGTGATTCTCAAAAATTGTCTCTAGCTGAAGCACCGTCCTCGAGACCCTGCAGTTGGTGACCCTAGAGTAAATTGTCCCAGCTGCTTCTATGGGTGGATTTTGAACAAAGAGAATAGGGGTCTCAGGCCTTTGTAGTTCCAGCATATCTGAGAGGCGTAAATTTGTTTTCTCGACAAGTACCTACCTGATAAGCATCCCATAAGAACGATGTGAATCTAACCAAAAATCAAAATACAGCAGAAGGCATGAGTTTGCAATTAACTTATTTTATTAATTAGTAGTCTTTGTTTTATATACACTTATTCAATAATTCGTATTTGATGTTGAAGCCCTGTCGTTTATCTTCTTCCGTAGCGAAATCCGTTGCAATCGAGTTGAAGTATATGTATAATGGACCTGGCGCGTATGCTGAAAAAAGTTTCACGTTATTTTAACAGAACCAGTACCTCTAGCAGTCACATTAAACATTGCATACATTGTATACATTCTATATATTGTATATATACATTGTATGCATTGTATACATTGTATGCATTGTATACATTGTATGCTTTGTATACATTGTATGCATTGTATACATTGTATGCATTGTATACATTGTATGCATTGTATACATTGTATGCATTGTATACATTGTATGCATTGTATACATTGTACACATTAAACACATTGCAATTGTAATTGTATATCGTATACATTGTTGCAATTAATGCAGATGTGTAAACGCCCACCACTACCAAATACGTTTACTTACTTCGGAAATTTAGATTCTCTTTTAAACACACTTTAGCGACCAAATCGTTTGGGCTTGCATTCTCAGGATCTACATCAAAGTAAAGATCAGGCACGAAGAGGTAATGTGAGCAGTCTTTGTCTGCTGTAATTCCTGTGCTACTGGTATAAGGCAGGTAGATATACTGTGGTTTAAAGCTGCAAAGTCACGATAAAATTAAAAATCAACCATCAATTTAACAAATCCAAGTTTTGTGCCAGATATAGAGGGTGTTTACTAGAAATGCAGCAAAAACTCAAGAAGTGATTATTAGCTATTTAACTAGTAGAAATAACATGTAACCCTCCAAAAACTTCTTCGTCACGTGTTTCCGAAATAATTCCTAAAATAACTGAAAATGATTCGCCCTGAATTTTTGCTCCATGATTTGGAAATATCCTAATCCATAGGTATTCTTCTTCGGATGTACCTTATTCCACAAGTGCCGATATCTCTCTTGAAAGCAATTGCATATTTCTGATCGTATGTGTAACTCTGAATGCTGACAGAGCCGTCATATCCAAAGGATCTCACAAATCCTGATTTTTCAGTGAAATACTGTATCGCGCCCAGAGGAGCTGAAACAAAATTCGTTGTTAATTCTTATTTGCGAGACAAAGAAAAGAACCGGAGTGAGTTTCAGCTACTCTGTATGGTTCCGCTACCATAGCTGTAATTCAAAATTCAAATTCAAAATATTACCTGTTACCATAGTATTCCTGAGTGTTGCTTTTTAAATAGAGAAAAGAGAAAGGAGAGAGTCACGGGTGCTGTTTTTAATGCATTTCCGATTTCTCGTTTGACAGACAGAATGGATAGCAGGGATAGGCATTTTTGGAAGATACATTTCTTTATTCCATTTTTGAACTGCCTAAGGCAAATAAAACTTGGAGAAGCCTCCTCAAGTAGATTGTTCCACAATCTCGATACCCTACGGATCAATTCTGGATGTACGAAGTTCGACATGGAGGAGAGCTCTGCAAAGCCCGTTAGCGTACCGATAGAAGAGAGCTAGATCGCCGATGATCCGTCGGTGCGAAAGGGTTTTGAGACTGTCCGTTAGAGAAGAGCCATCGCTCAGTCGGAGAGCCATTTTTGTACAGCACCGAGCATAGATAACGTTGTCGGAGCGGCTGCACCCCAAATACGTGAGCAGTATTCGAGGCTAGATCTTGGGGGTTTGTATAGCATGAGGAAATTATCTGGAGGAAGTATTTCTTGGCCCTAAACAAATAGCCTAGCCTTTTCGCAACAGCTGCCGCTATTGAGATGTGTTCATGCCAGATCAAGTCGTCGGACCTACCGAAATAAACGGCTTTTTGGGAAAACTCGGCAATCCATCGAAACCAGATGAGCACTAGAACGCTTCTTCCGGTCAAGGTACAGTGCTGTTTTCTGAAAGCACGCACTTTCAATTTCTTCGGATTCTTGGGATACATGAACAAGTGTTAAAAATTAATCAAAATTCCAACGTTTCGGCCTTTTTTTACGCGTATTTGCTATACCTTCCGCTCGTCAAGTTCTTCCAGTTTCGATGCAGGTACACTTTCACAGAATATTATCTAACCCCCCCCCCCTGACAAAAATTCATGTGGGCGCCTTTGTTCATAATTACACAAAAATCGACTAAATGTTTGTTATTTAAGGTAATATCCGTTTATTTGTATATTGCACAGTATATACCAGCTCAAATATTTTAGTCCGACATTATTGCGATCTCTAATTGGCCTTGTCATCGCGAACCCCGCGAGTATACTGACAGCGGCTGCCACACTCTTCCCTTTGAGTACTTGACTGTAGAATTGTTACGAACTTATTAGTCTCGTCCGCTTTTCATGTCAATAGAAAAATAAATAAACAAATAAATGAAAGAATCTTACCAAGCTGCGCAAAGTCAGAATTCACATCCTGTGAAGGCAGGTTGAAGAACTTTTTCTCCGCAGGACATTCCAGCTGGGTTATTTTTATTTTCCAAGAGGGTGCGAAAAGGTGTGGGTGATAGTTTCTATCTGCGAGTGTCATTTTTAGTAGCACACCTTTAGTCACATTATCTGTTTGATTAACGTGCACATACACTGAAAATAAATACAAATGAAGATGTATACTACATAGACATTTAATTGATAAACACATGAGTGGTCTAAGTACAAAACATACATTTCGCACTTTTCCAAATTTTGAGACTGGAAGAAGAATCTTCTATTTCCTTTAAAAACCACCAAAAACTATCTCTCAATACTTAACGTACGTGCAATATGCCCTAACAATCATCTTATACATATACACTGAAGCAGCAAAGTGGCTATTCAAGAAGGCATAATTAAAGGAAATATTTTGGAGAAATGAAAGTTTTGCTTCTCAAGTATGTAGAGTTCTTGGGAAATGTGAGTTTTGGTACATACTGCTATAAAGATTAATAGCTTTGGTTCATACGCGCTACATGCAACAAAAATTGGTTCAAAAATTTGGAAAGTCTCTATTCGAATAAAACCTGAATCAACGATCTTACCATGTTGTTTGTCATTGCTTCCACATAGTGGTGGAATATCGAATACATTTGGGGTAATGGTGAGCCTGTCATCCAAACATTTGTATATTTTGTTGGTCGCATATTGTGGAAGAGTCAATACAGCTGGTGCTAAGTGGAATTTTATAAAGTCCAATCTGTAAGATACAAGATATTAACTACAAAAATCAATAAAAGCTGCTAGTCCAGGCTTAAGGCCAGAACTACTTGATATAAAAAAATGGTGTCAAGTAGGTTGACTCTGCACTTCCTACGCAACGCCGGATTAAGTGAGAAAAATGTCAGTTACGAAGCATGTACAACAGAGAAATTAGGCGAATCAAGTCAGTTAAACCGGCCCATAAAATTGGTCCATTGACATTCTTTCCCTGCCCTACTTTTCATCTGGCAACGTTGTCCCTTCCCACATCTACGCGGCAGCGCCTAGCGCGGCACCGCTACCGCGTTGATTCCGTGTATATATATATATATATATATACAGTTACTTGTTAATTGGGAAAATTGGCAAAACTCTTAGGCTTAAGTTGACTCTTTTGACGATGAAATCAAGCTTTCGGCATTCTCTATGGAGCCTTCATCAGGATTCTGAAAACACAATTGTGATGCTAGCAAAGAAAACAGGACAGACACCTTACTCGTCGGTGAGGTTGCAGCCTCAAGGTGTTTCAGAACGAACGTAGAGAAGATCGAAATTGTGATCAGTATAAAAAACAAAAAGACGGGGACATTGAGTTTGTTGTAAAAGACAGATACGTTCGTTAAATGTGAAAAATATCAAACCACCCGAACAAGTTAAAAATATTACTATGTGAGACAAAATTTTGTTAAAACAATCGGAATGCAGATTCTAGATTAGCCAATCGGACCGTTACGCCGAGCAGTGAGCTTATATAGCACGAACACGCGAACTGAAAGCATTTCTTTATCATTACAAATATAAATATATTAACGTCATGAAATTGTCATATTTTCCCAGACACTACAATTCAATATAAATAAATACAACATGATTCGGGGAAAAGTATGATTTTTAGTGGATGAGAAAAATCTTGAACGGCATTACCTCTCATTCAAGAAAAATCCCTCTCCTCCACGAATCATGAGGTATTTATTTGTTTTGTATTGCAATTTCTGTGAAACTACAAATACTACAAAAATTTTATATTAAACCACATAGTTTTAAATCGCCCTATAAAGAGCGGTATTTTTTTGTATATAACTTTTTCAGATATCTTAAGCATAAATCTCGATTTTGAATTCTCCCCCTGCTAAACTTCCTGGCTAATTGGCGAATCAAGTCAAAGAAGAAGATCAAAATGTCATCTGATCACATGTAGTGCCACTCACCGTACTTGGCAAATATTTGGATTCCTCAATCTTATATTGTAATTGCACGAAGTTATTCCATTTGGTAAGTCATGAGCTTCGAAGTAACCTATTTTAGCACCACTTATCTGACCGCAGCTGTTCTCAACTGAAACAGTAAAATTTTCACAAAATGTTCAAAATTCCCTAAAAAAATAAAACTTTTTTAACTAGGTAGACCGGTTGATCTGAGAGGTCTTGGGCCTCTATAAAAACTTATGTTTTCTTTGGACTTTCACTTTACTTTTTCTAGTTTTTCCCTTCTGTTATGACATATGGCGCTTAAAAATAAGTTCTTGACAGTATCCCTACCACGACTACGATGAAGATAACAAGGTGACAGATCATAGAAAAGTTCATTTACTAGTTACTGGTTCGACGTACATGAGTGAATACAGAAAATTACTAATAATAAAATATTTAGACTTTTTCTGTAAAATGAGACTGTGGCCGTAGGGCTGCTCTAAGTGCTACAAATATTTTGGTTATAGAAATATCTGATTTAAGTAGGTACTCATTTGTGAATGTGCATTTAGAAAAATTTTTCGGCTAGCCTCAAAATGAAAATAATGAATGCATAAAACTAATTTAGCGTTTCTGTATATGTTCCTGTTAGAATAGCTCAGTGGAACTTCGAAGCTATACATTTACTAGCATCATATACAGATTCGAAATTCAAATATTGTTAAAAATTACTCGGGTTCGATTTCCAAACATTGGAATGATATTACGTGAAATCTGCTCGTTTCACAAAGTATAAGCATATTGTTGGATTTTTTTTCTAGTTAAGTATGTTACGTAGCTATGTATTGTCATGGCAGAAAGTCTCCCTCTAAATAACTGTTTTTCGGCATCGAAAAAAAGTGGCAAAGTGTAAATTAAGAAACGCCATACAAACTCTCGTAATTACTTGTTTACCAAAAATATCCAGTAATTTCGAGTAGAAAATGATTTGGCTTTGTACATATATGTGTGAAACAGGCCCATACAATTATCCGATATTCCGTCCCAACCCTACCGATAGTTACTGTCCATCTGGCAATGTTGGCCCTTCCCAAATCTGCGCGGCAACGCCCACCGCAGCACCAATGCAGTGCGGGTAGAACAGTCAGCCACGCTGGTAGGCCGGGCAGTGAGTTGAGCAGCAAATGTACGGGGAAATCCATGATATGTGAAATATGGCAGATAGGTGCGAAGAATTACCGTGGATGGGAGCGCATGAATATATTTAACAACAAAAAAATTTGATATACCATCGCCCACCCCCAAACAAGAATTTTTCTGAAAATGATTAGGAAACTCTGAAACGTAAAAGAACAAAATTTGAGTAATATCTATTATTTAGTGTTTTTAACCCTAGCTCCGCTTTTCAAAAACTATTTTTCGTTTCAAAATGTGTACCGGGACAGGAACTGCACCTGTTCGAACCAATCATTGAAAAAATGCATATGTTCAGGACTGCATAAAAATTAAACTGAAAGTTATTATTATCGGTTGCTACTTACCAATGCAACATGTTGACAAAAAGCCGCAGAAGCCCTGCGGGCTCCCTCCGGTCATAATGCACTTCGCATGTGGCATGCATAATCCGTACTTTATGCCACCCTTGATATTCACTTTGCATTCATTAGTTCCTTTATCGTCCTCTGCAAATAATAGTACATTACACACTTAGACAGGGGAATCGGCCATTATTTGACGAACACTTTTATGTGCCGACCGACAGACAGACAGACAAATATACCGACTTACAGACAGACAGACTAACGGAGATGAGTGACATGGTTTATCATGCTGTTCATGTCATGTAACATCCAAAAAACATAATATCTGATTTTCGAGCTTTTTCGCGATTTCAATGCTTCCTCGCCAGTAGGCGTGGGAAGTAAAAAGTAGTTGCGTGAAATTTACATTTCTTGAACTCCCTAAATGTTTTTTGACTATTAGTCTAGTCATAGACGAAAATACCTCTGGTTTGTGAAATAATTGTAAAGTCTGGTTTTGTTGCTGCAAGTTATTCAAGGGGTATTTAAAACATGGACGCATAAAATGGGTACACCAATTTTTGTGGGAAAAATTTTTATTCGACAACAAAGAATGAGAAAACGTGTTTTTTGGTATTCAACCGAAAGTGTTGGCAGGAGCGAAAAAAAACATCTTATAAGATTTTTATATATTTATGAGACCTACAAAATGAGACCACAGGTGAAAAGATCTGACTAATAGCAAACATGTTATGGCCTAAAACCGAGGCAAAATGCAGGTTTTGGCACTTGTTGGTAATGCGATGATGGTTTCTTGCAGATATTTGAAACTCTTCAAATTCGTAGGATTCGTAATTCTAAATAACCACAACAAAATTGGAGTAGATTGGTCGAGTAGCTTTTGAGAATTTCTAAATGTTTATCCCAAAACACCTATCTTCCGGCCATCACTACTAGTTTATTGAGCAATATACAGGGTTAGTGCAAAGGACATTTTATAGCAAAATGCACTAGTTTACCTTGCCGATAAATTCCGGAAATAAATGTTCTTTTTATGCAAAAAAACGATAGATTTTTCTTCTAAACAAATTCAAACTGTTCGTATTTGTGAGTAATTTGCAATAAAATAAAACACGTGTATTTTGCTATTAAATGATCCTTGAACGAACCCTGTATATTTCTCAATAAACTAGTAGTGATGGTCGGAAAGCAGGTGTTTTGGGACAAACAAATAGAAATTCTCACAAAACTACTTTACCAATATTCTCCAATTTTGTTGTTATTTAGAAGTATGAATCCTAGGCATTTGAAGAATTTCAAGTGGTTACGTGAAATTATTGTCGCATTACCAACAAGTGCGAAAACCTGCATTTTGTCTGGTTTTTTGGCCATAACATTTTTGCTATTAGTCGGATCTTTTCACTTGAGGTCTCGTTTTGTAGGCCTCATAAATACCTAAAATTCTTGTATGAAAAGTTATTTCGTTCCTGTAAACACTTTCGATTGAACCCCAAAAAACACGTCTTCTCATTCTTTGTTGACATATAAAAAGTTTTCCCATATAAATTGGTGTACCCATTTTATGGGTCCATGTTTTAAATACCGCGTTGAACAACTTGCAACAATAAAACCAGATTTTACAATTATTTCGGGGAAATTTACTAATATGATTAGACTATATATAATATTCAAAATGTCAAAAGACGGTCAAAAATGAAGCCTCAGTCTGTAAAAATGTTAATAGCACAAAAGTTTTTGAACGACAGCCAAAAATAATCGGATCATTAAAATACATACAAAAACGAAGTTTAGGAATTAGTATTTGACTTCCCACACATAGGCCAACGGAGTATTGTGATTGCATGCATTTCCGAATTCCAGATTACGTCTTCTCAATAATTATGTACTCCAAGAATTTATGCGACCAATTCTGTCGGTCGGTCTGCTACTTCGTTTTTGAAATTGAGCAAAAAAGCAAATTTCATATCCTTCTCAAACTTCCCCTTTTGCACATTCAAAAAGCTTTGCGGAGTACTTGAAAGTTTTTTCATTTTAAATTTTTGATCTTTAGAAACAGGTAATAATCAGAGGGTGCCAAGTCAGGTGAATAAGGAGGGTGTTCCATCAATTCGAAACCCAAATTGCGAAGCTTTGTCATCGAAACGTGTGATTTGTGTGCTGGCTCATTGTCTTGCAAGAACACAACCCTTTTGTAAATCTTTCCGAATCTTTTCACCACCATTTTTTCGCGAAATTTTGTTAATAATGCGCAAAATATTCTGCCGTATTGTTTTCGGAAATCACTGAAAACAATACTACGACGGTCCCGAAACACTAAAGTAAGTACTGTTCCAGTAGACTTTTGCGCTCAAAATTTCTTTGCCCTCGGCGAACCAGAGTATCTCAGGAGGATCGTAGAAATGTACAGGTACTAAGCTGTTCAAAAATTTCGGGTTTTGGGATTGTAGGCGATTTTTCCACTCCTGCTCGCTTACGATCCGCTCTCGGTCTCAGGTATTTGGGTATCCATTTTTCATAAGTTTTTTCCATGTCCAAATCAACACGAATGATGTTATCAACGCGTTCGTATGAAATTTTCAGGGTCTCAGCTCTACGATTTATTCCAATTGTACGGTTTGATAATATCAAATCATGAACTGCGTCGACATTTTCCGGAGTTGACACTGAAATAGGTCTTTCAACGGGGTTATTACGTAAAAAACCGATATAATTTAAAAAAGAAAACGATAAGATGTCAACTTGTAGAATAAGTAAGTAGGCTAGTGTGCAAATAGTTCATTCCGCGCCTGCTACAAGTGAGTATGAAGTGAACGCTCGTTCCAAGTTGACGTCTTGTAAAAGAACCTACATAATGTCAAAAAAAACCGACATATGGTTTGTTCGTACAGCCTGTTGGCTGACAGTCAGCAAACTGATAATCGGCGACAAGTCATGATCTAGTTTATTCAATTAGCTATCACTCACACGTCACTGACAGTATATATTACGTACATGAGAACGTTACTAGTTGACTGAGGGAGCTTGGACCGATTCCTGACAACTGATCTACTGTGCGTACGGAACCTTCTGACTTTGATGAGTGTCAGATTAGTCAGCAGATTATTGTCCAGTAAATTGTCAGAGCCCGCAATCAAGTACAATCATTATTCGAATGTAACATCTTTCAGCATGAAGTAGACAATTTTGGAAAAGTTCGGGTATTTTGATTTTCTGTAAACCAGAATGATCTAGGATTTACCGTCCAATTGCCCGGAAACGCTTGAATTTTTTCTAGAGCGGATAACCAGGAACACTTTCTAGAAAATTAACATCACCAAAAAATGTCAAGTAGATTTACTCAGTAATTCCCATTCAACTCTTATTTAAAAAGTATGGAGTTATATTCGGAGGAATGTGATTCCACACATCGAATGACAAGTTGAAGATGCAAAAAGTAAGAATTATGAATAAATATCTGCGATGATTATTCAAGAAAAATGTATTGTAAATATGTTTTTATAAAACTAGAATAGTAGGGTTTTTGTTCCCAAACTGTTATCACCCAGCCTTGGAGCATATACACAAACAGTATGTATATTCTTGCTCCAGTCCAACCCAAATCTGTTCGAAAAAAAAACGAAATGAATAATTTTGAAGATTTTGTGATGCAGCTATTTTATTATATTTTATATTTATTTAATACAAAAACTGATCAAGGGAAAATCATAAGTCAAGTCGCGTTTTCGCTCTTGAGACATACTACAAGCAGAAATACCGATAAATATGAATATCTGAGATGGCAAAGTTGATCATCATGACTACTAGCAGCACTGGTAGGAACAAAGTAATGGCGTAATTAGGCATTTTGTAACTGTAACCAAAATTTCGGAAAGATTAGTGTTCACAAAAAATAGTATTAATTATGGTTCTTGAAAGGTTTGTCCTCAGATTTTTGACACTGAATCTAGGAATTGCATTTCTGCCATTACAGTGCCAATAAACAAAATATTGAGTACGTAGCTTGAAGTGATTTGAGATTGAAACAAATATGAATACATATATTTTGAAATCATATAATTTTATATTAGACCTTATAATCCTATAAAAAATTTTAGTCGGGACAACTTATAGCCGAATATAATATGTATGATTGACTTAACAGTGCAACAATACAGCGCCATCACTATTCTCCGACACCACACAGTACTCGTGGATGAATTTTGAGGTGATTATTATCACACCGACCGGTATAGAGTAGCATCCTTTTCTATTAATATATGATAACGGATCATCCTCTGATTTTTCAGTCTTTATATGGGCATCAGTGATGCCAACGATATTAGGAAATCTATTTTTTACTATAGAAATACTGCTTTGTCGCATATATTTCTTCTTCTGTTAGCCATTTTATCATTTCTGTTGCCAGACTCCTCAAAAAGTTGGTCAATCTGGATATAACTGCATGCAGGGTAATCACGGAAATATTGAACCTATCAGCTATATCTCTGAAGATGGCTGTTTGATATCCAGCAAACCTTAAAAGCTTACGGGTTTCTTTATACGGAGTTCGTTTTCCATATGGCGCTGCCTCATATTTCAAATCGTTACTACCACGGAATTTCACAGAAATTTTGTGTAAGACTGTCTTGCTCATTCGAAAATCGTTGCTGTTGAATTGTGGCACTGTTTCCTCCACGAAATTCAGGTTTTTGGGTTTCATTCTCTCTTCCGAAGAAAATTCGGACATTCACGCGTGTTCGCTGCTTATTATATCGCTCAAGGTTGTTTTACTCCGAAGCAGTTGCGCAGGCAAAGCCTAAATGCCAGGGCAGCGAGACTGCTATAAGGAGCATAAAGAAACTTTGTTAATCCTTATCCCCCCACAATCTCGATACACTAGGGACATAGGAGCGGTCGTATCGGTTAGTTCTGGATGTACGAAGATCGACACCTTTAGGATGGGAGGTCGAAGTCAGGCGAGCATATCTATCAGGCCATTGTCCCTAGAGTGTCCGTTAGAGAAGAGTTATCGATCAGTAAACGTCTTTCGCGAAGCAATATTAGTCCTCAAGACAGTTTCGACTCATTCTGTCACAGTCACTGATTGACTGGCGTTCTCTGAACTGACAGAAGGTTCTGTACAAACAACGGACTAGCTGTCGGCGAACAGTCAGAAACTGTACGAACAGGTAACATCTCTCTAATACTGATTTTGACAGTCACCGACAAGTTATCGACTACTGTACGAACAAACCACTAGTGTCACTGTTCAAGCAAGCAAGTTAGGTAATACCCCTGCGGCGGGTCTCTCATCATTTTGAATGGGTATCTTGCTCTTTTGAAGCGAGCAACCCTATTTTTTACAGTGGCATATAGAGGGCAGTCATCAAGGTATTGACAATGTCGTAAATCTCCATAACTCCTTCAAATACAGGTACCTATTGATATTCCATTTTATCCATTTTCACTCTGGAGGCAGACAAGTTTTTTTCAAAATTTCTTGCTTCGTAATGCCTAAACTCATTCATGAAACCTTGCAATGACGCTTATAATAGATTATATTTTGTTGCTAAGGTTTTGTTTTCGGCATTCCACATGGCCAATGCTAACTAGATATCAATACCTCCTCCTATAATCAGATCATGAAACTAGTGTGATCTATGGTTACCCAATATCGAAATTATTCAAAGATTCCAAAATAAAGTTTTGATGAACATGGTAAATGCCGCTTGGTATGTTAGTAATATGGATATTCATCGCGATTTGAATATCCCTCTAGTTATGGACGAGATCGAGAAAGTAGTGGCCAGGGACCAAAAAAGGCTGCATCAATACCCCAACTCAGTAGCTATTCAGCTGAACATGTCCAACGCCGTTCTACGATTGGAGAGGGCCAAGCCGTATGAACTTGTGTAGCAGTTTTGTGTCTAGAACAGAGCATGTGCGCGAGTTCCTAGACAATAATGATTATACATTAAGATGATCTAAAGGACATTAATTAATTGTGTGTGATAAGTGTTTGTTATGAGAGGACACGGGATAATTAGTGGTTGATCAAATTTATCAGTTTTGATATTCAGGCATCAAAGCCATTATACAACACATGTTCACATTATACGAGTGAAACATTCGGGAAACTTGTCTGGAAATTTAAAATTGCGGCGACCACAATGCATCAATGCTTATGTCCTGTTCATGCGTGGGAAGTAAAAAAATTAGCTTACGGAAGCATGCTCAAAATTTGCTTCAGCTTAGGGCTTACTATAAAATATAAAATCTTACTATAAAGATAGCGATAAATATTACTCACGAGGTTTCCAAAGAAGTGCTAAAGAGTCATCGATATCACTCAGTTCTAGGGCCGTGCCAATACAAAATAAACTCACTAACACTAAAAAACATTTCATGACTGTTTCATCCGAAAACTGGTAAACCGAAAACGAAAATGACTTACGTTTATAATAACACCGGCTCTATATAGACTTTTCCGGTGGTACATTCACATCTTTGTGTATATAACAGTTGTTAGCCGGGCTTTAAGTATGACTTAAAGTATGTTAGCATAACGGGGTTCGATAATGGTTTGTTAAATATTTCTCGTGTCAATCCTAATATTATTTTACTCATGGGCGCGATTTGATCAACAGGAAAATAAGCAATCGAGAGGGCAATGATTTGGCGTCTCCTTTGTCGTTGACGCTACCACACGATCATGTGTTTTCTTAGCATAGTACGGAGCTACAGGCGGTTAGGCTGGTGGAACGAGTAACCAGAGAATTCACCTTTAATAAAAGTATTAGCATCTTGCTTTTGTATGTCTCAAAAGCATTTGACAACGTGCGGCTTGCGGCCCTCATGTATAAACTAATCTTTTGTGGCTTCTAAGACTACTGAAATTCTACCTCGAAGGTAGGAAATTGCGGATCAAATTTGACAATGTTCTGCCGACACCGTCGCCCATCAGAAGCGGTGTCCCTCAAGGTTCGGTCGTTGGACCTTTACTCACTGTACATTCATAACGTCCCTAGCCCCAATAACTGTGAAGTCAGTCTGTATTCTGATGATACTGCATTGGTTGCTCAGTCGTGGTCAGGTAACCTAGTCCCCGACAGGGTGCAAAGTGTAGTAAAGGAAGTCTTAGAGTGAGCGGATCGGTATCTGATTAAAATTAATCGTTCGAAAACGCAGGCAATGTATGTACGAATGAATGGAGCTCATATACTATGGGAAAGCTGCACTAGGTATCTCGGTGTCATTCTAGACAAAGGGATGATTTGGCGAAATCATATCGAAGCGTTAAAAACCAAATTCCAAATTACGTTTGGGCAGCTTTATCTTTCACTTCGTTCAAAATTAAGTTTGATTAACAAGTTATAGAACCAGCAAAGACTTACGCGTGTGCGCTTTTTATTACCAAAACACACATGCGAAGTTCTGCAAACAAGGTGTTTGTCACTACTAGGTACTTTCAGTAATTCTCAGTACCTATCAAAAAATTCGGTTTATCTCCGATATTTTGCATTTTTCAATGTTGTTGTAGGGGAAACAGTTCTGTTAGCAAACCTTAGGAGTCAGTGCTCAATGAAACAAGAAGTGATATGAAATGAACAAAATTACCTCACAACTGGTCAGATAAAATGCCTAATGTGCATGCCCTTTCGCAATGTCGATCACTATAATAACGTATAAAACTTGTCGATAAAAAACCTCCACCATTTTTGACAGATGTTTGAAATACTAGGATTGTATGGAACCCACGCACTTATATATTATGTTTTCAGACAAAAGTACAAATTTAATGTAAAATGTCACGCCAACACTTTGGCTCCATGTCTAGAGCCAGCATAAGTTCAGAGTCTTGAACAGCAGCCATCCTAAAGCTTTGAATTAGTACAGAGGAGAAGAGATACAACAATGTATGTGGATGCAAATTAGTAATTGCTGATTTTCTTAATGGGCAATATTGCACACCTACCTATTAACATTTAATAAGTACCGGTTGAAACAACCTCTATTCAAAGAGTATTTTTAAAATACCTTAAAAAACGCTAATCAGGACATAAAAGTTAACGGTGAAAACATCAACAATATACTCTTATGCTTCGCAGATTATACACTACTATTACAAGTAGCACTGACAGTATGAAAGGTCTAAAAGAATTATTAGTTGTCAATCAAATCCATAAGGAATATCTATTGACCTTGAATGTAAGCTAACCCAGATACTTGATGATAAATAAAAATCCAATTCAGCCAGGACCTGTTAGTTTTAATATACTTGACCAACCAGCTATTTTATTTTCTCATCGCTTTCTCTTTTGAAATTCAGCAAATTTGATAGAATAAGAAAAAGCTAATTTTTAGCTTTGCATACATCTCAAGTAAGTGTATTTGAGACAAAATACCAATGGAATTATCATCAACACTGACTCTGAAATAATGTATCTTTTCAAGATCCATAATACCTCTGTTGCTGCAATCTTGCCGAGATCCGAGTCTACCATGAGGAGGTTTGGACACTGTCGGAAGCTTTAGAAAAAAGGCTATAAGCTTCTGAAATATGAATTTTTCGGGGAATAGAATGTGAACCTAAAAATTTTGCTGAATGCAAAACGCAGACAATCATCGCTCGTATCATAGACAAGAGCAAGATTGTTAATCGTGCGGAACTTTCTTATCTGGCCAATTTCTGAGAATGCTTCACAGTGGCGTCTACTGAACTTTTTCGCTACGCAACAAATAAGATGCGTATAGCTATCATGATTGGCCACCGTTCGGATAGGACAATTAAATAATAAGAAGAAAGAGCAACTTCTATAGTATCACAGACTAACAAGGAAGTACGAGTATTTTGAATAAATCACATCAATCAGCAGCTGCTGCATATATGGTTTTTCTGATTAGAAATGACCCGTTATATTACCTACCCCCTTCCATTTGATCCATGGCATTTGGGACAATCATACGTTTCCACCCTTGAGCAAATCTAAAACAACTGAGATACATTTGACAACGTTGTCGGATATTACTTTCAAAAGTGTAGTTCTTCTGGTGCTCAAAACCGTGAGAATAAAAGTGATGTGTGTGGTCTTCTTTAACAGACAGTCTCGGATCCCTTTCGCACCTGCGGGCCGTACGCGATTTAGCTCTCTTCTACCGCTACACCAACCGGCTTTGATCCTCAGAGCTCTCTTCCATCTCAGTTTAAATGTGACGAGATTTCTTACTACACAGTCGTGCAACTTCGCAAGCACACAAGACCCGGACTCGCGCTGTGAACAAAAGTAAATCGTGCGACTTTAGGTCCAACCAAAATTATAATTTTTCTTCAACATCCAATTTCTAAATTAATTTTAGGATCAATTTAAAATTGCCGAATACTAATTAGCAATGCCAAGGCACTCTTCAAATTGGCGCACTTCTTATTTCTTTGCTCTCCCTCCTTCCTTCCCTCCTTTCTTTCTTCTTCGCTTCTTTCTCCCCGACTTTGAAGTCTGAGTCTGAACAACCAGACCTGACAGACCTACTGACTTTAACCAAGGTCCTACGGAGCGCTCTGACAGACAATAATCAAATCCAAGCGAATAACCAAAATTTCTGTGTTATGATGTGCCGCGGTTATAATATGGTTCAAGATGACACACGGGTTGATGATGTCAGTTACACGAATCGCTTGAACGCGTTGGTTTTAACCGCGGTTTTGTTGCAAGTTGTTTATTTTAGAAAAGCGCGTATATAATCTCTGATTATTTTTATTATCTCTTAATAATCGGGGCTTTTTCGTCTACAACTGTGTATGGAAGGTTTAAATAAGAAACCTTTCATAATATTCATGGGAGAAATGTTTCTTTCAGATTTTTTTTTAATGATGGAACCATGACTTTGTAGCTATGATAACTTTCAATTCTCTAAATTTTTCCGCATGTCAAAGAAAACATTTATTGATTCAGCAGAAATGATGAAAATAGAAATTAGCAAAACCGTATACAGGTGGATATCATCTAGTGACTTTATATGGCCATATTTTAATATTCTTGTGGTATATGGCTACAAAGGATACTTTGTTAAGCATAGGAACTACATTTAAAGTGTCCCCAACAACCGTAATGAGTATAACTAATAAGGTGCTCCACTTTATGGTAAAACTGAAGTCAGCCTGTATCATTTTTCTCAAAAATGAAGCTGAAGTACAATAACAATATCCAATACCCGGCAAATTTCTAACTTGTCACATTTCAAATAATAACCAGAAATATAGAACTACTCTTGAGTTGGGTAAATACCACAATTTTGCGGTGATAACTATGACATATAACAGCTGATTCGTGACGTCACGGATCTTATAACCAAACTGATAACTACACTCGCTTGAACAGATCGGTAAATACCAACCCAAAATGGTATATACTATTTCCATTTGGTTATCCGCTTGAATTTGATTAATGACGAATAGAGAGACGAGACAAGCGAGTCAGACATCAGATTTGACAGGTCGCTGGCAAAGTACGTGGCAACACCGCCTGTGACTGGACACTAAAACTTCTTGTATCGTTGTACAAGGGGAATTTACATCAGATTTTCTCCGTAAAGGCGGTCTGACAGGAGTTTCATAGCTGATTGTTAGCACATTGTTATCTAACCTATGGTAAAGAAATATAGATTAGCAGATGAAATTTTACTATGCAATACCGTGAAACTTTATTTTTAGAACGCCTAAATTATTACAGTCATGTGATGACAGCAGACTAATTTCTAACCACGTTTTCTGCGACCATTGTATTATTCATTATAGGAAACGCTATGGATACGAGGAAGCCCGTATATTCTGCCAATTTTGAGCACTTTTTGATAAACAAATAAATTAACCGACAATGGACCATGAGAATGACAAGTGACAACACTCTTATTCCCAGGGCTTTCAGCACGGAAAGAAAAGCGCACTTTTGACATTGCAGAAGTATTACTTTATTCTATTTCCGAACGCATGGAACATGTACCTCAAGTAATTACGAACGCTAAAAGTGTTACATAGTAGTACAAAGTACACTCTGTAACAAGTTACGAATGCAGCCCTGCAGGCTAAAGTTTTATCCATCAATCCATATTCCACTATACTGTGTACGGTATTAGTTACCAAGTGATTTACGAACGCACCCCGAAATAACGTACTTGATGTGTCAATTAAACGTCATAGTCTGTCAATTAATGTTCACCCTATTTATAAACAAATACAATAATACAATAGCTAAAAACAAAACTACTAGTTAAATGATAGATACTATCAGAAGATGGCTTTAAGTAATATTTTGCTCATAAGCCAAATTGCTGGTTATGTGATTGCGTTCATTTTGGCGCTATGTGTGGTGGTTCCTATGAGTTTGCACCAGGATGACTTCAGGTACACTCCTTGTTATTTTGTTATGTATATCCAGTTATACACTAAACATACTTGTATATTGCTTAAAGTGCACATATAAAGCAAACACTAACAAAATCATAACAGTGTTTTCCGCTCCATCAGTCTGAGAACCATTGCTGTACCTTCAAACTTGAATTTGTTCACCACATTCAATTCCAATCAAATCGTACTCAAGAATAGACTGCGATTCATGCTCCCAATTGGAAAGTTAAATTTCTTTTATTGATAACGAAATCTTATATCTTGGCAAGAATGACATAGCAATGTCAATCATGAATATCAGCTGAAGTGAACAGTATAAATAACATAAATTTGAGCTTTAAAACAAAACATGATGAATTAGTATACAAAAACACTTCAAATTGACATACAAGCATGTTCCCTACACAAGAAATTGACAGTTGCCTTCTTAAACAAGTTAATTGGATGCACTTTCAATCTTGTGTTACTGTTATCAGACAACAACAATAGTTATATATCTGCATAGCAATGAAAGTTGACCCTGCACAAATGATCTAACTAGGAACAACAAAGGAATTCAATGGATCAGGTCAGTCAGATAGGTAAATACAATTAATCTCCAGTCCCAGATAATCAGGTTGCCTCCTAAAATTTGCATATTTACCATAGTTTTGTGTACAATATTTAAGATTTTCATGATTTCTTCTAGTATATATTATGTGTAATATCCACAAAAGAATAATATAACATAATTCGCATGTCAAATAAATTGTAATCAAAATCAGAACTATCAACAAGCTCCTTTTATAAAATGTAAATGAGTGGATATTGAAATATGTATATGAAATTTGTGTTAATATTGTTACGAAAAAAGTGCAGCGTATCCTGGGACGGCACTGGGAGAAGATTAGACGCTGAATCACAGGTACACACAGAAGTGGTACCGGACAAAAACATGTAAATATATGGGGCAGAATAAATCGAGCGTTGTTGCGGAGCGGATCGTTTCATTTAAACTCCCAAACATCGTCTTATTTACATTCGTAATAATATATTAAAAATATTTTTTTATTTTTCAGAGGCCACTGTTTGCTTTTTTCCACTGGACAATGGCAAGAAGCTGATGGACAATTATTAGTACCATGGGCATCACAGTGTTACTGCAATTTTACAATTACAGTTGGAGCTATGTTAGCATTAGTCTCTGTCATCCAGATTTATAGGTAATTTTGTACTCATTTCAGCATTATTAACTACATCTGATCAATCTGATAGAAGGGATCTGTGATACATATATTCTCATTCTATAAATTCATTCTTTTGTTGAAAGTCAATTAACCAGTCTTAGCTCTTCAAAAGTAAGTGTCTACTTGTGAAGAGCCAAATAAGTGTTAAAGACTGCTTTCACAACAAAAAAAGACTCATCATTTTTTATCTTACTTTAGTTACTTTCGGAAGTTTTAATCTAATTGCACAAAAACATTTAATTTATATTACAGGTTGTCTCACCACCTCTACAAAGGTACAGATAGCAGTTTTCTTTCTGCTTTCATTGATGTTATGTCTGGCCTGCTACTATGTGGAATAACAATAATAGCTGCTTTAATGATTACACTAGGATTCATGGCTTGGTGTCAGACTATGACACAAAGGTTTCCATCGTAAGTAATAAATGATATTAAGGCGGGGTTTCCCAGAGTATTGAGGTTAGAAAATTTTAAACTGACAATTCTCTTTTGATACTCCATGATTTTTTGATGTTGGTATATTAATACACTTCTAACTCCGATAATTTTACGTACCTTTTAGACATCTTTCACACATCATAGATTGCCACATATTTTTGCCCTTAAAACTTGAACTGTGTTTGTCAAGCATTGTTGTGCCTACTAACTTCAACAGTCGCGCCCGGCATGCCGGTGTTCGTATGTGTCCTGCATGAGTGGTTGAGGAGAGGCGACGTGACGTTGCCAGATGGACGGTACTGCGGGTAGAGCAGCTAAAGGATGTTATGGACTAATTGTAGGGACATGTTTGACGGACTTGATCCATTTATTATATATTATACATTTTCGTAACTAACTTTTTTCTTAGAGGGTCTAACTTAAACATGAGGTATAGGTCTCGCAAAACAGTCACAATCATATTTCACACTTTATTTCAGATGCGATATGGCAGCAGGACAAGACATAGACCATGCAGACCAAATAAAAACTGACAATTTCTATGTTCATTTAGGCACAGCACAGTTTGGTGTATGGGGCTCTTTTGCCACTTGGGTGGGTCTTTCAGTGTGTGCTCTGCTGAAACTCTGTCGCTACCACCAGCTCGAAAATATACGCGTGTCAATGTACAGGTAAGATTACTTTTTTTCTAAAATCTAAAAGAATAATACAGAACCATAATATATTCCTAATACCACAGGATTTTCCATATACAGGGCATCCCAAAAGTCATGGATCAAACGGTTAATGTAGGCACAGCAATCGGCTAAACCGCAGATTTTGTCTGTTGTCAAAAATATTATATCACAGTCAACAAAGCCTGTACAAATTTCCTAAAGAGTTTTTGTGCAGGATAAACAAAATGCTGCATGGGTAATACAAGTATGACTGAGACAGTGCTGATTACCTGATCCTATAACCGCAATTATCAACTCTTTGTAATCTCAGTAGGAAATAGGGACAGTAAAATCCTTAAATATAAATAGATCCTATGAATCGCCCAGAGTAGGTGCGAATTAAAAAATAGTTAATTCCGCGCGCATTGTGTTTACAAACCCGAACATAACATAATTGAATCAAATTATTTTGTGGCTTTGTCTAACATTTCCTCTAAAAAGTCTTGTAGATTCTTTCGAAGATTATTCAACTAAGTTTCTCCACACAATCTTCCTGTTAGTCAAAATGGGCTAATACATTTACTATTCATTAGTCCAGCCCATAAAAGAAATTTAATTTTAATTACTATATCTATATTTAATGCCTTTTTAGATTCTGTATCTAGAGGCCTTTGTAATTATACATTTTTATCGCATTCTTGAGCTGAAAAGTGTACAGAGTCATTTCTCTCTACCGCCAACGATAGCCACGGACAACTACGGGGCAACCAGCTGCTTGTACATCGGATAGCCAATGCGTTTACCCCTTGGTCAAGACTCGAGGTTGGACGTAACCACATTAATGTTATTTTTTTCATGTTATCTCAAACATATCGATTGATTTGTGTATTCTCTTACAGGGAGAGACAGCGTTTGATCAACGAGAATGCTGACTCACCGGGTAGTAGTTTGGGTCGAGAGTCTAACGCAAGCACATCAACAGCACCTGCAGCACCTGAGTGATTGATACACCGAGTGTTAAGGTGATTCTCATTTCTATTGTGATGAAGCTTATTTTAAGCCGCAATTTGGCAAAGGCGACCCTGCTCTAATATATTCTACTATTATTTATCATTTACAAAAATCAAGTCTTATCGAAAAAATGTTAGCTGCATATTCAAGCGGCCGTATCCTAGACTATTAGGAAAGAGTTCATATGGCGGATCTGTCAAAGCACAGAATTTCCTCAGAACAAACACAAATATCCTTTAGAATTACTATTTTAAAAAAAATCCCTACATCACAGTTAATTAATGGAAAGGAGTAGGAACCATAATATATCCTCAAAAAATTTCCCCCAAAGTAAAAATACCCCCAATTTGGGGAAAATCATGCAACATGGCAACCTTGTCAAAGCACCAATGGTACTCCAGGCATCAGGTTTCGGGATCGTTTTTTACTGCACGAACAGTATTGCCATCCCTTCTCCTAGTATATAGGCTCCATACTGTTTCAAATTCGATTTGAAATTTTCATTAAATGCGTCATTTTGGTTTTATAAATTTTAATATATCTGTCCAGTGTTGCTTTATGATTGCATACTCACCAACACAATAATAGACATTATTAAACCTTTTTTATTTCTTCTTACAGGTACCCATACCTGGTGATATGCGCAATAATCCACATTTCTTTGCTACTACATCAGGCGGTGTACCAGTTCGTAGGTGTTATTCCTTGATGTGATTTCATTGTTTTAGAAACCTGTATTTAAGCAGATAGTTCTATTTTTCGTTATTGTTAAATTATTTACCTTATGTAAGTGACATATTCTATAAACTCTAAGTACGCTAAATTACTGTATTTCATTCAATACAGATATTCCCGAAACTAAAAAGCATTGAGAAAGTAAGCACTAATTACTAAAGTACATAGAATACCACTATTACAAGATCTCCTATTGATAGCTAATGTGCTGTATGATGGTCGTGTTCATCAGAACGAAGCGCTACTGTAGTGGACACTGCATTTAGGTGTTCGCCACATCAATCGAAACGTCAGTAAAATCAATGATTAACACATTCGACCGTGAGATTTCCAATCAACTAAAGCCGTGCTTGTGCGAAAGTAGTATAAATATCGTGACAAACGTCAAATATTTATTGGAAGCAGTTCTAATACGAGACCAGACATCAATAACTTGCCTGAAAGTACTCCAATTCGCTGGGAAATCAAACCGGCCTTTTTAGGACAGCTTTTAAGAAAAAGAATCATTTAAAATAAAAAATTACTTTATTATTTTGCTTCTGATCTAGAATGTCATGACATGACACATGATTTTATTAATATTCTCAAATGAAATAGCCGCTATATTACAATCGATGTGACCTATCTCATAAATCACACCCTTTTTATATCTAAATAGGGAAAATAGGCAGAAAACACGGTATTTTATGAATTTTTCATATTGCAAAACCAACTGAAGAAAGAATGATTTTCATATATCACGCGATCACTACGCCCCCTAGCGGTTATGAAAAAGCGTTAAAATAAATTCTTAAGTGAAAAATCTCAAAACCGCGTCAAACAATTTACAAAACTATTCATAGGAAAAATGTTTCTTCTTATCCAGAAGAATTTGTAATTTAAGCATATTTCTTAATACTGGGTGACTACGAGTAATTTTCCTTTTCGAACGCGCCCTGTACAACAGTAGAGGGGCAAGTCAAGCTGGTAATTTGCGGCGACTACGTGCGGATTGTCGGTAACCAGTGGTGGATGCTCCGCTGTTCGATTTTCGTCCGCCAGCGCGCATGACGTCACGTTGAGAGTGATTCTCATTTGGGTTGATATGGATAACGTGCATATTTGCACCTACAGGCCAAATGGCTGGACGGATTTTCATATTTGGAGTGTCGTTGGATTCGTCTTAGCGGTGCGGGTCACACTGGCTACATTAAAATTCTATACAAAACAAAATAATGGATTTAAATAAAATATTTTAACCTTGTAATTCCTATGTTATAGGCAATAGCTTAAACGGCTTTCTAGCTTAATACTGCACTACATTGGTCCTTATTTCACAGAACATCCTAAGTACATGTACTTGTGAAAATGTACGTAACTCGGAAAGCAGAAAAATGGAGATCTTCTTTTTGCAGTAAGCTGGCAGTATAACAATAAATGGAAATGACTTGCACATTTTTTTCTCCGTTTCCTTTTACGATTTTTCTGGTCTTTCAAACTTTTATTCAGTTCTTTGATCCGGAAGAACATCCTTGACCTGAAAAATAGTTTTTTAGCTTTTTCAAGGCAGTAATGTTGCTGCTCTTCAACAGAAGTTTGCTTATAAAATGTTGTTTTTCTGTCACTATCCCGTCCCCATTGAATGTAGTAAACACCTCGTTCAACTTTTCAATTTGATTCATAAAAGCTATGGAAGGTTTTGGTAATCCGCACTAAGATAGTCTATCCAGAAATAAGTTTCATTTGAGCTTGAACTTTTCATCCTCTCATCCTGCAATTTATGGCAAACAAAGCCGGCCAAATTGTTGAACTTCATGTCTTTAAAAGGATTCCGTTTAGATTGGTTGTCGGAATTACATCCCATAACAGCACATCGCATTATTATCAATTTATCAACCACACAGGGTATATAAAGTATGTATAACTAATACAACAAGTCACAAAACCACCAACAAATCGCACTATATACCACACGCTACGTGCACTGCAGTGACGTTTTACGACAATCCTGCCGCTAGTAACCACGAGCCGACAACTCTCAAGGTGACGTCACGAAGCTCCGCTCACATGCGCAACAGTATATCGTGGTCAGTAACCATGCAGTGCCGGATGCACCGCTGTTCGATTTTCGTCTGCCGGCGCGCATGACGTCACGCTGAGAGTGATTATCATTTGGGTTGATATGGATAACGTGCATATTTTCACCTACAGGCCAAACGGCTGGACGGACTTTCACGTATGAAGTGTCGCTGGATTCGTCTTAGCGGTGCGAGTGACACTAGATACATTAAAATTTTATACAAAACAAAATGGCGGATTTTAATAAAAGATTTCAACCTTGTAATGCATATTTCATAGGCTACAGCTCAAACGCCTTGATAGATTTTTACATATGAGGTGTCGTTGGATTCGTCTTAGCAGCGCGAGTGACACAATCTACATTAAAATTTTATACAAAACAAAATGGCGGATGTAAATAAAAGATTTCAACCTTGTAATTCCTATCTCACAGGCTATAGCTTAAACGACTTTCTAGCTCCATAACAGAGCGTGTATCGTCACTTTACTGTAAAAACAAGATTTTTCTACATTATCTATATTTTAGTATGTTCTGTGGAGCAGGATTAACATGCTCATGACGTTAATACTGCACAACATTTATTCATCCTTATTTCACAGAACGTCCTCAGTACTAACTAGGGTGCGCCAGAGAAACTTACTTATTTGAAAGGTCAATAAAAACAAAATTACTTCAATTATTGTTTTATTTTTTTTTTATTCGAGAATACAATATCCCAATTTTTTTTTCATGTAGTCTTGAAAATGACATCGGATAAATGGCGACCTCCATTGCGCATACACTGATGAAGTCGATTTTTGAAATTCGTATCCACTCTTTGCAGCATATCAATCGGTATGTTGGCAATGGCGTCGCGAATGTTGTTCTTGAGGTGTGCTATGGTCCGTGGTCGATCGACATAAACCAGAGATTTCAAATAACCCCATAAAAAGAAATCGCAGGGAGTCAAATCTGGAGATCGTGCCGGCCATTGGAGATCGCCTCTGAGAGAGATGAGGCGGTCGGGGAAATGTTGTCGCAACAAATTCATCGAGTCTCGTGCGGTGTGTGCTGTGGCTCCATCTTGCTGAAACCACACGTTCCTAACGTTCATTTCTTCGAGTCTCGGAAGAAAAAATTCCTCGATCATGTTCCTGTAACGAGCTCCATTCACGGTAACTGCGCGTCCGTTTTCTTCAAAAAAATAAGGACCAATTATTCCCATTACCGACATCGCACACCAGACTGTAACTCGCTCACAGTTAAGTGGCTTCTGGTGAAGCTCACGTGGATTCACACCAGACCAATAACGCATGTTTTGCTTGTTGACGCAGCCGGAAATGTGGAAGTGAGCCTCGTCACTGAAAAAAACGACCGCGTCTTCAGGCAGGTTGTCAACCAGCATTTCACATGCATTTTGACGGGCAACAAAATCGCTTTCAGTTAATTCTTGAACAACAGCCAATTTATAGGGATGAAAATGGAGGTCTTCATGGAGAATTCGTCGAACAGTAGTGTCAGAAATTCCCATAGCAGCTGCGTGTTTGCGAGCCGAACGCCGGGGAGAACGCACAACTGACTGCCTCACTCTTTCGACATTTTCCGGAGTTCTGATGGTCCGTTGAAGTCCATTTCTGGGTTTAGCGACACTTCCACACTCCCGAAATGAGTCAACCCACGACAGAATCGAATTACGGCCAGGAACGAGTCTGTGAGGAGGAATTTCAAAGCGAGCGCGGAAGGCACGTTGCGTAGCAACAACTGAGCGACCGTTAGAAAAGAAGCTCTCGACTGCGAAGGCCCGCTGTTCTCTAGACCAGAGCATGATGGCAACTGACTGGAGCGAGAAATAAACTTGGGAACTTCCCCCTCCAGATGCGCCGCCTCTCGCCCCTCTACCCGCCCAGCTCACCGCGCGGGAATTTTTTCAAATAAGTAAGTTTCTCTGGCGCACCCGGTACATGCAAGTGTGAAAATGTACGCAACTAGAAAAGTAGAAAAATGGAGTTATCATCTTTTTGCAGTAAGCTGGCGGCATAACAATAAATGGAAATGACTTAGTCTAAGCCACAATTTTTCCCCATTTCCTTTTACGATTTTTCTGGTCTTGCAAACTTATATTCAGTTCTTTGATCCGGAAGAACATCCTTTACCTGAGAAATAGTTTCTTAGCTTTTTCAGGGCAAACAATGTTGCTGCTCTTCAACAGAAGTTCGCTTATAAAATTTTGCTTTTCTGTCACTATTCCGTCCCTATTGATTGTAGTAAACACCTTATTAAGCTTCTCAATTTGGTTCATGAAAGCTGTCACTAAGATGGTCTATCCATCCTATCTATCATTTGAGGAACTTTTCAACCTCTCATCCTGCAATTTATGGCAAACAAAGTCGGCCAAATTTTCCAGCCCATCATACTCGAGCTCATCTATTTCTTCCACTAAAATTTCCTCGTTATAGTCGGCTGATACTTCAGGTGCATTCAGTTTATTCGTTAATGATGCGGTTTGTGGAATGTCCGGAGTATCCCCTTCCCCTTCGCTGCAATACTCTGAGTATGCGCCTTCGTTTCGCCCCAAAATCTATGACCTCATTCTATACTTAAACTCTAGGGGATAAGTTGAGCCCTTTGCCTTTCTTCGTAAGCACTTTTACGCTTTTAGCCATCAACAGATGTGGAGGGTCCAGGGGATGATAGGGACTTGGGTAAATTTGCCATAGGAATGGCATCGTCTTTTAGGGGTGTAACCCAAAAGGGTATGTTTCAAATTGACGTTATAGGCACTTTCACAAAAGTGCTTCGAGCAAACACTAGCGCTTTTTACATTGACTTTGATTTTTCTTTTTGTATGATGTAGCCATTTTTTGCTAATGTTTGGGTCTTGATGAAAACTGTGGAACCTCATGTCTTTGCAAGGATTCCGTTTAGAATGGTTGTCGGATTTACATCCCACAACAGCACACTGCATTTTTATCAATTTACTAACATCACAGGGTATATGTATAACTAATACAAGTCACAAACCCACCAAAAATCACCAACAAATCGCACTATATAGTATTAACCACAATACACGTGCACTGCAGTAATGTTACGACAATCCTGGCCGCTGGTGACCACGAGCCGACAACTCTCTGGGTGACATCACGAAGCTCCGCCCACATGCGCAACATCCTATCTTCAGTGTATGTGTATCGCGGTAACCATGGAGCAGTTGTTGAATGAGCAACGTGCGTTTATGGTCCAGGCGTTTTTTAAATATAACGATTCCTATGTGGAGAGTTTTTTGCAACCGTTACAATATTCCGCGTGTTCGTGATACTCCGTCGAAAAATTTAAAAAAATCCTGGATTAAAAGATTTCGACAAACAGGTACAGTGTCAAATCAGAAGAACCCAGGGAAACAGAAGTCCAATCGAACGCCACAGAACATTCAAATTGTGCGCCGTGCTGCGAATGACAATTCCAGGCGCTGAATCCGAAAACATGATCAGGCCTAGCATATTCATCGCTCAAGTGTTCAACGGATTTCAACCAAAGACTTACAGTTTCATCCGTACAAAATTCATTTGGTACAGTTGTTAAAACCTACGGACCACAAAATTCGAAACAATTATTGTGAGACAATGATGTATATGTTTTGGGGTGAAGGAGGCTTAGACCACATTCTATTCAGCCATGAGGCTCACTTCCACCTGGAGGGCTACGTAAACAAACAGAACTGTCGGTACTGGTGTGACATTCCAAGAAGGTTACAGTTTGGTGTGCTATGTCGGCTACTGGAATAATTGGGCCCTACTTGTTTGAAGATGCCCGGGGCCGCACTGTAACTGTGACAAGCCAACGGTATACTGCAATGCTTCAGCAATTTTTGACTCCGGCTCTTCAAAACTTTTCTTGCTAAGACCCAAACAGGACCTGGTTTCAACAGGATGGGGCGACAGCACACACAGCAGCAACATCAATGAACATTTTACGTGAATTGTTTCCATGAACTGTTATTTTGAAATTTGGGGACATCACTTTCCCGCCAAGATCGCCAGACCTTGCGCCCCTCGAATTTTTTTTTTTTGTGGGGAAATTCAAAAAGTATCGTCTACTCCGATCCTTCAGCCACTACGGAGCAGTTAAAAGACAACATTCGACAGGCAATTAACAACATTCCCACTGAAATGTCTCAGCAGATGTTCCAACATTTAAGAGCATCATTGGAGGAGTGATATGAGCAGGATGGACAACATTGTGCTTAAGAAGTAAAATCCGCATCCCTGTACTTTCAAAATTTATGATTAAAATTATAGCAACACTTTTAATTTTGTTTTTATACCATGTTAAAAAGAGTTACTCTGTACATCTCAATAAGGAATTAAGATATTGGTCTGCGATTTCAACCATTGGATTTATAGCACTTTCTGATCAATATACAAAGAATCTTATCGTTGTAGGTATTTTAAATATTCAAAAGAAAACGCGGACACATCTACGAAGCGTCATCTACCGGCTATAAACGGAACTAACCAGTCAAGATTGAGCATTCATTAGGAGCTCAAATTCAATACTTTCCTCAGCATAAACTAACAAAAATATGAAAAAACGACAAAAAGAAAAGTTCGAAAATTGAGCAGTTGAGACGATTTAATGAGTGTGTTAATTATGAGTTTGCAAAATAATGACATTTAAATTTTTTAAATTGTGGTGACACCACCTAGCGGCCACTTTAGGAAGCTGAAAATGATTTACAGCAATTTCTCTTGGCCACTTCTATTCTATTACAAATCGATACTATGGGTTGCCAGTTCAAAAATGACCTAAACTTTTTTACAATTAGGCCTGTGTGCCAATCTATGATTCCTTAAATATCTTTTCTGTTTAAATTTCATTCCACATATATCACAACCGTACGGTTTCTCGTCAGAATGAACCAACTTATGTCGTTTCAACTCGTACTTTATCCTAAAAGGCCTACCGCACACATCACATGAAAACGGCTTTTCACCTGTGTGTTTTGTAATATGAACCTTTAAGGGCGGTTTTGTATGAAACTTCAAATCACAATAAGAACATTTGAATGGAAAATTGTCAGTGTGCGATCGGTTGTGAACGAATAATGATGCTTTCTGTTTAAAGGTTTTCCCGCATAGATCACATACGTAAGGACGCTCGTTAGTGTGAATACGCCGATGTTCAATGACGTTTCTACGAGAAGCAAAGTTCCTTTCACACAAATCACAAGCAAAGCTCTTGATCTTTTGATGTGTTTCCTTCATATGTCGTGACAATCCTTGGGATACTCGGAAATTCTTGCCGCACTGTTCACATTGATGTGGTCTCTCTCCAGTGTGGATTCTGATGTGGGTCAGGAAAGTATATATAGAATGTAAACATTTTCCGCACTGTTTACAGCTGTAGTAGACCTTACCATCGACCTCAAGTTTGGATTCAGTGAGTAATTCCTGGTTCAATTTCCTATGCCACTGTCTTCTTTTCTTTGAGTTACTTTTTTCACTTTCACACTTGGAATACCCTTCATTGCATGGATGCATGTTTTCTTGTTTCAGCTGTTCTCCTTTAAAATATGTGTTATCTTTATCTTTAAATGTTTCACATAGTTCAGAGTTTCCCAAGGGCATGTCTGGTTCATTGAAATCTGTATTTTTTCCAAAATGTGATCTGATTTCTTGACAAGAGGCTGATACGTTGTCATGACAGGATTTTTCAGAATTACTGTTTTGCTGTAAGGTTGTTTCTTCACTTGTAGATTCGTTGTCCCTGCAAATAAATTGCAAGGTTTAGAAGGTGTCTATTTTACAGACTTTTTTTAAATGAAAGAGCTTGATGACAGAAACAAAATAAGCAAAGAGACTTCATTCTAAATCCAAAACAGCGACCGCCGCAAAATGGCGATTTACATATTTCATCACAGTCACCCCCCTATGACTGACATTTTATAATACAAATAAATTTAGGAGTTTTATGGAGTCCTCTATAAATGAAACTTATATAGAAATTACCAAACTAGTTATTTGACATCATAAATGGTGAAAAATAAAATAAAAAATACATTTTTAAAAACAAGCTTTTATTTAGCTATTCATAAAATAAATAGAAAAAATATATAAATAATTTGTCCAGTTGGAGGCATTCAATCGATGATAGAGCTGCTCCATCTGAAGTTTCCAAATAAAGGCATGTTAAGTTTTGACAGCATGATGGAAAAAGGAAAGGAAAAAATGAACATTTTCATGTAAATATGACAATTTTATAATAAATTAATGTATTTTAATTTTTTCTGAGGTCATGTTAAAAACATAAGAAGCACATAAGAATAGGAAAGGGTTATGTTATGTTCACGTATTCAAGTTTGACATATAAGAACCACATTTAAATCACGACCTAAGCAAGGTTATTATTGTTCTTAAGTCTAAACTGTCATTAATGGTGACATCACAAAGGGCCAGTTTATGACACCATCATTTCACAGCTGTTACAAACTGGGTTGCTTGAAAAGGTGAAAGCCAAACATGAGCAGCACCCATATTATGTCACTTAAGTAGTGATATCATATCTATTCATTATGACATTATTAGGTTTTCTTTGTCGTTATTTTTTAGTTATAAGTTTTTGTGTACTTAATCTCTGTTTCTCTACTAGCCAGTAAGCACTCCTACATATAACTATATTCAAATGTGTTTGTAAGAGTTTAAATAAATAAATATATTAATGCAAGTTTTCCGATAAGATGTCACCTTTGAACTGCTTGACATTCACTTCATGCTCACTTGTAGCTTAAAATTGTTTATAGATTATGGATTCGATTTCAATGCCAGAACTGCAATACAACAGAAAATTTATAGCCACACACTGCACACAATGAATACCTGCAAAGCTCCTGTTGATTACTACTTCCATCTTCATTATTAATTAAAGGGCATTCCGTGTCATTCATAGTAAACAGTGTTACATTTTTAAATCTTTGGTCTGCTTCCACACAAGTCAAAACTAATTCATGCCAGGCAAAGACTGTTGAAGTGCAATGCCAGCAACATTGCAGTGGTAATACATCTGTTTTATCCACTTTAATAGGCAAATACGTATTAATTTTTGTAGCTAGTTTAGTATTAACATCTTTGTCATTATAAATTGGCACCAATTTGTCGCACTTGTTGGCACATAATCTGCAGATTAGGTTTACTTCTACTAATTCCCTTTTGTCTTCTGTTGCCATCTCAATGAAGATGGCCTGATTTTGAGCTTCCTCATTCATGGCCTATGGCACAGTTACACTACAGTTACCTTAAAGCGCCTTATTTTGTTCATTATTTCGTCATAATGAACGCTAGAACGATCATTGTTTTGGTTGTTTGTTTACAACTCCCAATTCCCAATTCTAACCTCTACTATACAAGCTAAGCAGTGTTGCCAGACAGAATTCCGCAAGAACAAGCACAGAGATCAATCAGAATTGCTATACTGTAAAAAAATCCCCAAATTCCAGCGGCGTAGCAAAGGTCTAGTGGCACCGGCAAGGTTGTTACTTAAAAAAACTAAGTACCTAAATGATATCAAAAAAATCGATCGGTAAAATGGCAACTTATGCACTAGGTAGTCGCTAGTGTGCCTCTAGCTCATTCCGCGCTTACTATAAGTGAGCATGAAGTGAATTTTAGCTAGTTCAAAGGTGACATTTTATAGAAAAACTTACATAATCATAAATCGATACAATCTCTATTTCAATTATGTAATACAGGTGCCGCACCAGTACCTTAGAAAATTACATTATATCGATTTTTTATGACATTATGTAGTTTTTTGACATATTTTTGACCCATTTTCGAGCTACTGGCAGGAGTCCTAGTTCTCAAATAACGACTAATAAAAAATCTCTTAAAATTGTTGCGCGTCTATGACCTAGAGGGTGGGTGGGAACTTGAGTTAATTGGGTGCATAGATTCCAAATTGGATATTAATTTAATGCCAGGATTCACCGGTGGCCCCGGGTAAGTGATTTTCATCAATACTTCACCCCTCAAGACCAAGACCCTTATTCAATTTTTTTACGCTGATAACAAAAATTAGCGCCCCAAATTATTTATATGGTAGGTATATGTAGAGAGCATCGTTCGCATATAGCCAACGATAAAGAAAATTTATTTTTAGCATCCTGAAGTCGCAAATGTTCCATTGTGTTGCAACTTTTTACTAGGTAATAGAATGTACCTACATGATAAACGGGACCAGACACATGTGAAATGACTTCGGATTCTGGCAAGAATTCTTATCAAAAATTTCACACATATTTTAACTTTAGTATTGGACGTATTTTGAAAAACTTTTATACATACAGGTATGTCCATTTTGTTTTCTAGAGATAATTTTATGAAGAATTTAAGATGTAGATTATATTAATAACATTAGACAGCAAACTTGGGGGACAGTCGGTGCCTGAAAACTGCATTGAGATGGGACCAGTAGGGAAGTGTCATCGTGACAATTCATTGATCAGAGTTCCTGGATATTGCTAGATATAATCGAAAAGTGGATACACTCTGCTAAAACGTTTTACTTTTGAATCTCAACTGAACTATGTCTAAACCTGACGAACGGGACAAATGGACAAGATTCTCAGAAGAACATGAGCAAATTCGATTTGATGATGTTAGGCGGACGGTTCTACCCAAGACAGCTATCGATACAGGGAAAGCCCCTTATCAAGGGACTAGAACAATCATTAAAAGACGTAAGTGTAATCTTTCTGATCCAGGATTATGATAATTGGCATACACACATACATGTAGTCTTAACATGATTACTACTCGAAGATAATTTATTGTATGTATTATCAAGTTTAGAAGCTATTTTTTAACACTATCCTCCAAATCTGCTAACTTAATGCTCTTTGCTTTATTGGTTTCCAAAATGACTGGCAAAGGGGGTATGATAGACTCACCTCCCAAGAAGAGTTCACGACATGCTGTACAGGTCCAAACAAAACCATCTCTTTTTGTGCCTATGAGACGAATATCAATATCCTTCAATGCGACACACTGAGGGCGAAAAGGCGTGGGACACAATGCTGCACATCTGACTATTGTATCAGTTAATTTGAAAACACTTCGGTGTAAAAAAAGCGATTACTCATTTGCAGAACTACTCAACACAACATATTATAATTTGATATTGGTATCAAATGAAAGGGATTGACGAGAGAAACTCAATGAGCAGACTGACGTCATGAATGGCGATTTACATTTTTCACAGTCACCCCTATGATTATGGGTATCAAGGTGACGTCATCCTAAATCCAATATGGCGGCTGCCGCAACATGACGATTTATATTGCATTGTTATCAAATGAAAGGGCCATGGTGGGAGAAACACAATAAGCATATTGGCTTGATGAGGGAACAAATAAGAACAAAGTAGCACTTTTTATATTCTTTTTCAGCAAAATGGATTACTCGGAGTATTGCTGAAGAGCTTGGTCGAGAATATATATTGCTTGCCACTTGCTACGAAATTTTGATCTATTTCGCCTTTGTGGTTTGTGTTTGTATATGTGAGTATAATGTTCTGAAATACCCGTTTTCATTTGTCAACAAATTTTCGAGAAATGGATATAGGAGGCGCAAGTACAAGAAAGATGTTATTTTAAATATCATAGTAGGGGATTTTGGGATTTACTGGAACGCGGTAAATTAACATAAGGAGTGACACCTTGCATCCTGTTATCTTCACCATATACAAGATGTTAAGTATGTACCATAAATTTAACAGATAATTCGCTGAGTACTTTTAAGACAAAAAATTCATATAAACATAGGTCCTCAAATTCTTCGCTGTCAAGACACAAGGTGTGAAAATTTAATTTTTTTTTCGTAAATATCTTAAATATTCTTTACCTAATTTTGTTGTAAATAGGTGGTGGTATTTATAACTTTAAGGAGCTAATTTTGCACTAACTTGATTAAATTTATCATGTCCAGTGGCGACTCGAGCGAAATCTGAAAGAATATTTGTGACAAAAAAATGTACGTCACTGACTTTTGCGTTATTTTTATTATGTTCTTTGGATTAGGAATACAACTTTTTTGTCTCTTGAATTTTGTTCGTATCTTGCTTAGTTTTCGAGAAAAAAAAGACCTCTTAATTGGATATCCCTAGACCACACAAGGAATATGGCGAAAAGAAATTATTTTTTTTTATAATTTTTTATTGTTTAGATGATAATGTAATGTAATTTAATTTAGAGTTCATTTATTGTTACAGAATCAGTGATAGCTCGATCATCGTAGGGACCTTTCAGCAATTCAAAATCTTGGGCTTCCCTCCTATCATTCATACTCCACCTAGCATTACGAATAATATTGTTACATAATTTTAGCTGTCATGGGCCCACATAGTACATATAATTTCTACCTAACAAAAGGTTTACATGCCCAGTTTGTGGACAAGGCTTTTAATACGATGAATGGGATGGAAATTACGTTCTCTGATATACACAGTGCAGGAGATTTTTGGATGGTAAACAAATAGCAATTAATGGAAATCACTTCAGGGGCCCTAAATTTTGACCATTGACATTAAATTTGACGTCGCCTTGCCGCCTAAAGGCTGTTGCGGGATAGATACGCTCTTGCCACTCTTATGTTTGATGCCGCGTCCGCGCTCTTGGCACTTGCCACAAACTCCAAACCTGTACAAACGTTTGGCTTTTTTGAGCTCACAAACGTCACCATCCACACGTTTGCGAGTGCGTCAGTGAGTTTTGAAGTGGCAAGCAGGACTGACATCGAACTTGTGTCGATCATAACATTAAATTGATTTATTTTTACTGTAAAAACAAAAAGATAAGTCAACAAAACGAAAACTACGGCTAACAAGCTGTTACAGATTCATAAAATTTGGATTAACTGAGAAGGCTAATTGCCTTTTCTTGACAGGGATGGAAACTATTCACTAAGATTAAAATCAAGTGGATCCCTACTGAACCTTTAATCTTTTACATATTTAATTGAATAAAAGAAATGTTTTATTTTTATCTTATAGAACTCAGAATCGCAACGTAAGTTTCTTGCTCCTGAGTTGAACAGCTCCAAATAGTTGACTCATTGATTAATTCAATTGAGTAGAGCTAAATGAAATCCAGTTGCATTGTACAACACTAGAGGCTACCTGGCCCCAGATTATTACTGAACAAACTTGCATCTATTCATCACCAGTGCATAAGCGAGACTGAGGGCGCAAAAGCAAGCCAAACGCTCTATCCGCACATTTGCGTTTGTGAGGATTTGTTGAGGTTTGTCAAGGGTGCGGACACTGCTTAATCAATTTTTAGATAGATAAAATCAATTTTTGTTGCATACTGCGCTGGGTTGGCAGAAGGTTGGCGCCCATTTGCTCATATATAGATACATAAAGGATTGTTTGGCACAAGTTAGCCGTTTTGAGAAAAAAGAATACCTACGAACATGTATAACAAAAAATTAAAATTAAATCGTCTCCTCGATCCCCGTGCATGCACTAAACCTGGGAGTGGGAAAATTTTCTTCTAAGAGATCCTCTAGGGCTCTGTGTGATGGATCTTAGACAATACAACATTCAACAAGGGAATCACAAAGGGAGAACCTCGTGTCAACCATTACCGAGTGATTTTGTCGCACGACACGAGTCGCATGTATAAATACGGATGGATGGCTTTGGTTCCGACCAACGAATTCGACTAGATTAGAAGGAACCAAGGCTATATTTGCATTGTTTGTCGCCAAAATAGTGTAGTTTTAGTGCATATTTTTGGCTCGTTTGTGTACCAATGCCTATCAAAGTGACAGCCTTGTATCATCATAACAATAATACGTACCGATGGAAACTAAATATATGAATTTATGGATAGAATTATCAAAAAGCTGACTTATGTCAAATACTCTTTGATCCTCATTACAGACTATGAGAATTAAAAGAATCTTGATTGGTTCCTTCTATTTAATCTGAATTCTTTGGTTTCGATAAGGTGGATTGCTATAATTTTTATTTCAGTATCTGGAGAACCATTTTGTTCCAAGCATATTTTGGGGGTATACGTACGATCCTAAGAATGTAGAAGATGAAAACACAATGAACATTATGTTCGAGAACATGATATTAGGAGTACCGCGAATTAGACAGGTAACATTTAACTAACGATGATATGCGCCACTTCTGGCAACAGAATTTCAAAAGCGCTGTACGAAAATACCCGTCGCCATATCAGGTTATCAGGCGAAATCGTAGGTCAATGAAGCAAGTCCCAAACTGTTGATCCGGCGATAAACAATTCGCATTGTAATAGGCTTTTCTTTCTCTCCATATCACTGGTCCACAATTGACATTGTGGACGAGAAGTGGTCCACTGTACTTCTAACTCTTCGTATTTGGCCTTATAGATTCCAACCAACACTATATTTAAGCTTCTGCATACCCGGTGGATATTTTTCTAAAGGACCAACCTGCCTCTCACAAGCCCACTATTCGCCCCCTGCCAATCTCGCTAATCTGTTGAAAATTTTCTCACTCTAGGCATAATGAATAGATTAAAGCAGCTCATCACAACGTATTCTAAGGTCATCAGATGTCAATTGTAGCTACAAAACACAACGGTAGTTTACTTACTTTTTCTCTAAAAAGAGATGCTATCAGAAACACCACTTATCGATTTGGTTGAAAAGCTGGTCGTTTTTTTGTAACCTTAACAAACATATACCTAAACTCTAGGCGCTGAAGAAAGAAACTAAACCCAAACAAATACACGCATATTGCTCGTGAGTGAGTGTTTAGGCGCAGGAGACATTACAGGACCGCATCAAGATATTATGGGTAGTCATCAAAAATTTCTTACAAGATAATTATTATCTTTTACAGTAAATTTCAGTTAGAGATTCACAAATGAGTTAACTACACTTTTTAGTTATTAGTAAGTAAGCTGCGCGCACTCATTCAGAAGAGGAACTTGAATCTTCTGAATCGTTTAAATGAATTATTAGAGGTTCAATTTGGGTATCGATGACATTGTCCAAATCCCACATTTTGACCTCAACCTTCTCCCGAACGTGGCGGATACAGTTTTTCCATTCCTCTGCCGTAACTCTATTGACTGCGATGTGAAAGAGATTTTTAACATCAGAAAATTTATAAGTATTATTATTCGACTCCACGTATTGCTTTATGTTGGCCCAAATCAGCTCAATAGGGTTCAGCTCACAATGGTAGGGTGGCAGTCTCAAGACAGTTTTATTTTGTTTTTTTATTTACTTATCAATTCACCCTTGACCATTGTTTCATCAAAATCGATCTGTTTTGAGGCCAGCCATTGTTGTATGTTTGCTTTTTTAGTTGCCATTGTGGGAATTTTTTCTATTTTTCTAGAATGGTACGGGGCATTATCCAGTACAATAACAGCGTTATTCTCCAGCTTTAGTAACATTTTGGAGAACCAATTTTCAAAGGAATTGCCGTCCATCTCCTCATGATAGTCCCCTGTCTTTTTTGATTCAAAGGCCCACAGTGCTTCGGGAACAAAGCCGTCTTCACTACCTACGTGACAAATGATCAGCCGTTTGCCTTTTCCTGGAAATAAATTATTCCTTACACTATGGATTGATTAAATTTGAAGGAATGAGGCAATTGAGTTCATTTAGCTGAATTTAATTTTCAAAATAACGCTTAAAAGAGGGTCGAAGTTTTTTTCCTAATGACTACACTGCGAATGCACCATTTTTGGAGAATATCACACATTATCTGCTATCACATCATATTATTTGCCCGAATTTATCAAAATTAAATTGCCGGATAGATGAAGGAGCTTACCTGCAGGATTTTTCAATCCAGCCGAAAGACCGTCTAGAAAAGCCTGCCTTGATGATGTTACTGATTTGTCGACCCAAACTTTCGCTTGAGTATGTCCAGCATTCACCCACGTTTCGTCCAAATAGTAAATTTTTCTTTTTTCATCGCGAAACTTCCGAATCTTCCTAAGGTATTCCCTTCTCCACACAACAATTTCTTCTTTCTCTATTAACATACTGTTTCTTCCCCGTTTCAAGAATCGAAAATTAAGTTCCTTCAAAAGTTTTCGGAATGTGGTTCTTTTAAATGATGGAAGATCCTCATCAGCATTAACTAATCTTAATATCTTATCTATTGTAGGTATTTCATTTCGGAAGAAAAAATTATGCACTTTCCTCCTGATGGCAGTTCTGTCAAAGTCATCTACTCCGTCCGTTATCCTTTTTCTTGCAGGATACGGTTTTGGCTCAGAAAGTGAGTGAGTGCTCCTATATTCCTTAATGATCCTATAAACACTGGACCGACATACTCCAGAAATATGTGCTACCTTACATATAACTTCGTCCACGACCAAATCGGGTTTTTCTTGAATTTGGTTTTGTATATATTTAATATTATTTGTTTTTCATTTGCACTTAAATGTAGCTTCTTAGCCCTTTTTTTGGGTGGGGCGCTGATGTCAACCACTTCGTCGGCTGTATCTGTGTCAGACATCGTATCTTAGGCAATATATAAACAAAACGTTCCACTCGCGAAAAACGAGTATACGCTACTGAATGCGTAATGCGTATGCAATGCAATCCTGTGCGTGAATTAACTGTTAGATGCCTGTCGTGTCATCTACAATCACGTTTACAAGTCCAAACCTGTGCAGATTCGTAGAGCGCCGACGACTGCTAGTGACCTTGAATTTGTCTGTAGATCGATGTTACTCCAGTCAATTTAGGTTCAAAGTGGATGTTTTCTAAACCAATTTGTTGTTCCTACATCAAAAATATATCGATGATGTTTTGTACTGGGAGCTCATGAAAGATCAGGGTAACTTATTTTAACAGTCATCCTTTTTCTAGTCTCAAGATGACACGAAAAAGGGTCTGCGGATTCACTAGAAATACACTGCCGAGGATGTTTAGACCTAAAGTGACTGGAGTATATCCGTGGATGCTTTCGAGGGATCTGTTCACGTGCTGATCACTGTTTACGTTTAATGTCTTTCTTCAGCGCCCAGGGTATAGTAAATCTCTGTAATAAATTCATTATTACTGGGTGTTCTTTTTTCTATATCACTTAGTACATTTACAGATAGATATGTTTTATTGTCTGAAGAATACAATCGTTCTTAATGACAAAGCTAACTTTAACAAAATTACATATATTGATCTTTTGATAGCATCAGGGAGACACATGTAAATTTTTCGGACCATTAAAATTATTTCTCACAAATGTTGTTAACATTTCAAATGTCTGCATGTAGGTCTAGGATTGCTTTTAGTTATATATAATAGTTCGTTTTTGTAGAGTAAGCATCTTTCTTAAACAATTTTGGGAACACACATCAAATGGGAATGCTATATCCGAGGCTATATCTCAATCTACTTCCAAAAAAGGCAAAGTAAGTGCTTAAGGCTGTGCTTTTCCCTGCGTTGTAACTAATTGTTCTTATAAAGAAGGAAATATTTTATAGTTGAGTAAGCAATTTGTCGACATGTTTAGTAAAATCTGGTCAATGCTCAGTCCCAAAAATTTGATGGTGGCTGTTTTGTGTATCAATTCATTATTTAAATTTATAAAATCAAGCGAGCATTTAACTGTGATCAATTTCATCTTAATAACATTGAAAGTCAAGTAATTTTTGTCATATTTGGTTCTTATTTTTATATTATCAATACAAAATCATCTTTTGCCACAACATTTAGAACACTACATAGAATTGAATAACCAACCACAATTATTATACAAGGGGAAATATAGATTTTCATTTACAAAACTGCAATAGTAATATAACTAGCAAATCAATATTCCAGAATGGATTACTTGAATTTAACAAACTGAATAATGATATAAATGAATCTTAAACAAACAAACAAAACCATTTTTTGATTGATTGTATATCACTATCAATTTTCGTCTTGACTTCATTTATATAATAATAATAATAATAAATGGCTTTATTCGAAGAGACAATGCATACAAAAATAGTGTTCAACAAATGGGAATAATTGCTCTCGAATCTCAAGGGGGAGTTCACGACCTGCGTGCTCTTCCACTCATCCCTTGCTCTATTTTAAAATAGTGATATCAACTGTTACATGCCTACTACTAACTATATGAGAGCAGAAAAAAAGCATGAGTACAACAAAAACCAAATAACTCTGAAAATATAAAACTGAAAAGATTCCATCATATAATCATGAGATTCATCCAAAAAAGCTAAATGTTACAGTATTATGAGTGAAGTTAATTATACTTATCTAAAAGGAATCGTCTCAGATCTGCCTTGAATTTGCAACCTTTCATATTTTTGATTTGCTGGGGGATGGAGTTGTATAATTTATAGATGTTGTAAGAGAAGCCACGTTCGAAAAAACATGTTCGATGGAATGGAGCAGAAATATTCTGTTTCGAACGAACATTGACAGAATGAAGACTTTCTCTAAACATGACTTTTTCATACAAATATGGCGGTGACTTGCTCGACAAAATATTATTGTAGAAACATAGTGTTAATAGTTCTGAACGCTGTTTCATGTTCAACCACTGTAAATCCTTCAGCTTATGACTAACTCTGTCATACTTCCTTATACCGAAAATGTACCTTATACATGAATTTTGAACACGCTGAATTCTAGATATCGTATCAGCATCCAAGCATGGATAATAGACAGGAGCACCATACGAAAACTGGGACAAAACCAACGTTTCGCATAGCATTCGTTTGATGTCTCTGCTAAGAAAGTGTCTGTGAGGGTAAAGCAGCTTGAGTGCATAATACGCCCTTTGTATACATTTTGAAATATGCTCTTTAAATCTGAGCTTAAAATCTATTATGAGACCCAAATTTTTAACAGAATCGCAGAACGGTATTAGAACATTATCTATATGTAGCGTCATATTGTTCATTATCTCTGGCCGATCTTTCCCAAAAATTATTGCTGCTGATTTTTTTGGATTCAGTGACATTGAATGATCATTAGAAGTTTTAAATAGAGCGTCAAGATCAGCATTAATTTTAAACTCCGCCATTGGCCAATCATCACCAAGGAATGAAAGGCACACTTGAGTATCATCTGCTTACATGTGAGGCTTACAGTATTCAAGGGATTTGGAGAGCTGACTAGTATATAGCGTGAATAATAGCGGTCCGAGTATCGAACCCTGCGGCACCCCTTGATTTATTGTCCTTACTCGCGAGAGATTTTTTTTTTATCTTCACACGTTGCATTCTATCGCTAAGGTAAGATTCGAATAACGATTTATTATGACCTGATACCCCACATGATTCAAGTATTGCAATCAGAACGTCATGATTTATAGTATCAAATGCTTTGCTATAATCTAACAAAACTAGTGCAGTACAGTTACTGTTGTCATTAGCTGTTATAATATCGTCTGTAATGTGTGCCAAAGCTGTAGTACAGCTATAATCTTGACGAAAACCTGACTGAGTACTAGGTAAGATTTTGTTTCTGGTTATGTGGTCACGTAGCTGTAATTCTATTATTTTTTCCACTAACTTTGAAAGGCCAGGTAAGATACTGATAGGGCGAAGATCTTCAAGTTGCTTGACATCTTTACCCTTAGGGATTGGAGTTATTAGAGCTGTTTTCCAGGCGGTGGGATATTTTCCGTCTAAAAGAATACTATTAGTAATGTGGACGAGAAAAGGCAATATGATTGGAATACACATTTTAAGTAAACGGACTGAAATTCCGTCACTTCCTGGCGAGGTATTTTTTATCCGACAGAAGGCTTGCAGAATTTGTTCCTCGGAGACCAAGGAAAAATTAAATTTATCATAGCATATGACATTATTGTTATAGTGCGTAACTAAATCCTCATTACTATTGATTTGTTGAGGAATATTGTCTAAGAAGAAGCCGTTGATATTATCAGCACTTTGCAGCTGTGATGGTATACCAGGATTATTTGATTTTATATCTAATGATTTTAGTTCTTTCCATAGTACTTTACTGTTTCTATTCTGAGCCAGTTGTGAGAAATATTTCTTTTTTTCTTGTAATATGGTATGATTAGTTTTGTTTTTGAGCTGTTTGTAAGCCACACCGTTCTGCGCAGAAGGATTCTTCCGGAATTTTGACCTAGCTTTGTCTCTATCTCTCATTAGTTTCCTTATGTTATTGCTAAGCCATTATTTTTGCTAATTTTAGATGTTTTAAGGGGCATGTGTTTGTCAAACAGCTGAAGGATCATGTTCTTGAACAAAAGCATTTTATCATCGATGTCAGAAGCATAGCAAATATCTATCAGAGGGAGCTTTTGTAGGTCACTGTACAACTCATGCTCATTAAAATGCTTAAAACTACGATAAGTACAGTAGAATGGCTCAGTTTTAGGCTCAGACTTGTATACCTGAGATGAAATTAATTCGTGATTGGTCAAATCCAGCCCACCAATATTAGACGTGTGTATTATTGAGAGATCATTGCATATAATAACATCAATTAATGAGCTGGATATTTGAGTGATGTGAGTTGGTTCATTCAAAATTTGGTGAAAATTAACGGTACTTAACATATCTAGCATGTATCTTGTAGAAGCAGGTTGGGTATCTAAGAAATTTATATTCACATCTCCAACACATATCACTTTATCGGTCTGAATGGCGACCAGAGATAATGATTTTTCTAGCTCGTCAACAAAATTCCTATAGTTATAATCAGGAGGACGGTATACAACTCCGACAGCATATGAAACATCATTAAATTGCAACATTACCCATAACTGTTCGATATTAGAAGATGTATTTATTAGAGAAAACTTCAGACTGTCATGTATATAAAGAGCAACGCCTCCGCCCCTTGCCCCTCTATCAGCTCTCACAACACTATATCCAGGGATCTGAATTGCTCCATTTGCGACTGTCGAATTAAGCCAAGTTTCTGACATCGCAAAGATTCCATAATTATGGTGTAAAATATGCTCTCTGAGCCGATTCAATTTAGGAACAACAGAACATACATTCAGATGACCAATTTTAAGGTGCATTACAGTAAGTATATACGAATAATGAAATAAAAAATAATCAATAATTCACGACAGCCACATTTAGTCAGATTGAATTCTCTCCACCCCCTTATCAGTTCTAGCGAACACATTTCCGTTGACAGTCCAAACATTTCTAAACCCGAACTTTCCTGAAGCTGCTTTCACGGCTTTTAAACGCTGAATGGTTAGGTCCTCTTTAACAACAATTTTAGTACCTTTCAGCATCTTTTTCTTGTTATATGCTGCTATTTTTATACAGTTATCTTTGAAGGAAACCAGAATGTGTCTTGGGTTACTACCATTCTGTCTTCCCACCCTGTATATATCTGTGTCTTGCCAAAGTATTGTGGTATCGTCAGCAGAAACTACGAATTTACCATTTATGTTTAAGTTTATTAAATGATTGAAATGGACTGAGAATAAGGTCGGACCTAATACTGATCTTTTAGGTACCCCTGCGTTTACATTTAATTTATTTGAAATTTTATATTTTGTCGTTTTCATTTCCAATGTTAAGTCATTATTTCCACAAAAAGAGATTTTCTATTGTTCTGATCTTAATATTTTCTATGTGATTACTATGTTTCCCAATATTTCAATAGGTGAAGGCTCGAAATGATTCCTGCGAGGTCCATGATTATTTCCTTCGTTACTTTAGAAGCTGTTTTGATACCTACTATTCGTACGAGGCGGACCGAGAGGACTTTGGACCTGGAGAACCAACTGCGTAAGAACTTCTGAATATAACAAAATTAATCTTTCTCAGAAACAACCATGCTTGAAATAACAAAGCTAATGTGTGGTGAAACAGTGAAATAAATGAAAAATTACTCACCGTTCTTTTGCAAATAAACTTCAAGTACTTAATAAGTTATCGCCGTTGGCAAATTATTTCGTAGAAGGTCATGTCAAGTTACCATGCCAGCCCAAACATTTGAAGAAGATGTTTGTTGAAAATGTAACTGACGGACTATTTGTGGATTTTCCAATAACCACACATGAGTATTTCTGAAGTTTTTCACTCCGTTACGCGTGAAGGTTGATTCGGGCGTTATTAATATGAACTTCACTCACAAAAACGCAATTTTACAGGAAAATCCTCAGCTTTTACAAAAGAGTACAATCCAAAATCCATCATCACGCAGCATTTGCCACGCTTTAGTCTCGGAGACTTGCACTCGAGTAGCCACTTCCCTAGTGCTTGTTGAAGGATTTTTTGTACAAAATTCAAAATCCTTCCTCAGTTTGCACCATTTGTTCCCATATCCCTAGCACGTTGCACAAGGTAAACAAATCTATGCTGCCCCGAATGATAACGTCGGTATCATTTGGAAATTAAAATTAGATTGATTAAAATCATGTCGACAAGTTCGATATTGCTGTACGAGTGTGCTACGAGTATTTTGATTGTTCTTTTCGAACCGATTTGTAAATAAATGTTTTATTTACCTGCCTTTCCGGCTCATGGGTTGAGTACTGACGTGCGTCGTACCTTCTCACTTTTTATCTGATCGAAATACAGAAGCGGATTAGGTTTGGTTTAGCTTTGATTGATTTTGCGGAGCCCAATGACTGCTATATATGCTACTAGGAAAAACCGCTAATTTTTTTCAGATATATATGTCATGTAAATTAAAGTCCCAAATTTGCGGCCACCGTGTACAATTAATGTATTATTAACCGACCGGTTTTTCCAAATAGCTGTGTTCCGAGCAGATTCTTGTCTAAAAGCAAATACCTACATCCCATTCGTAGACCATTTACGCCCAGAAAAAACACTACATGCCCAGAATCGAGATTGTACAGCTCCGTACTTTACTCAATGGTCTTGGAATAATCTAACAAAATAAATCATTACTTTTCTAGAAAAAAGTGCATACTTTTCACAATTCTTTATTCGCTGGAAGTATACTAAGTGACATATAAATCCGAACACCCAGTTTAAATGGTTTTATTTTAATAAAAGTTGGTGAATGTATTTATCCTACTGTAAATAACAAGTGAAAAAATTTTCAGCCTTATCAGTTGGACATTCCGGTTTTTATACTGCTTTTTTTTTAATTCACTAACGCTCTAAAAATGAATATTTCAGCCGCAGTAAAGAATCAACGTTGGCGGATTTTGGTTCTTGACATCCTTTACGATCGGTTACGATGCCTAGAGTACGGAGACCTGTACGATTTCGTCAACTTAGTGAGTTTGATAGGGGCCGTATAGTGGGACTTCGGGAAGCTGGACTTTCTTTTCGGGCAATTGCAGTTAGAGTGCAAAGAAGTGTAGACACTGTGGTTAGGTGTTGTCAGGCATGGCTTCAAGAAGGCCGTACGCAAAGAGCAAGGGGCACTGGACGCCGCCGTAGAACAACAGACCGTGAAGATCGCCGCCTAAGATTATTGGCCTTAAGGGACCGTTTCTCCACTACCAGGTCCATTGCAAATGAATGGTTTGCAGAACACGGAAGACCTATTGGCATGCGAAGTGTTTACCGACGAATGAGAAGTTTTGGCTTGTTTTCATACCGACCACACTGGGTCCTCCCTTTAACTCGAGAACACCGACGTAATAGCCTTGAGCGGTGCAGACAATGGTCACTCTGGGATCAGGAATGGAACAGTATTGTCTTTAGTGACGAGTCTCGATTTTGTTTAGGCATGCAAGATGATCGTGCCAGGGTTAGAAGGCGACGTGGTGAAAGGAGGAATCCACAGTTTTTTGTTGAAAGACATCACACTGTTGGAGTTATGGTTTGGGGTGCTATAGCTTATGGTTCCAGGTCACCTTTAATCTTCATCAGAGGTAACATGAACGCGCAGCGTTATATCCACGAAGTTCTAGAACCCCATCTTTTACCCTATCTTGACACCCTGGCAGATCCAACTTTCCAACAAGATAATGCCCGACCACATGTTGCAAGAGTCACAATAGACTTCTTTCAACATAATGATGTCACATTGTTACCATGGCCACCAAGATCTCCCGACTTATCCCCAATTGAGCACGTGTGGGATATGATGGGTAGGAGATTGCTCAATATGCAACGTCCTCCTCAGACTCTAGAAGCACTTCGAGAGGAGTTGGTGGTTGCCTGGAATGAGATACCACAGGAGGACATTGACCACCTGATCAGAAGCATGCCTAGGCGCGTTGGAGAATGCGTAGCACATCAGGGTGCATCCTCACATTATTAAAGGTCAAAGGGCTTTAAAGCAGTGCAATTATTTTGAAATTTTTATCATTTACTTATTATGCTTCATTAAGTACTTATACAAAATTTTATTAAAATAAAACCATTTGAACTGGGTGTTCGGATTTATATGTCACTTAGTATATAATAAATTTTTTGCTTCATAGGTACTTTTATAAATAATGTATATGTTTTGATATTATAAGATAGTATGATGTAAGTAAATAGATACTATCAGTGTATGTGTTGAGATCCACTATCATGGACCCCCATATTCATTTCATGGACCCCCAAATTTTTTTTCGCTGACGTAGACCCCTTGCAGGTTGTCATAGACTCCTAGGTGTCGATATAGACCACTTTGGGAAGCAATGGTCTAGACGAATCAAAACCACATTTGTATCAAATTTCTGTTAATTGTACGATGCTTCGACTACTGTGGTCTTTTTTTATTTTTCAATGTTGTTAGATATACAATCTTGTTAAAAGGTGTTATCGGACAAAGTTGAATTTTTTTAAATATAACATCCTATATATTTTTAGGCAAAACGATAGTCCCTTTTTCCGAACTTTTCTCTGATTCAAAATATATATGATTATTATCCTTGAATTCATTAGTTTGGCCAAAAACTTAAAGTTTGTGTGTCATTACCAGTAGAGTTCGAACCAGTTTGCTCTAGCCGCCTATGCAATCTAGTATAGGGCGGAATATATACGTGTGTGATTAAATGACAAACAAGTTTTTGACTGTATTAATAAAACTAAGTTTAACAAACCATATATATTTTGAATCAGGCACAACTGAAAATATACAGGATGTTCCATTTAATAAAATACAACTCATTTAGGATTGAACTTTTTTGAGATAAGAAAATATTAAATGAAAAACTCCATATTCGACTCTATAACCTTTTCTTCTAGGTCATATAAAAAAGTTAGAGAGATGGGTCAATTTATAGCCGAACACCCTGTGCATGCCCTTCGCAACGGCGCACAGAAACCCTCACTATCTTCGACAGTTGTCTGGAACACTAAGACTGTATGGAACCCACGCACTTTTATATATTTTCGTAAAAAAATAATTTCATGTGAAATGTCAACAACTGTCAAACTGGTGCGCCTAATCAACTTGTAGTATGAACTTTCATCCTGACGTCAGACTATTAAACTTTGGGAACAAACATATCATAGACTTGCTCCTAGTCTGAATTCGTTGGTTTATTCCAATTTTCAGATGGACTTACAGCTCTGAAAAAGACACGAAAAGCCTACCGTATTGGGGTCAAATCTCCACATATGGCGGAGATGGCTTTTATGTTGATCTTGTGAGGAATCGTACCGGTACTAAACAAATTATTGAAGATTTAAAGTGGAATATGTGGATAGAAAGAGGCACAAGGGCAGTCTTTATAGATTTCACCGTGTACAATGGTAATAAGAATCTCTTTGCAGGTATGATTAAGCATTTTCTTATAAATATCCCTTTCACACAAAAAGGATGCTTTTACGCAAATCGGTATAGTAGGGAAAATGGGTAGTTACTCAAGCGTCATAGGGATCATCCAGTAGCTTTTGCAGATTAGATAGTATGAAGAAAAGGAAAGATTATCTGATGTATACCCTTTTAGTGGTGGGGGAACGTCTGCAGGCTGTCAAAAATGTACAAAAAAATAATAACATTGAATTTTATAACAAAAGTGGCCAAGAGAAATTGCTGAAATTATTTTCAGCTTCCTAAAACGGCCGCTAGTGGCTGTAACTCTAACCTCAAAATTAGAAATACCCCTACAATTTAACGAGCTAAGCAAAACTTTCATTGTTATTCTATGATATTCTGGCTTATAACTGATCGTATTAGTAAGAAGTATGGTGGGCGGTCACACCATGCCGTTACATTCCACCTCCTAGCATCAATGCCTACCGTTAGTGAGGTGCTTGAGCCATACAGCCATACGTTGTACCTGTCGCCCAGGAACAAGATGAGGACTTCATATTTATGCAGGACAATGCCCGGCCCCATTCAGCGTGGATTACGAGAGAATATATATATATATATATATATATATATATATATATATATATATATTTGCTGGAGGAGTCAACTGCATGGTAAGGCCATCAATGCCTAACTACAGTATCCCAATCGAGCAACTTTGAGATGGTTGTAGATTGACGAAGCGATGACCAGCTCCCCTTGACCGACAGCAACTCCAAGAGGCATTAGTTGCAGAGTTGGCCCGCAATCCCACAGGCCACAATCAAGAACTTAATAAACAGTATGAGGCGCCGTTGTTAAGCCGTTACTGAAGCACGTGGGGGCTGGACACATGACTGACTTTTTTCAACTATTCCATTTTTGTTAGTGTTGCTCTGTTCTCATTTTTTATTTTTATTTGTGCATTTATCAGGGCTTATCAGGGCGTTCACGTCATTGGTTAAAATAAAGATTTTCAGTCTTCCAACAAGCTTAACCCATTCGTTTTTCGTACCTCGCGCTTTGCCAGGTACAACTATATGCATTTTCTTATAAATATCCCTTTCACACAAAAAGGATGCTTTTACGCAAATCGGTATAGTAGGGAAAATGGGTAGTTACTCAAGCGTCATAGGGATCATCCAGTAGCTTTTGCAGATTAGATAGTATGAAGAAAAGGAAAGATTATCTGATGTATACCCTTTTAGTGGTGGGGGAACGTCTGCAGGCTGTCAAAAATGTACAAAAAAATAATAACATTGAATTTTATAACAAAAGTGGCCAAGAGAAATTGCTGAAATTATTTTCAGCTTCCTAAAACGGCCGCTAGTGGCTGTAACTCTAACCTCAAAATTAGAAATACCCCTACAATTTAACGAGCTAAGCAAAACTTTCATTGTTATTCTATGATATTCTGGCTTATAACTGATCGTATTAGTAAGAAGTATGGTGGGCGGTCACACCATGCCGTTACATTCCACCTCCTAGCATCAATGCCTACCGTTAGTGAGGTGCTTGAGCCATACAGCCATACGTTGTACCTGTCGCCCAGGAACAAGATGAGGACTTCATATTTATGCAGGACAATGCCCGGCCCCATTCAGCGTGGATTACGAGAGAATATATATATATATATATATATATATATATTTGCTGGAGGAGTCAACTGCATGTTAGTGTTGCTCTGTTCTCATTTTTTATTTTTATTTGTGCATTTATCAGGGCTTATCAGGGCGTTCACGTCATTGGTTAAAATAAAGATTTTCAGTCTTCCAACAAGCTTAACCCATTCGTTTTTCGTACCTCGCGCTTTGCCAGGTACAACTATAACCGATTACCCCCCTTTATACAATTATACAGGGTGTTTCAGTTTATTGTTGCATAACTTTAAGATTCGATAGAACTTTTAAAATTAATGCATAAAGTCTATATAAACATGGGTCGAAAAATGCGTGGCTTCCGAAATACAGGGTGTTTAAATTTACTTTCTAAAATATTTTTTTTAAATATTTCGAAGAATATTTGATATATAACAGTGAAAATTGGTATACAAGGGTTTTTTGGTACGATAAAACGAACCATGGGCATAGTTTTACTGTAGCCGCTAGAGGGCGCTCTCTACTGTACCTGTAGTGTATTAAAATGACCTAAAATGTTTTTTAAGTGCAATTTTTTGCTTTTTGAATAAAAAAACTGATTCTTCGCACTTTTCAACATAAAAAAGCTGTCTTGTGAATTTTCGTTATAGTTAGCCGTTTTTGAGATATTTCGATTTTTAATGTTCGATGCATTTTTAATTATTTATGATAAAATAACGTTAAAAAGTCAGTATCTCGATAACTTTTAGAAGTAGGAGATCCGACCACAAGTGTTAGGAGAGTTTCTGGTGCCTTAGGAATTTCAGCAAGTCATGTTCACCGTGTTCTTAGAAATGACCATAGACGTCCTTACCATTTGCAACCTGTGCAAGGACTACAGCCAGAAGACGGAGAACGAAGAATCACATTTTGTCAGTGGATTCTTGATAGAACTGATAATAGTAGGGAGTTTTTAAGTAACGTTTTATGGACCGATGAGTCATGCTTCACTAGACGTGGAGTGGTAAATTTTCGTAATCAACATATTTGGTCGCATGATAATCTGCTTGCAGTTCGGGAAAGAAATTTTCAGCATGAATTGAGTGTGAACGTGTGGATTGGTATCTACCGTAATCGACTATTTGGACTCTACCTAAATGCTGCAACCTTCTTGGAATTTTTAAAGGCTTAACATGCAAATATGTGGGATGATGTTATGTTAGATTTAAGAAGATTGGCCTGGTTCCAGCTTGATGGTTGTCCAGCTCATTATTCGAGGACGAAAATTATCCAGAAAGATGGATCGGCCGTGGAGGACCAGTCGCCTGGCCTCCACAATCCCCTGACCTAAATCCATTAGATTTCTTTGTGTGGGGATTTCTAAAAGAAAAAGTGTACCAGACTCCTATAACCACAAGAGATATGCTAATAGACAGAATCAGGAATGCATGTGATGAAATAAGGCCTTATTTGAATAATGCTATACCACGTTCGATCATTCGTAGATGTGAATTGTGTATTGAACAATTGGGTTTACATTTCGAGCAACTACTTTAGATTTTGTATGTATGTCCTAACTATCCAATAGCATGTTAGTTGTAAATAATTAATTTAATTTGTTAAAAATAATATTGGAAAATTAAACAAATTAATATTCTGTTTTTTTGTGTTTATTTGGAGTTAGGAATTATTGCTGTGTTTAAAAACACAATCTAAACGATCATCTTAATTACTTGTAATGCCCAAATCGAAAATGTAAAAAAAATATTATTTTCCCATAAATAATTAAAAATGCATCGAACCTTAAAAATCGAAATATCTCAAAAACGGCTAACTATAACGAAAATTCACAAGAGAGCTTTTTTATGTTGAAAAGTGCGAAGAATCAGTTTTTTTATTCAAAAAGCAAAAAATTGCACTAAGAAAAATTTTTCGGTCGTTTTAATACACTTCAGGTACAGTAGAGAGCGCCCTCTAGCGGCTACAGTAAAACTATGCCCATGGTTCGTTTTATCGTACCAAAAAACCCTTGTATACCAATTTTCACTGTTATACATCAAATATTGTTCGAAATATTTAAAAAAAACTATTTTAAAAAGCAAATTAGAGACCCCTGTATTTCGGAAGCCACGCATTTTTCGACCCATGTTTATACAGACTTTAGGCATTAATATTAAAAGTTCTATCGAATCTTAAAGTTATGCAACAATAAACTGAAACACCCTGTATATATTTTATTCACTGTGTTAAAACCATGTTCTAGGTAGGTCGACTCTATCTCTCACGTGCAATTGATTTGATCGATTCATATGTGGGAAGTACAGTAAACCTACTTGACGCAATTTTTTTCTGTTTCATTAAATCAAGAACTAATTTTTTAGTGTGCAAATTGGTATTCGAGTTCCCTGCGGTAGGTGGCGTAATTACGAAGGCAGAAATACACACCATGAAACTATTGAGATTTTCAAGAAACTGGGATATGCTGCTTCTTGCACTGGAGCTGGTCTCTTATATCTTCGTAGCATACTATTTGTTGCAAGCAATCAGAGAAATGGTCCATTTTAAATGGAACTATATGTTAAAGTTTTGGAATTACGTGGATCTTACCATTATCTCTGTAGGTTTCATTCGAAACGCTATTTATAATGTCGTATCGTAATGTTTTTTGTCAAACTGCAAGCTTCTACAAACGTCTGTTCAGAATTATGCAACCATTCCAGATCATTATTTTCACTACACAAATAATTGAAAGTTGTAGGTACCATGTAACTGTAAAATAATCTGATCGAATTTTATGTATCTGGTGCTGCTGCTGATACCGTACGCACAAACATGTGGATGCTATGGAAATGTTAGCCACAAAAGTCTTTGATCTATGATAAAAACAAACACAGCTGGGGTATTATGTAAGAAACGTAATAAACGTGAAAAAAGCCGACAAAACGTCATCTTGCAGACTAGATAGTTTTTAGTGCGCAAATAGTCCATTCCACGTTTGCTCGCTACGATTGCTGTGAGCGTTTATCTATGGAGGAATGAGTCAACGACATGCTGAATATGCTGCTAATGAAGTACATCTATTAGCTAGGTCCCACGGGTTATTTATATATGTTGTCCTTTCTGAAGACAGGTTATGTTCAAAGTTATAAATTGCGATTTATCACGTTTTATTTTTGTGCTTTGAAAAACGTTGAGGAGCATTATGGGAAATCACCACTGCGCCTGCGTTGTGTGCAATTAAGCCAAATCACAGATAAATTAGGAATGACGCATCACACATCAAACATTTTCGCATTGCCTCACATCTAGTCGCTGATTTGTGACATCGCAAAATAGATTTCTATAAAATTTAAATGACTAGAAATAAAAAATAATGTTAATAAAATTTTCAATTTTTTTAATATTCTTATAGCATATTTTCTCATCTGTTACTTCACCAACGAGGGATTTTCTATTCCTATCTCTATTATTTTTGAAATTCAGCAAATTTGCATATGTAATTTCCATAATGACAAGAAACCAATGAAATTATCATCAACACATTATTAGCGGACAAACGCTCACTATGCACCTATGCAATGCCGTTTCCTTCCAACTATAGTATACACCTTACAGATTAGACTTCCAATAATGCCATCCCTGAAGCAGATTTTATATCCCATCGGAGCCCAACATCGATAATTGAAGCATCATGACGTTTAGACAACACGTACAGCTACAAAACGAGTTCACAACAAGGGTACAACAGCTAGTGCTAAGTTAACACCTTGTAGAAAAACCTATGTTATGTCACAAAAAACCTACAAAATGTCAACAAAAAAAAGAAAAAATGTCACTTTTCAAGATACGCAATACCCGTGCCGATCAGGCGCTAGCGACCCATACACGCCACATGACTGAATGCGTGATGGCTTCCTGAACGTTTCCAAACGTCAAAACTCACTCTGTTGATTTATAAACACGAAATCTTAACTTATTTGGTATCTGGCAATGTATGTAACAGAAAAAATGACGTCAAGCAGGTTGACACTATACTTGCTATGCAACCCCGTCATCAGTTCATAAAGGATTAACTTCAACACGTGTTGAACCCCCTGAGAAAAAAATTAGTTGCGAACATATAAACTACAGAAATTAAACGGATAAAGTCAGTCATACAGGGCCATATAATTAGCCCCTAGACATTCTTTACCTACCCCACCGGTAGTTACGAACTGATGACAGCGTCGCGAGGAAAGTACATAGTCACCCTACTTGACGCCATTTTTTGAACTGAAATATCTGTTTATAAATATTATAGCTTAGCATCGCTGCAGGAGTATTCTCCTTCATGGAATATATTCATGCACCACCGACTATGAAGACAATAGTAAACAATCCAGATGTCTATGGTAACGTAGAATATTTGGCATCAATATATACTTCTAAAAGGGAATTGGTTGCCGTAATGCTGTTTTTGGTAATAATGAAAGTATTCAAATATCTTAATTTCAACAGAACGATGGGGCAGCTGAACAGTACCCTCCGACAGGTAAGAGAATTTTTGGTCTCTAGAAGGATCAGAATAACTCGAATTGTATACACAGATTTTGCAACTGAAATGAATCCTTGGGGGTAAATAAAGGAGTTATTCATCTAGAGATACGAAAAAACTTTGCTGCGTAACTTTTTTAATAGCCATCAAAGTTGAAAGGAATTACATTTTCCCATATATTAAAAAAACTATGAAGTATTGCTAAAACTGCTTCAGAGTAAAGTTGTATAAATCCAGAAGGCACAAAACCTACAAAAGGAATCGGAAATTAGAACAATGCTCTTACGGGGGGTAAGGTATTTAATTTTCTTCAATAATTTTTTATCTTTTTGAATGTACAAAATCTCAAAAATATTGTGTCAAAATTTCATATTGATCGGAGCAAAATTGACAAAATAATTGGTCCTAAGTGTCCGTAGCTCCTTCTATATGTTACCTACTCTGACAGAACTACACGTGTTTAGATTTCATCAACCGTTTTGTGGACTCCATGTTTGTGGCTTCTTTTCTACCTCTGTCTAAGGCCCGTATCGTCAGTCGTCCCTACAATTGTAGGGCGCGTTTATGGCCTCCTTGATTGTCATCCTCCTTTCTCTCCTTCAAAAATTTCTAGATTACACTTGTCCCGTGTCAGCATCAGCGCTCTCCTATTATGACAGATATGTTTCCTTTTTAAATTGTAGGAAATTTCAGGCTGATAAAACATGATATAACTCAAAAGCAACCACAATTTGCTGCAAATAGATGTTTGTGACATAACCTCAAATAGAGTTCTGACACGGAGAGGCAGAAAACAATGACAATCAAAGGAGGCCATAAAGGCGCCCTACAATTGTTGGCGCATTTATGCCTCCTTGATTGTCATACTCCTTTCTGTTCTTCAAAATTTCTAGATTACACTTGTCCAGGGTCAGCGTCAGCGCTCTGCTATGTAAAGATATGTTTCTTTTAAATGTAGGAAATTTCAGGCTGATAAAACCTGATATAACTCAAGAGCAGGCTCAATTTGGTGCAAATAGATGTTTGTGACATAACCCCAAAATAGAGCGCTGACACGGAGAAGTAGAAAACTATGACAATCAAGGAGGTCATAAAGGCGCCCTACAATTAATTGTAGGGACGACTGACGATACGGGACTAATGTATTCGCCTTGTCTATTTTCTCTTGGTTGAACTACACTTTGGTTATCTATACAGATCAGTCTACGCCGTAGTGAGCAGTTATACGTGAAACTTTAAAGCGTTGTCTAAGACTTGTGAGTTTTGAACTTGTGTACGCTGTAACTCAAAAGCTAATAATAAAAGAAATAATAATAATATTTAGTCACGTCAATTATAAATGCGAATACACTGATAGAGTTCTCATTTTATATGTTCGTTCAGCACATAATCACCTTGTGACCATGTCGAATTTTTGTCTAATCATACCAGCAAATTTCCCCGAAATAATTGTAAAGTCTGGTTTTATTGATGCAAGTTGTTCAAGGGGGTATTTAAAACACGGACGCATAAAATGGCTACACCAATTTTTGTGGGAAAACTTTTTATTCGACAACAAAGAATGAGAAAACGTGTTTTTTGGGTTCCAATCGAAACTGTTGACAGGAACGAAAAAACTCTTCAAATAAGATTTTTAAGTATTTATGAGACCTACAAAATGAGACCACACGTAAAAAGATCCGACTAATAGCAAAAACGTTATGGCCGAAAACGAGGCAAAATGCAGTTTTTGGCACTTGTTGGTAATGTGACGATAATTTCACTCAACTACTTGAAATTCTTCAAATACGCAGTATTCATACTACCGTATAGGCCTGTTTGACTGACTTGATGCATTCAATTTCGCTATTATACATGTTCGTAACTATTTTTTTCTCAGCGGACTAAACTTGTGCTGAACTTGATCCTTTATGAACTTGACGTGATTTTTTGAACAAAAGTCACCCGACTCTTACGCCATTGGTATAATAATTCTCTAATTGTTGCAGAGATGTTACAAACCTAAATTAGAATTTTTCACTTCAAACCCCGCAAAACTCTTACTTCAACCTAAATACAACTCAATTTTGTTTATACCTTATCTCGTTTGCTTCTGATTATAGTTTGTTATAGTATAAATTTTCCTTTCAGTGCGCGAAGGACATAGTAGGATTTTCTTTGATGTTTTTCATCGTTTTCTTTGCCTTCTCCGAACTGGGATACCTGCTTTTTGGGAGTGAAGTGGAAAATTTTAGCAGTTTTGGCCTAGCTATGTTCACCTTATTGAGAACTATCCTCGGAGACTTCAACTACGACGAACTTGAGAGAGCAGATAGAGTTCTGGCTCCTATATACTTCTTGTCCTACATTTTTTTGGTGTTCTTTGTGCTATTGGTAAGACATACATAGACGGATTTTACATATTATAAAGGATGGTTCATAAAACTTGCATTAGCATTAGTATTATTTTTTATCCTTAAATTTTGACGTAATAAAATTGAGGTTCATGAAATTTAATTTTAATTTAATAATTTAAACATCAGTTTATGACAAATATATAGCTTTTTATTTTGAAATGTCGTGTCAAATAAAGTCAGGCAAAAAATAAAAACGAATTCAGTTTCTTTCGTCTATCCCCCGAAATACTCGAAATTTTGAAACTGTTTAAGTGCCATTTTCTTAGTTACCTTGTGCCACTTTGTCCTCATTCAACCGGCTTCGTACCTCTTACCGTTTCTGAAATGACAATAGTGAGGATCAAATTTGAAACACCCGATAGTATTAGCTTGGCTATATTCAGTGGTGTCACCTACTCGTGAACATTATAATAATAATAAATGGTTTTTATTTCCAAGACAAGCACACAAAAAAATTACATACAACTCAAACAAATTATACTTTAGGTCCAGTCCGAAGACATCACTTTGTTTATTTACTATGTAGTCCGGCTCTGGAGTACTAGCCGCACACCAAGTTAAAAGACAAGAGATCCCAGCTCCCGTCCCGTCGCGCCCCGGTCTTGCACGTTGAGCCATTAGTTTTTTGGTGTTACAGCCGTACGGTCGCCCGGCTTGTTTGTGCGTTAGGAAACACGTAAAATACGCGATTCCTTTTCAAATCGGTTTAGTGCTTGGTGAGTAGGTTGGTAAGTATGTACAACAATGGGTTGTTTTGTTGCTCATCTAGTAGCACGTTATATATAACATATACTTAGCAGAAAACCATGGAAGAAAAACCTGGCGGCAGGGACGGGGATTTGGAGGTTAATTCTCCCAGTTCCTTGAGGAGTCTTATCAGGGAAATTTTACACCAGGAACTTGAGGGTAGAAGCAGCAGGTCGAGGTCTCGTGCCGATTCGCCCCATTATTTTAGGCGTTCTCGTTCTCGGCTGAGCCGTAGACGTTCAAGGTCCCGTTCGCGGAGTAGCATCAGTCGTAGTCGATCACCGAGCGTGTCGAGGCGACGTAGAGAGAGACGGGAATATGTGAGAAAAAACCAGAATTCATCCAGCCCAGCTGATAATGCACAGCGTCAGGTAGGCCTGGCTGGTCGTTCCCCGTGCGGGCCGGAAGCTCAGGTACTGACAGGGCCGGATTTGGGAGCGGCGCCAACAACGCAAAACAGTATGGACGATGTTTTGATACTTGACGATGCCGATTGTATGCCATTATCAGAGGACACATTAAATATTCTGGGTGCCGATCCTGAAAAGGCTAATACGTCTAGTTTTAAACTTCACGGTGCCCTAGCCTCCAGGTGGTCCCATATTTTGGCAAACGGGCTATCCGCCGAAGATATTTCTGTCCTTAGCGAAAAACAAAATGTGCCATCTAATTGCGCTGTATTACGTCCTCCAAAAGTAAATCCCGAAGTGAAAGCTATTCTTTCATCCACACATTTAACTAGGGATTCCACTCACTCCGGGTACCAATTGCACATTGGTAACGGACTAACCGCTCTGGGAAAAGCACTCAACGTTATCTTGGAAGACGAATCCAGCATCCCTAAAGACATCAGGGAAAAAGTCTTATCAAATTTGACAGATTCTGCACGAATATTGGCGGCTCTTTTCCACGACATTTCGAAAACAAGGAAATATTTAATTAGCCCAGTACTTTACAAATCAGTTAAAGAACTGACTGAAAATACCATACCTGGTGAGTTTTTGTTTGGGCCAGATTTAGGTGAACGAGCAAAAAATTTGAAATTTTTGGAAAAGGCAGGACAGGACTTACGTTTGCCTTCTATCCCCTCACGCACTAGCTCTCAATCAGCGCGGGCCTTCAATCATTCCGGAAAAAGAGGGGGGGGGGGCAGCTCGTCCAAGAATGCAGGACCTTTAAACAGGTATCGCTCGTCTTACCGCAAGAGGGAGGTGAGGCAATACAAGGGCCATTCCTCGAAACAGTTTCCTCATAACAGACAACAGCAAACCAGGCAACGCTGAACGTAAAACAAGTTCCGTTTGCGGGCCGTTTATTTGGACTCTTGGTCCAAACTAACCTCAAATTTGACAGTCTTATCCTGGATTCAAGGTTATAGGATTCCCTTTAAAGACAACCCTCCATCATGCCACCACTTGGTTAAAAATAATTTTTCCCCTACAGAAACATCGCTAGTAAGATTAGCTATAAACGATTTGTTAAGGTCCGGAGCCATACTCAAATCTGAATCAAGGCCCGAACAATTTATCTCTCCATGTTTCCTAGCAGATAAATCCAGCGGTGGAAAAAGGTTTATCTTAAATCTAAAACAATTAAATGAATATGTGGAATGTCCGCATTTTAAAATGGAGGACCTACGAACGGCTATTAAATTGACTCACAAAAACGTGTATATGTGCACAATTGACTTGAAAGATGCATACTTTTTGGTACCCGTTCACAATGACCATCAACCATTCCTTAAATTTCAATTTGAAGGTCAATTGTACCAATTTACCTGCTTACCGTTCGGGTTATGTACAACTCCGTTATGCTTCACAAAACTCATGAAGCCGGTCGTCTCTTTCCTCCGCACTTTAGGCATCTCTACAGTCAATTACCTAGACGATTTCCTAATATTCGGAGATTCCTATGAATCCTGTCTCAAACATGTCAACACAACCATTTGTCTTTTAAAATCGTTAGGTCTTATGATCAATAAAAACAAAAGCATCCTAGTACCTACCACTTACATAAAATTTCTAGGCTTATGATAGATAGTGTCCATTCAAAAATAGAACTTCCTGACGAAAAGAAAAATCACATAATCAGGTTAGCCTCATATTATATGAATCGACAGACATGTAAAATTCGTGACTGGGCAAGGTTTATTGGTGTTTTATTGTCTGCCTCTCCCGGTGTAAAATACGGATTTCTTTATTGCGAAACACTAGAAAGAGAAAAATTTCTAGCTTTAGAAAGGAATAATGGAAATTATAATGCAGGTATGCCTATCCCTGAAAGCATAAAGCCAGATATTTTTTGGTGGACAAATCATATTTCAAAAGCCTTCAACGACATCAGGTATGATTACTTTCATATAACAATTTTTAACGACGCATCACTTACAGGATGGGGTGCTTGTTGTGGCCATGACAGAACCCATGGATTCTGGTCTGACTCTCAAAAATGGTTACATATAAATAATTTGGATTCAGTGCTATGCCAAAAATTTTAAAAACTGCAATATTCTAATTAGATGTGACAACACGACAGCTGTTTCATACATCAACAGAATGGGGAGTGTTCAATTCCGAGACCTCCGTTCGTTGTCAAAACAAATTTGGCAATGGTGTGAGCAAAGGAACCTCTGGTTCTTCGCTTCATACATCCCTTCGAAGGATAATGTTATAGCAGACACCGAGTCCAGGAGTTCGAATTTTGAAACGGAATGGTCGTTATGTCAAACCGCCTTCGACCGTTTAACCACCGTTTTCGGAAACCTAGAAATTGATCTTTTTGCTTCCCATACAAATGCTAAATGCCAGTTATATGTCTCCTGGCATAGAGATCCAGGATCTGCATATATTGACGCGTTTACGATTCCCTGGAATAGATTTTATTTTTACGCAATACCCCTTTTAAATTATTTAGAGAAGTTATCATCACCGCTTAGTCTTCAAACTCTGTCACAGAAATTAACGACGTTATTAGCCCTGATAACAGGAGAAAGACTCCAGACGATATCTCTTATACGTCTCTCAAATATAATCCATGGTCACAGTGTATCAACTATTAATATATCGGATCCAATTAAAACCAGTAGAGTTGGAAAACCTCAACCCACTCTGCACATCCCGATTTTTCAACAAAACCCCTTTCTTTGCGTGGCCATAATCCTGAAAGAATACATTGATAGAACGGCTTCTTTAAGAGAACCCAATAACGATTTCCTATTTGTGACATGGAAAAAACTCCATGGCAGGGCGTCTAAAGACACTTTAAGCAGATGGGTAAAACAGACCCTTGCCTCTGCAGGAGTAGACAACACTTTTTACGCCTCATTCAGTAAGGCATGCGGCGACTTCTGCGGCGTTAAGAAAAGGCGTTTCCGTAGATAATATATGTAAAACAGTTGGTTGGACGCAACGTTCCACGTTTGCAAGATTTTATAATCGTCCTCTACAACCAAACAATGAGTTTGCAAAAGCAATCCTAGATATAAAATTGGTTTGATTAGTTAAGTTCTAATACTCTTAAGAGTTTGTTACATGTTTCCTGTGTTTCAGTTGTTTCTCAAATCAACGTTATCTTTAGGTTAAAATTTGAGAATTTATTTTATGTTTGTTACATAGGAATACTAAATATATGGGTTTGATGTTTCTGAACACTTTGATTCCACTTTATAACACCATCAGATCGCTCGCAACTGTGTTCTATCTTTAAACATCTACAAAGTAAATAAACAAAGTGATGTCTTCGGACTGTACCTAAAGTATAATTAATCGATCAAACGAACTTACCTTAAGTGAAGTTCGATCGTAATTATACGAGGGTCCAGTCCGAAGACATCACTCCCACCCCTTTTTTCAACCCTCCCAAGTTGCGAGCAAGTACCATTTCTTTTAACAAATGACTCAACGTGCAAGACCGGGGCGCGACGGGATGGGAACGGGGATCTCTTGTCTTTTAAGTTGGTGTGCGGCTAGTACTCCAGGGCCGGACTACATAGTAAATAAACAAAGTGATGTCTTCGGACTGGACCCTCGTATAATTACGATCGAACTTCACTTAAGGTAAGTTCGTTTGATCGATTAATTCTAGCTGCTTTCTTTAACAACGACATAATTCGGATCTTTCTACCGTGTACTCGTAGAAAGATACGCTTTTCCATTCAACCGAAAGAAAATACAATCATTCTTCACCCAGACTTTACCGTGATACCTTACAAGCAATAAACTTGATCCAAAAAGAGTTGAAGAAAAACAGAAATGAAAAACTTTTGTATACACAAGAAAGGAGCTGAATTCTGTATGTTTCATATAATACAGTCTTCAACCAATAGAAAACGCTTCATTGTTTTTTAAATAAATTCATAGACAAACTCCTGTATGAAGTTGGTAGGTACCTTATTATACATCCGTGCGACATTGTAAGAAAAAGAACATTTAGAAAACGATGTACGTAATCTAGGAGTAAAAAGTAAATGTCTGTAACGCAGGCTGAACGTGTGGACGTATGTTCTGTAACGAATTTTGTTATACAGTTAAGCAGGAGTTTGTTTAGTGATAATCTTATGAAACATACAAATCGAATGCAGGATCCCTCGATATTTCATTCGTAACAGTTGTAGGCTGGAGTATATATTGATAAACATAATCTTGCCTCCTAGCTCTCGTGACAACGCACGCATGAATCTTAAAGTTTTTATATCTATCTTCATCGCGTTTACGTAAACATGGCATAAACACTGCATCTGCATAAGTAGCGTGTGTGTGACAACACTAAAACCTCCAACAGTGAGCCGTACTCATAAAACAAAAGATATCCTTGTACTTGTAAATTTTGAAGGAAATCCTCCAGATGGTATTTATAATAATTTGAAGTAAATGCTTTTGCTTTTTGAGTATAAGCATATCCTGCAAAGCAGTGACATGAGTAAAATGATATTCATAGTCTTCACCTTATACTTGGCATAGGAAGCATATCCTCCAAAAATTCTGAGTGTGGTCAGTAGCAGACTCAACTTCGTAACGAAAGGTGGTCAAACGATGATGGCGGAAATTGTGGATGTTAGGGATGCTGAAACGTACAAACCTCGTTTACCTTCACTTGGTCGTGACTTCAAAAAATTATAGAGGTTCAACAAAGCAAATGTACAATGGCTTGCGGACAGATTTTTAGTTGAGAATAAGGAAACCCGAGGAGGAGCACCTTTATGTATTCATAAAAAGAACATATGTCTACGCTATCTCGGTGACCCTGGATATGAACAAGGTATTGGTCAGGAACTTGGTGTTAGTCAAGCAATGGAATCTCGGACTGTGGATGGAGTTGTGAACAGCATAGTTGCACAGTCGACGAATGGATCAAGTTTCCAACTACCAACCATGAACTGATGGAGGCGAAGCGGATATGACAAAGCATGTATAAATTTCCGACAGCAATTGGTGTAATTGATTGTACACATATAGGAATCCTGAAACCAAATCGCCATGGAGATGAGTATATCAACCGAAAAGGGAAACCTACTTTAAATGTGCAAGCCACTTGTGATGCCAAAGAGATGCTCACAAGTGTTGATGTCAGTTGGCCTGGATTAGTGCATGATTCCAGAATATGGAGAAATTCACAGACTAGATCACCACTAATAAATAAAGCAAATGTTGTACTACTTGGCGATGATGGTTATGGTATTGAGCCATGCCTTATGACTTCCTTCAGAAATCCTACTCCAGGTCCAGAAATAAATTATAATAAGCTTTTAAAACAAGAAAGAGTTATAATTGAACGCTGTTTCGGCCAAATTGAATCGCCGGTTTCCTATCCTACAGTATATTTTCCGCGTAAAGTTGGAAAATGTGCCAAAAATAATTATTGCTTGTATTGTACTCCATAATGTTGCGAAGAGCCTGAGCGATCCTGACTTTGAGTTAGTTGAACAAGACCCAGATGAAGATGAAGGAAATCATGAGAATGACGAACTTCCTCTCCGCCAACTAGGTCAACAAATAAGAAGAAACTTGAGTATTATAATAAATTAATTATAATAAATAGTTTTACTGAACATCATAAGTTACAGGTGGCTTCTGACGCTGCATCATTTCTTTTTATAATACTCTTGTTGTAAAATACTTGTTTGGTACTGCTGTAATAACACTAGACGTTGCAGTTCTTTTGTAGTTAACCCTTTGGTTTCCTCAGTTTATTTCTCTGTTGCTAGTTTTCTTTTTGGTGGCAATGTCTTCTGAATTGCTGGCGCTGTAATACTAACTGTTTGCTCACTGCGCTCGGTATATAGTTCACTTCCTTCTTCTTGAACACTACCAACCTGAAAGGCACCTCTAATTTTCCCACTTGCAGGATTACAGTCACCTTCCATAGCTTTCAGCAACTTTCTTTCCCAATCTAACAATTTATCTGCTTTATACCAGTTTTTTTTTAGGTCTGTTTTTTTCTTCAATCTTGATTTCCTGATGTTGATTTTTTTATAAGCCTTTAGTATCTAATGGTTTATCGAATGTTGATTCGTATTTTTTCAACATCCTCTTCAAGGCATCGTCCTTTCTCGTTTTATGTTTGGAACTTGTGACTTTTGCAAAATAATGGGAGCAATGGCAATTTCATCTGCGATGAACTGTAGGTCGTTGCCATTATTTTCTATAGTTTCCTCATCACTTGAGGATGACCTCTGCTTATTAATTTGATAAAAAGCTGTATCCAGTAAAAGTACAGAACGGTCTGTGTAAGCTCTGGAGTACAACTGTCAGTAATGCTGAGTGAACGAACTCCCAAGTCAACTACAAGCTGGAACAAGTCAGGACATGTCGCTCAAGATACAAATACTAGTCAACCTTTTACTTCTTCTTGGAGGATATCCTCGCGAGTATAAGGTAATCATTATGAATATGAAAATAAGGATATGCTTATACTTCTACCTTTTTCTCAGAAGCAAGACCTTATACTTTTACCTTATACGGCTCAGTATGTTATTCGATTGATGTGTGAGGATACGTCTACTACTATATAGGATTTTAAGATTGCTGTATCCTCTTTTCAACACAGATGTGACATGCTCCGAGACCCTGAGTGAATAACCTAGATGCACACCCAAATTTTCTGTTACATCTTCTAGAATATGCTTTTCATTTTTTATATATTGTTTTACAGACAGTACTTCTCAGATGTCAATGCTAAAGTCCTCATTCAATTGATCACATGATTCTTCAATGCCCGTCTATTCAGATGATATATATAGCTGTGTATCATGAGTCATGAGTATAGGAGTGATAAGGGCAATATTTTAGGCGTCTGTCGAGCTGTGAGGTGTATAATATAAAAAGGCCTAACATGCGGAGCACCATTCAAAAGCTCAAGCTGGGAAGATTTTTGTTTTTGTAAGATTAGTGTCTGAGATGTCCCAGTTATATAGGATTCAATTAGATATATAGCATCTTGGGAAAAGTTGAAGTAACATGACAATATTGTTATGTTTCAGAACATGTTCCTGGCTATAATAAACGACACGTATAACGATGTGAAAACGGAAATATCAATCGCTCCGGATGAGTTGCAGATGACAGAGTATCTGAGAGATAAGTTGCACAAGGTTCTTCAAAAAGTAGGTGTCATGAAGGATGTCAGTAAAAAGCATAAAAAGAGTCCAATCAACGCTACTATAAGGCAGGTCAGAGAGGTGTTGACAAAGTAAGTGCGTATTATTCTAATATAATGATTTAGATTCATAAAGCATGAAAACCACAGAATACACCATACTTTGTTGAAAACTACAGATCTGCGAACTATTAGGCAAAATTAAATATTTCATAACCTTTCATCCATGGCATCTAATTTTTACTCCTATGTGCGAGAAAGTTGATAACATTACGATAGCTGACATTTTCTATGGCTTTTCCAAAAATACATGTGTCTAGAGACATAAAATAATGTCAGCAGCATACATTAACGATATTAGTTTTTCAGGTGTGGCTTCAACAGCCTTGAGATCGAAATGTTTTTTGCCAGATATGGCATCAATCAAATGGCTGAAGCCAGAGTGAGTGATGTTGAAGATTTGATACGCGACCTGGAGATGAGCTTAGGTGATTATACTGAATTCAAAATAATTAACGTATTCTTAATAGTTTTCGTCGGATTTTTTCGGTGACTTTTTTGTAAAAAAATCTTATTTTGTGCATTTTTATGCACCTTTTCAACAATCGTAGCTTGTTAACAAATAATAGTACACAGCTCTAGGATTGTATATGAATATTCCATTTTTGCGGAAGAATCAAGCAGCGATTACTTTTTCTCTTATCACTGTCTCTCTTCAAAAACATCTTTGCTTTCCTTGCAAATTCAATCTGCTGCAAAATGGATTTTCTTGAAAAACAAAGATTTTTCAAAGAGAAAAATTGATAAGGATGAAAGTGATCACTACTCCAAAAGAGGAATGTTGACACACAATTACAGAGCGGTACTAATATTTACATTTGAAGAAAAAATGCACAAAAAGTACATTTTTAACAAAACATCAACAACATTGATAACATCACCATGAAATAATCAGATGAAAACGATCTCCAAACAGGCAGTTGAAAAGAAAGGGACATGCAACCTTAAAATTAGTACATTGGCACCTACAAAATAGTTACTAATCGTCTACAAATATCATGAGGTCACTGTAGTTAGTAATGAATTTCAGTCTGCATTTGAAATGTTTGTTTCAGCTACTGATGACCAAAAAGGAGGCCGGTCCATCTCATCGGAAATTTTACGCGAGTAAGTTTCATATTTTAGGGCTGTGAGTCTGTGAGCGTGGTTGTACGTTTGATGTTTCTTTATTCCAAGGACGTCTCGTTTACTTTGGCAGTCCTGGTAATTGGAAGTTGGAAGTAACAGATACATTCCTAAGAGAGTCTTACTAAACTAAATTGTTCCACCTTAAATTAGAACCACCGCCAAAACAATTTGCTTTATGCAACTCGGCCATTAACATGATAATTGTTTTATAAAATTCTCTGCAGTCTGTACTGGACATAGTTTTAGTACTATATAAATTAAAATATGAAAACATCCGTGGGTGGAAAGCTAATTATTTGCCCTTCAGTTATGAAATAGTCCAAAATCGAATTCTGAGTGTTGTTCTTTCCGAGATGTCTTGAACACAGAATCGGAAAGTATACAAGTATTATATACTTGTGCTGAATATAAACAGTCAACAAATATTAGGCAGTTCTGCGCGTTACTGATTTATAGCATCCTCTGTTTGAATTATGAATTATGTATTCTCAATATTTTTATTGAAAGACAACAACAGAAGCTAGAACAGCTTGATAGAACCTTAAGCCAGCTTGTTGAGCAAGTTAAATTACTCTTGGACCGTCTTGATCGGATGGAGACCGTTAGGAAAGTAAGAAGAGTTTAGAAGATCCAGAATCTGCACTATATCAATAATTTAACATTAAAATTTCACTTACTAAATTGCTGAAGCTATAACAAATAACAATAATATTTATTTGTTCCTCATTTAGTCATTATACAGATTACCTAATTACTAGAAGTTGTATTCAATGTATTCTATAAAAAAAATGTTTAACCGGATTTGTTTTTTTATTTATACCGAAGGATCTCGAAGGCAGAAGCCTAAACGATAGTGCACCGCGGCTGCTATGAGGATCATAAGAAACTTTATTATTCCGATCTTTGAACTACCTAAGGTTACTAAACGGGAAAAGCCACGTTCTCGATACCATAGGGACAAAAGAGCGGTAGTATTGGCCAGCTCGGGATGTACGAAGTTCGACCCTGTTAGGATGGGAGGCCGAAGTCAGGCGGGTTGTTGGGTGTTGACATAGCGGTAGAAGAGAGCTAGGTGCTAGCACCCCAAACATGTGAGCAGTACCCAAGGCTAGGCGTTATCTGAGCCTTGTACAGGGTGGCCAACTAAGAATGTGAGGTACTGTATCTGGGAACCTATCTACCGTAGAGGCTTGCGGTTATTACTAAGACGGCCAAGAGAAAAACCTGGTAAATATTTTTAAGTTTCTCAAATGGCCACTAGGAGGCGTAACTGCAATCTTGAATCTGAAAAAGTGATGTTCCTATGAATTCCGCTACGTTAACCTAACAAAAAAATACCTGATCTTAAAGCGAGGACAGTGTACTCTTTTCGTTTGTCAATTTTTCCTGTATCACTAAAAATGGTGGTTGGTATTCAGAGAAAATTACTTCCTAGCCCTAAACAGATAGGTACCCTAACTTTCTGCTAGCATCTGCCACGAGATGAGTTCGTGTCAGATCAAGTCCTCAGTGACCTGGACCGCGACAAGCCGAAATGAACGGATCTTTGGTAGAACAAGGATTCATGTCGCAACAACCTATGTTGCAACGAAGCCTTTGTCTATTTGTTATTGTTGTCCAAGTGTTAAAACTGATATGCCAGAATTACCTGGAACAAACATTATTGCTGCCAAAACCCTAACATGATGCTTCTAAAAAACGAGTGCGATGAAATTATCAAGAAAATTTTATCGCAGAGTAACAAAATATACACGATATAACCTGGGCTTGAAATAAAATATGCAATAACAAGTATATATTTTAATAATAATAACACACTGTTTTAAAAATAAAACATTTGAAGAAAATATTGAAATGTATCTGACCGAGAATGGTACATATTTTAAAAGCTTCTAATTATACATTTAAATTACAATACAAGATTTCATCAGTATTATTGTTTGCCCATCCCATGCCAAAAGGGTATACTACTTTAACATACTTAAAACACATTTTGTTAATAAATGAATGACGTAATATGAACTCTAAAATTGACTTTTATCGGAATATGTAATTCAGATGAAGATTTTGAACAAAATAACCAACATATTAACTTAATAATAATAAAAAGTGTTTATTAGCATTTAGTCATAAAGGTTTCACTATGTGTTTGCTCCTAAGTACTGCTCTTAAAATATAGCTAAATGAGAACTATAAATTGTTGCCAAGACTTATTCTAAATGTTTGCAGGTTATATATACCTAGTACTGTCCCATTTATGAAATAAACGGATCCATTAACATAAAATTCGACAACTGGCCGTACTATTGCTTACTGCGATAGTAGTAATACCGAATGTTCTTCAATAAAACTACATGATTACGCTGCTTCTCAAGAATAGTGACACTATCCAAAAAACGAGAAAAATTAGTTAAAATTGCAGATCCACTCCAAATGTTGTCTATTTTATCAGGAATAAAGACATTTGCAATTGTTTCAAAGTATTCGCCAGAGATGGCGCTAGGGTTGTTCGTTCGAATGTTTTGGGGTTCTGTCACAAATAATGTCATATTGCAGTTGCGGCTCGACTTTCAAATTGTATACTTACATTTTTTCTCAAGACTTACGTCTTATTAGAGCAAAGTACGCTGATTGTTAATAAGGGACAGTGACATCAAGTGCATTGTGACTATCTTCCTACAATATAAAAATTCGGAAAATGAGTCATTCAAACTATCCGATGTTAAAATGATGAGGGTAGATCTCAACATTCTGGAACATTTTTCTGCAAAAACTCATACCGTGGGACTGATTTTCGTAAAGTTGAGATTGATAAAAAATCTTATAGATCTAAGAATAACGAAGCAACAAAATGGGGTCCTCTGAATAAAGCATACAAACGTAAGATTCCCGTTTCCAGGAAAAAGAAAAGCGCCTTACTTAATTTAAATTTAAATTTAAAAAAAATATAATACCCTCATACTATGAGGGATTTCACAATAATTTGTAACCAATTTTTGTATTGTACTTGTTTTTTACTGTACTCACCTTTGATTTTTTAGTTCCACTTAGCCTTTAAAATGTTGTAAGTTGTGTATCATTAGTAGTAATACTAACATAAATGTTCCCTCTTTAACCACGAATTATTTATCATATATTTTTTAGAAATGCATTATTTTTTTAGGAAAACACAGTCCTGTAAAGTTGCAGAAAGTAATAAAATGGGATATTTTTGAAAACATACTGACCTTTTATTCAATGAATCTGAAAGTTCAATGAACCTTATTTAATTTATAATTTTTCTAAATCCAAATTATTAACTTAATCTTCAGTTATCTGAAATTTTTCTTCAAAAAATACTAAAAATGCTTCTTCTGAAAAAAAGATTTTTTTGAATAGTGTCACTATTCTTGAGAAGCAGCGATTTGTTAAACATTTTCACAATGTTAAGCGTTGTCGAATATGACGACATTACAGAAACTAATATTATAGCATTTATAATAACATTAACAGTAGGCTTTCTGTTTTTTTACTGGTTTCCACTACTTTGTCATCTTTCATGAGCTTTTATAATATAACATATACAGCGCTTTTAAAAAAAGCCTCCCTCCATTTTTTAACGAGTCAAGTTAGCAAACAGGAATTCGGGGTTCTGACATTTGCATGAAAATTTCATCCGTCCTACCGCCATCTTGGCAAATTTTTAAAATGGAATGGGGATCTCGTGATATTTCATTTTGAAGCTTTTTATAATACTAGGATATAAAATCATTATCTTTTAAAATGGCGGACCGGGAAGTCATCTAATTTGAGTGGTTTTGTACACTCAATCTCTTATAACTCAACAACCTAACATCAAATTCCTATACTCGAAGTATGTTATAGCAATAATATTTTCTAAGAAGAATCTATAGGAATAGGCAATAAAATATGGATCATTCTGCTTACAAAAATTGTCAAAAATCTGTCATTCTTATAGCATATTTAATCTCAGATAGACCCTTCCAAATGAATATTTATGTAATATTCTATGACGTTTTGATGATCGGTAGTTAAGAGCTTCAATGTACGAGAACGCTTAACTTTAGCAGTCAGCCAGTCTGTCATTTTCAAAGAGAAGCAAATTTATACTCCAGGGTTATAAAGTACTAACAAGCAGCATCAAAATGATGAATCGCATGACCTAACAGTCTATTTTAAAAAATGTTTCAAGGTGGCGCCCATCCACAATCCTGAAATTTTCACGCCAAATATACATATAGGAACATCAATTTCATTATATCGCTATCTACGCCTGTGCAAAAAATAAAGTAGTGTGGACCTTATTGAAAAGCACTGTTATAAAACGGAGCAGTTGATTGACTATATTAAATACACGGTGTGCTGCGGACAGGGTTATAGCAATTAAATATGATTTATCACACGACCTTGCTTACGCGGCATCTGTTTGAGTTGACAAAATCGGCTGCTCTCTTCCTGTTCGGTAATCGTGTATAATAATGGTTCCAGTAAAATGTAACAATTCCGAAGAAGTACGTATGGCTTCTGATACCATGTGGATATTATTGTGGTTTCAGTAAGAAATTTAAAACAGCGCGACATATTGATTGATATCATAAATGTGACCTACTCCATCCTACTTTTTTGTTTGTCGTAAAATATAACTAAGCATCCCAACAAAATCCGAAAGCTTTTGACTCGCCTGTGGAAAATCTCGTATAATAGACAGAGATAAATTAGATATGGTTCTTGTCACGGTCTATGGCGGTTGTGTTACAATTCCATACGAAACAAGCAAACAAATTGACTACTGAGTACCATGTGCTTAGCTTAACTTCCCTCAGGGAAATTGCACACTGCACAGGCCGATCCCTAATGCCGCTGATACTCGCTCTTGTACGCACACGCAACTGGATAATAGAGCACCGTTGTTTTCACCCACTTTCTGAAAATACTTGTCAATACAAACTGTCGACATTGTAGTAGTATCTTCAGATACTGCCATGTTTTATGTCGAAGACATGAACACAACTGAGAGCTACAAATATAAAGCCACAAAAAATAAAAAAGGATTTTAGGAAAATATGTTTTCATTCACCCATCTCCGGAAATACTTGGAATTGAGAGGCTTTCTAAGTGCCATTTTCTTAGTTACGTGTTACGTGGCTGGGCAACTCTTATTCTCTATTTTACCGGCTTAGTATCTTCTAGCGGCTGCGAGATAGCAATAAATATCGCTATACCTTTTGTTTTAGCAAGTTTTTTCGTTCTTATACGAATATTTTGAGGATAGTATTAGCAAGAAAAAATATGAATGGTGATGCAGATGCAGAAAATATTAAATAAATTTATAGCAACTTCAAAGTCAAAACTTTCAATCTTATTATCTAATCTAAAGAACGATACTAGACTTCAACCTAGGACGTAGGGTTGGCCGAATGAATTTGTATACTATACTATATAGGTAGGTATGTATAATTTCCACATGAAGGTAGTTCCGAATTTCATTGGGGCACTATGCTTAATGTATTTCGTCATGTGCATACACTACCGCTATTATACCTACATACATAAATTATACTATATACATCACACTTAATAGTAGGTTTCTCGTCTGTACCAGCCGTTTGGATACTTGCGCATACGCCATTTTCTGAACTCATCAAAGCAGAATATGAACACGGAAAACGGTAAGGAGTAACACCACCTGAAACACGGTAAATTTATCAGAATATACAATGTTCATTTAATAAATATTAGGTTGGCGACAAAGTTCTGACACACTTCGCACAAATATTCTTATAAAATATTCCAATACTTTCAGTGACTGACTTTAAAGGTACTTCATTTTTCATAACACTTTGTTTACTCACCATCTAAACCTAACTGGATAAAACTTTAAGTAGCTCATTCCTGGTATGTAAGACAGCATACATGCTGTGGCCGTTTCCACTATCAAACTGACGTTCAGGACCATGTTACCCATTCCTGAAATATCGTGTGTTTCAATTTTCAATGAGTCTTGTTTAACAAGATTGCGGGATTTTAGTGCCAGGAATAATTATTTAGCACTCTTTTTCTGTCTAAATTACTGAAGAAATTACCACATTCGAACACATTGTATATCATTTTGTACAAGTCTAGGAGCAGCTACTAAAGTCATATGTGCCATTCTAAGTCACTTTAGGCACCTATAAAAGTATATAAAAAATCAGGTCATGCGATCTAAATCGTAATTTTTCCGCCATATTGTAAAATGGCCGATAAATTATAAAACTGTAACTCAAACATTTCTTCGTAACTAATGGGCTGATTTCAACTTTTTAAAGCTTAATTAAAGTCACACATCTTTTGAATAATCGAGCAGTTATCCGGGTATACTAATGTACATTTTTGGTAAAGTAAAAACAAATATCGAACGTTTTAAAATATTGTGTAGAAACACAAAAGATAATTTTCGCTAATCTTACCACTAAATTGAAATAACTTTGCAAATCTCTCAAAGCCTAGGATCAGCCAGTGAGGTCACATGTGAGCTTATATGTAGCGTTAGTTTGAACGTGGAGCATTATCAAGCACCTATAAGCTGAAGATGCATGAAATACGTTTGGCCGTAATATTTAAAAATGGCTGCCAAATTGTACAACGGTTGTTCAAAATATCTGTAACCATTTCAAGAATATTTTTTATTTTGAGAGAAATCAATGGCGCACCTTCAATGTCTGCCAAAATAGGCAGGTGAAATTCCGAACTGCACTGAAAGAAATGAAAAAAAAATGTAGTACAATAAAAAAATGCCTGCTGATGTATGCCAAATTTCATTAAAATACCTAAAGTGGTATTACAGTTAATAATAACTGTTTTATTTTTGAAAACTTACCACCTTGTATCTGAAAACATAAGTACACACATTTAGATGACGTTTTCTTCTTGAAATTGTCCCAAAAATCGCCCACTTAGACATTGACATACAATGAGAAAACTCCTTGTATTCCTCCGATAGGTGCCTAATGTCCGACATTCTAATTAAGGGGGCAAATACGAGATGTGCTCAGAAAATCTTGGGATTTTTCGTTTTTAGGAAAAAATATTTATTTATTCGTCTAAATTAATGTTGTCGCCTTCAAAATAGTCCCAATTAGATGTTATGCACATGTGCCAGCGCTTCTTCCAGTCCTCGAGATACTTCTGAAACTCGATCTTTGGGATATCGTATAGCACTTTCAGAAATGCGCGTTTAATGTCATCTATCCTTGTAAAATATCGACTCTTTATTTTCGGAAATAGGAAAAAGTCACACTGATCCATGTCTAGCGAATATTGAGGCTGGAGCATCGTTACCATCATTTTTGACCAAAAAATCAAGATCAAGCAATGAAGTGTGCATTATCGTGGCCCAAAAAGGCATGAATTGTTTTTCCCCAATTCTGGTTTATTTTTCGGATTAATTCACGCAAGCGGTGTTGAACTTGTAGGTAGTTATCTTTATTGACCGTTTCGGTCTTGGCGAGCCAGGATGCCTCCACGGGGACGAATGAGGCTTAGTTGCGCCGTCATATCCTTAAACCGATATTTCTTCAACTGGTATAACACGTTTCAGCAATTGTCCATCGTCGTGGACTTCATTTAGTCACTACTGAACAACTGCCATTCGCAACGATTGTTGTTCTGTTTTGGAAAAAAAATTTCTACCACGCGTTTCATACCCCTAACATCAGAAAAACTTTCATGGCATGAGCCAATCGATATGCCAATACGAGTATCATCAGCGACTTGTCTGATTGTGATTCGGCGATCGTTCGTAACCATTTCTTCCCTTTTTCCACGTTTGCATCGGTTGTTGATCTGCTGGACGTCCGTGGCGTCCGTTATCTTCAACGTCTTCACGGCCATCTTGGAAACGCGTATGCCACTCTTAAGTTCTTGTTTACTCATCGCAGACTCAGTTTAGGGCTTTGTTAACATTTTATATATTTTGTTACACTTTATTCATTTTATACACAAAATTTGATATAAATTCTTTGATCCATTCCTTTTAACAAACGAAAATATCCGAGCTCATAAAAACACGTCTAACCTTAGCGGCTGCCACAAATAAGATAAACTACAAATGCAGCATTTTATTATACTTCAGGGGTAACAACATAATAAAAAAAAGTTTGACAATTGAACTCTCCAAACCAACGAAATTTAAAAATTCCCGTTATTTTCTGAACACACCTCATATAATAAGTGACCTTAGTGGCTGCTCCTAGACCTGTAAAGCGGGTCCCACACGATGCGTCCAACGTTGTTTACAACGTTCGACACCCTACAATTGGCAAGTGTCTCTCCTACATGCGCTCCCCCACACGATGTGGCGAAGTGCCATGTCTCCAACGTTGTAAGGCATTCGCCACATCGTGTGGGGCCGGTTTAAGTGTTCACTCATCGTATTGACGGCGCCTGTATTAGTGATGTAATATGCGATCACATTACTCTCATCCAATTTGGTGTTTGTCAATAGGAGATCGAGACATCCAGAGTAATAGGAAAATAAAATCTATTATGTTTAGTCCTGTTACTAACCTTGAGTGAAGAACGAATTGATCCGGGTTTTACAAATGAGCAAATCAGCCCATTGTGTAACGACGACTGAGATCATGAAAGCTGTATAGCATGTATATTCCAGTTCTTTCCTATTGACGTAAGTCCATTCTTGGCCATACGAGTCCATCAAATCGTTCACCGATTCTGATTCCCATTCGTGACGAAGTCCTGAAAAGATTTGAATGATCAAACTATTCGGAATACAGATTTTTTTCAGCTGTTAGCCGATACCAGAATCGACCACTACGAAACTGGCACAAGTAACAGTGAAACACCGTTGTATGCGATTGGTCAGACCGACGGACGAAAGCAGCATTATTACTGTTAGATACAATTCTTTCGAAATAAGACAGCAAAAGTGCTTTCCGTTACCAGAATCGACCACTGTTGGCATTATCCGCTGGGTCACCACTAACTTAAAACAAACAAAACTGTAATAATTTAATTGTTCATAAATTAATTCAAAACCACTTCCTTAAATGTATGTGGATGCATGATTTAAGATAATAAGGAAGATAATTATAATATCTACCAATAGTAAATTTAAAGCTTCGACCCTCACCATTGGGATCTTGAGAACGTTAAGAGGTACGAAGTCGCTTAAGTCGCGTATTTAGGTAACAAAATGCCGTTTGCAAAGTGCCGAAATTCAAAATACTTCCTGAGAGAGACGAAAAAACCGAATTTTCCCAAAATCGATTTAATTTTTTTCTGACTATATTTGTCGTGGGATTACAAAATAAATTGCACATTAACATTGCCACTGTTTCCATCTACAAGATGGCATAATTAGAATGTCAATACTTACGTTGCGTCTCTCTTGTCCTCCAGCGTCAATTTTATTTTTTTTAAGGACGTCATATTGGATTTTTCCACAGATGAATACAGTTTTTAATTCTGATTTCAAAAATTTATAATATGCCGAATACTGGCATTGTCAAACGTGAGTTATTTGAAAAAACAAATTTCCTTGATTATAAGATAGTCATTTGTTTCATATACCAGATTTATCAAAAAATCATTTTTTCCCTGACTTTATTTAAGATGGGATTTCAAAATAAATTGCATGTTGTTGGCATCTACAAGAGGGCGTAATCAATTTTTCAATTCGTCGTTTATTCTTTCGACTTCGGCACCAACTTTGTTTTTTCATATAGAAAGCATATTGGAATTTTGTACATTCAAATAGATTTTTTAGTCTTAAGTTCAGCGATGTATTTCTTTAGTTGGCCATGAATTTGTTGTTGGAACGAAAATTATAAGAAAATAAAAAGGTATGGCTAAACCTGAACACTGTAGTGACAATAATCATAAATAAGCAGAGCTAAATCACGGCAGATGTTCAAAACATTGTTCGTAATTTTGTAGGTAAAGCCGGAATCTTCTCTTTACATTTTTCACTGCTCGGTTGATTTCCCTTCTTCTCGGTCTTCCAAATAATGTTACTATGTTCAGTTTGGGGCATTCATATGCTTGCAGTACATAAATTGACCACACATTTTTATTTCCTTATAAGTTTTGCGAACAACAAATTCATGGCCAACTTGGGAACACATCAGTAAATTTAGGACTGAAAACTCAATTTAAATGAACACAATTCCAATATAGTGTCCAGATGAAAAAACCGAAATTGTGACTGACGGAAGAAGATACATCGAATTGAAAATTTGATTACTCCATCTTGTATAGGAAAAAAAGTGGCAATAACAACATTCAATTTATTTTGCAACACCATCTCAAATAAAATCAGGAAAAAATCAAGATGATTTGGCGATAAATCTGATGTATGAATCAAATGACTGATAATTTCAAGGTCTACCTAGGATTTAAATATATATATATATATATATATATATATATATTAATCATAATTAAAAACTCTATGCACATGTGCAAAAATCCAATATGGAGTCCTTGAGAAAAAACAAAGATGAAGCTGGAGGACAAGAGACGAAACGTCAGGTTGAATTTCTACTGTTGCCATCTTTTAGAATAGAAAAAGTGGCAATGTTAATGTACAATTTCTTTTGAAATACCACGACAAACAAAGTCAAAATGAAATCGATGTTGGCAATATTTTGTTTTCCCCACACTTTCCTGAACTACTTTGAATTTCGAAACATTCTAAGTAGCATTTTGTTAGCTACTTTGCCCTCATTTAAGCGACTTCGCATCTCTTACCGTTTCCGAGATCCCAATGGTGAGGGTCGAATTTGAAACACTCGGTATAGTTATACATAGCATTAGCAACTTTTTCCCACTTACCAAATAGCATTCTGGGATAGAAGCCGTTTTCTGCCATGATAGCGAAGTACGTGAAGAATCCAGCCAAAGCCTCAATCATTCCTATGTGCCCATAGGCGAAAAAGTACAACTTTCTGGTGACTAGCTTATCTTTTTTAGGATTTCTTGGAGGGCGGCTCATTATGTCACTTTCCGCTTTTTCGTAGGCTAAGCTGATGGCTGGCAACATGTCCGTTAGGAGATCGATACACAAGATCGCCATCACACCTGGATAAATTTTAATGTATATTTCGTGGACAACTAATTCGAATAGATAAGGAGCTAAGCCTATATACGACGTCTTGCGGCTGTGACATTTTAATGCCCATCTAACACCGTCAGGACGTTAACCGATTGGTTATTTACGTCACCAATATGACGAGAAATTGCCGTCACTAAGATGACAACCTCCTGGGTTCATATATGAGTGTGTGAGAGAGATGTACGTATAAAAATGATGCTGGTAGTTTCAGTGTGACCCTCCAAAAATCGTGAAATCAACTATACAAAGAGTTTTCCAGCAGATAGGATGACAGTCTCACATACATACCTAAAGGCAATGGAATGTTTAAGATCACAAAGGCCAAAAAGGGCAGTATTTCTGGCACGTTTGAGGCTAAAGTGTAGGCGATAGATTTTTTCAGATTGTCGAATATCTTCCTGCCTTCCTCGACACCAACAATGATCGATGCAAAGTTGTCATCCAGCAGGATCATGTCGGCAGACTGCTGTGAAACTTCGGAGCCAGATATGCCCATCGCAATGCCGATATCGGCCTTCTTTAAAGCAGGGGCATCGTTTACACCATCTCCTGTCACTGCAACTGTGGAAAAAATAAATGTCATCGTATTGAAAAAAAAAACATCGTTCATATAGTATGTATGGAACATTTGAAAGATTCGTAGTCTAATTCCGAAGGGTTTTAAACGGTATTGTTACTTGGTTCGCGGAACGTCCGATTTAGGTCCAATTTGGGTCGGTATAGGTTCCGTCACCTAAGGGGACGTCCCTATCAGTTGCTCTTGGGGACGCATTTTTTGGGCTTTATTGGGTCAACGTTGCCAGACTCACTATTTTACTAAAATACCACATCGGTGATCTATCGGACCACGCAGTCGACAAGCCATCGGTAACTAAAGGAGTACCCTGATTGGACAAAATTATGAATTTTTTGAATGTGTCTACGCTACTAGGAATTTCGTAGCAGAGATTTGGACTTATTCGCACCAACAGCAATTTGTATCTATATTAGTCGCAAAAAAAACATTTTGAGGGTATAATAGTTTTTCATCATTTTTCTCGGTCTAATATCTACAAAACCTTGCTGCTTGACGCAACATAATTTGCGCGTTAATTAAATTTGTTTACAAACTCAACTCATTGTTGGACGCAAAATAAAAAACAAGCTCAAAATTACCCTATGAAATTTGTTCAGTTGTAAAAATGTAGAGGAAGGTGGGTACGCCACTGAATGGGCTCGGTTTGATAAGCTCCAAACATATCTCGCAGCGTTGCCGTTTTCTCCAAATTCGGTTTATGAACACACCCGGAAATTTTCGGGAAAATTATCATTTTCTAGGAGGATTAAAATAAAACCAAAAACAAACAATCAAACGAGCTCTTGATTGAGCTAGTATTGGTCACTGGACCAGGTGTGGAACAGTAATCTATATAAAAGTAGGTATAAGAACTGCGAGAATACCTACAATTTGAATAGGGGTCTTAAAAGAGTAATGTTCTGATGTTTTTTCACCTTTTGAAGAACATAAATGTATTTTTGAAAAACATAAACTATTTTGCAAAATTTCATTTTTTCTATTGTATATTTTTTTTAGAGTACCTTTCTATAGTTGTAGTAACCGTCCTTGGCGGGTCAAAGTAAGACTACCCCAGTATCCCTTTATATTTTATATATATATATATATATATATCCATCTTCCTCCTACATACACATGCAACCTACCCATGTGTGAGAACGTTTGTTCGATAAGCTCAAAGACATACGTTTCTTAATTGTGTGTCTCCATCTTGAAAACTTTATCGTTACGTATGAGTGCCCTTCAATCATATCTGTCAGAGTGACAACTTACTTGACATCGGCGTGCAATTTAAGTTGTCCCGTTATCAATCTTCAATATAAAATTGTACACTGCCCGGAAATACGATCAGTGGAGAAGGCCTACAGCTCGTGCTAAATTTATTACAATATTTCGAGGAAGAGAATGAAAACAGCGGTCCCCTCTCTTACCCACTTCATGCGTACTGGAGAGAGTAGCAGATGCAATGAAGCTTAAGATCCGCCCATTGTACGGCGACTCAATCTGTTTACTTATTTCATAAGGCGTTGATGACGTAACCGCCCAGAACGGTGACTACAACTATACATCTCGTGTGTATTGAAACATGCTATCTACATTTTCTAGAGGTTAGCCGATGTGTAGCCTAATTAATTAATAGGAATTAGGTAATTTGGCAAAATTATCTATTTCTTGTTAATTTGCATTTTAGATATTCATGTAGATATTTTTTTTTATTATGAATTGTGGAGATTTTTTGAAAATAGCATTGGGGACCTTTGCAATTGTCATGGAATAATTCCATCTACCAGACCCATCTGGCAACCCTGTTGCCTGTCGGCAATGTTGGCATCTTCAAAAACAAAATGTGTTCTCATCTACGCCAGGCCACCTTATTGATAGTTTGAAAGTTTGAAGCAACTTTATTTAGTTGAAACGTGCTTAAAGTGTGTAATTGTGATTCTTTAAGGAAAAATCAAGGTAACCACAAAAGGTTGATTTAAAATATTTTTCTCATCTGATAGGTTAGATTCAATCTAAGAAAAGAAAACAGGGTATAGGCGTAGGCAACCACATATACACAATGTAAGGCAAGTGGCTAAAGCATAGGCGGGGCCGAAAGGAAATAATGTCGGCATAACGTTCCAGCTATTACCTACCTACTTTGAATGAATGAATCGCAAGTAAAGCAAATCAAGACTGCAAATAAAGTATAGGATGAAAAGAATATTGGTAACTATAAAGGGAGCTAATAAAGCATCCGGCCAAATTTTGAGGGATGATTCTAAGAAAAATGTTTCAACTTTCATATGAAGATATTTCAAAATACAGGGTGTAATTGTTTGATAAATCAGTTTTTCGTTTCATTTGAGGGACAAAAGGTGAACATTGGAAAATAATGATTAATCTTAGTATTGCCCCACATTAATATTCTGAAAGGAAACTTATAATTTTTAGTCAATTTTAACAATTTATTTTGCAGCAGTCTACTTACATCAAACATCTTGCTTTGACTGAGAGAGCATAATGAATGAAATTGTGAAAATAGAACCCATGGAACATGGCTATCAAAAAGTCAAAACAGAAGCAACGGAAACTGATTCAAACATGTACAGTGCTGACTTGGAATATAAGGATTTCTTCCCAATCAAAGATGAATTGGTCATCAAAAATGGAGATAGTAAAGTTGAAACAGAAACACAAGAAACTGTCTTAAACATATATAGTGCTGATTTTGGATATAAGGATGTTAAGATAGAAGCTGATGACATGAATATTAAAGCAGAGCGAACAGAGGATGACCCAAATACTTGCAGTGTTGATTTCAAATTAACCAATGAAGAATTAGACATCAAAGAGGAGGATGAAGCATTATCTAGGAAAGTTTCAGAAAGGTACATTTTTTATTTCAAAGTATGTAGCATCCTATAAATCATGATTTCAAAGTTTGAGAAACTGCAAAAAAGAGATATTATGTTTTTTGATCTCATCTGAATTGTATATCACAAAAAACCATGTCACTCATTTCATTGAGTCTGTCCTTCTCTCAGTCTGCCTGGTAAACCTTGGGGGCTGTATAACTTGGAATGTACTGGTTGGATTTGGATTAAATTTTTACACAAAATTGCTACTGTATCAAGGACAGTAAGGCTTTGTAGTTTGTGAAAATAGGTCTAGTGACGTAAGGGAAAAAGGTCAAAACGGAAAAACTAAAAATCACCAAATTTCGATTTTTGACGTTTCAGAGGGTCCTGATCATTTTTGAAAGATTTCTTAAAGGTACAAAATTGGGGGTGGGGGAGGTTGTTTCGAAATTTTTTGATGTTAGTATATTTATTATACTTCCAGTCCCGGTAATTCTACGCACCTATTAGACATATTTCACACATCATAGATTTCCCCCTACACTTTAACTGCTTTCAGCCGAGGGATCGCACAACTATCTTTCGCACCTGCCGTGCACCACGGGTTTGTAAATTTTGCATCTGTAGTATGGATCCGAGGTAAGCCGGTAGCAAGGTAGCACATGGCTTAGCTCCGCATACCGGCAATTTTACAGTGACCCGCTGAAATTGGTGAAAAACATTTTGCTGGACAATTATCAAAATCAAATTAGAAGGAAGTAGCGTAACTTTTACACTTGTACTTGATCACATGAATTGTTTTGCATACTCTCTAGTATTTTACCAAAAATTACGTCTCAACGCCCTTGCGCTAAGACACACATATTGACTTCAACTACTCACACTAACCCATTCTATCAAGTAGCTTAAAAAAATGGCGTCAAGTAGGTTGACTCTGCACTCCCTATGTAAGTTTATAAATAATTAAGTTCAGAGCAATTTAAGTCATCTGAGAAAAGAGTCAGTTACGAACATGTACAACAGAGAAATTAAACGGATCAACTAGTCTATAGACATTCTTTTCTTGATCTATTGATAGTTACTGTCCATGAGGCAACATTGTCTCTTCCCACATCTGCGCGGCAGCACCCACCGTGGTACCGCTGCAGCGGTTTATCATTCATCACATGTATATGTTTTGCTGCATACAGGGGCTTGAAGAGAAATGTAGGGGAAATCTAAGATTTGTGAAATATGGCTAATAGGTGCATAGAATTACCGAGGTTGGGAGCCTATAAATATACTAAGATTACAAAAAATTTCATATACACGCTCCCACCTTCAGCAACCCCCAACCCTCGAATTTCAACCCCTACAATCTTTTTTTTTATGAACAGGTGCCTTCGAAACATCAAAAAATGAACTGCACCGATTTTCAAAAACTACAAATCCTTTTCGTCCCTTTCATAGAAGTGACCTTATGTTAAATTTTCATCAAAATCCGAGCGGTACTTCCCAAGTTATATGCTGTCCAAGGATTAGCAGTTAGTTAGACAGACCGACGGAAATGAGCAATATGGTTTTTCCTGATGTACTTGTCAGATAAAATTCAAAAACTATGACATCTCATTTTCTAAATTTCCGTGATTACAATATTTCCTCGCCCATTGGCGTAGGAAGTAAAAATAATTTATTTCAGTGACCTGAATCAAATACGCCCTGGAGGGCACTGCCATGAGGAATTAAGTGCAAATTTGTATAGCAACAATTATTACAATGATATCAATTGCGATAAGTTCTGTCCTACCAATCCTATGGATGATCACAGCCATGGGACGTGCGTTCATTGTAATGAGGAGTTCACGTCGGAGACACATTTTGATGACCATATAAAAATGAAGCATCCCGAATTTGCTGCATCTGTGTCTAATAACATACATGAATGTATACACTGTGCACACAAAACCACCAGTGAACGTGAATTGTCCCAGCATATGTTAAAACACAAGACCCATTTGTGTATTTACTGTAACTCAACATTCAGACTAAAAGTAAGCTTGGATGAACATGTAATCAAGAAACATCCTGAGTTTATTGAATTGGTTTCAAGTAAAATACACGAATGTAAATATTGTACTTATAAAACTGCTAAAAAGGACCGTTTAGATAAACATATCTATGAACATTCTCCAGCAGAAGGTAGCTATGAGTACAACACATGTATTCATTGTAATGCAACATTCAAAATTAAGAGATATCTCGATAACCATACGATAAAAAAACACCCAGACTTTATTTCATCTGTTTCTACTAAAATACATAATTGTAAACATTGTGCGTATAAAACGATTTACAAAAAATGTTTAACTCTACATATGCTGAAACATACGGCAGATAGTTACTCTATGCGCATCTGCTGTCGTTACTGTAATGCAACATACATATATAAAAGGAATCTAGAGGACCATATACTTAAGAAACATCCTGAATTTATTGCTTCAGTTTCAAGTAAAATACATGAATGCAAGCATTGCACATATAAAACAACTTTTAAACAATATTTAATTAGACATATGCTGAAACATTCTGCGGCAGATTACCCTATGCGCACCAAGTGTTCTTACTGTAATGCAACATACACAACTAAGATGGATCTAGATGAACATATGCTTGAGATGCATTCCGAGTTTATTGCTTTGGCTTCCAGTACAATACATGAATGTAAACATTGCTCATATAAAACAAGTTTTAAACAATCTCTAACTAAACATATGCTGAAACATTCTGCGCCAGATTACCCTATGCGCACCAAGTGCTCTTACTGTAATGCAACATACACAACTAAGATGAATCTAGATGAACATATACTTAGGAAACATCCCGAGTTTACTGTATCGGTTTCAAGTAAAATATATGAATGTAAATATTGTACATATAAAACCACTAGGAAACACCGCTTCGCTGAACATATGTACGAACATTCTGAGGCAGAAGTTAGCTATGAGAGCAACACATGTATCCACTGTAACGAAACATTCAGGCAAAAGTTGAGCTTAGATGTTCATGTAATTAAGAAACATCCAGAGTTTATTTCATCGGTGTCAAGTAAGGTATATGAATGTTTCCATTGTGCATATAAAACAATCTATAAAAACCATTTAGCTAAACATGTGCTGAAACATTCTTGGGCAGAAGGTAGCTATGAGCACAACACGTGTATTCACTGTAATGCAACATTTAAAACAAAAGAGTATCTAGATAATCATACAATCAAAAAACATCCAGACGTTCTGACATCTGTTTCTAGTAAGATACATCAATGCAAATATTGTACATATAAAACAACTATTGCAAATTATTTAACTAAACATATGCGAAGTCATCCTCCAGCAGAAAGCACCAAGTGTAGCTACTGTAATATAACGTACAAAACTAAAAGGGAACTGGATGAGCATACGCTTAGTAATCATCTTGACTTAATTTCGACAGTATCTAGTAAAATTCGTGACTGTAAATACTGCACATATAAAACCACATACAAAAAATATTTAACTGAACATATGCTGGAACATCCTACGGCAGAAGTGATGCGTACCAAGTGTTCTTACTGTAATGCAACATACACATCTAAAACGAATCTAGATGAACATACACTTACGAAGCATCCTGGGTTTACCTCATCAGTTTCAAGTAAAATACATGAATGTAAATATTGTACATATAAAACCACTTTGAAACACCGTTTAGCTAAACATATCTATGAACATCCTGAGGCGGACGCTAGCTATAATTACAACACGTGTGTTCACTGTAACGCAAAATTCAGATTAAAGTTGAGCTTAGATTATCACGTAATTAAGAAACATCCCGAATTTGTTGCATCGGTTTCAAGTCAAATACATGAGTGTGAATATTGTTCATATAAAACCACTGGGAAACAGCGTTTAGCTAAACATGTACTGAAACATTCTCTGGCAGAAGGTAGCAAGCCCAACACATGCAAGCACTGTTACGCAACATTCAAACTAAAGTCAAGCTTAGATTATCATGTAGCTAAGAAACATCCTGAATTTGTTGCATCGGTTTCATGTAAAGTACATGAATGTAAACATTGTCCCTATAAAACTAATAAAAAGCGCAGCTTAGCCAAACATATAGTGAAACATTCTCAGCCAGAAGGTAGCTATGAACAAAACACATGCATTCATTGTAACGCAACATTTAAAACCAAGGGATATCTAGATAACCATACGAATAAAGAGCATTCTGGCATTATTACATCTGTTTCTGGCAAAATACAATAACGTAACATTGTACATATACTGGGTGTCACACGTAGACCTGCTGATATCGGTTGCTTAAAAAGCTGACGTAAGACTATTATAAAAATGTGGTTTTATATTACAGTATAAATACTACAGCTAAAATATTTTAAAAATAATGACACTTTCAGTTGTACCAGGTGTAGGAATCTCTATATTATTCAATATTTGGATTCTACGCGATATTCTAAATACAGTTTATATACAAGGTGTCCAGAAATTGAAGGATGATCCTGCAATTGGAGACTGACCTACTGTTTGCAAAATTTTGTTCATGCAAAAGTCTCATGGGTTGCAAAATATATGGCAATCAATTTTTAATTTCAGCAAAAATCACCGCCTTGTTTCAATTTTTACAAATATCAATATTTTGAACCGGGTTTGTTTCAAAATATTTCCAGTTGATTGTTACGTCAATATAATTTTTTCTCGTCTTTTTTGCTTTCCTTTGTAATAGGTTTGTTTTAGTATGGACCTACTTTAGTAGATTTTATTCCGAATTTGGATAACAAATTTTAGATGGTGGTCAATGAAAGAGACTGAAAGTTAGAAAACCTAAAAAGTCGGTCTACTTCGCATATTAATAGTTTTCGAGATATATGGAAATATCAGTTTTTCTATAACAAAAAGGTTCTAGGAGGCTTTTACCATAAGATAATCGAGATCGAGAACATACTTGCACAAAATCAACTTTATTCCAACGCTTAATGTGATGGAAGTATAACAAAATGTTCGCCATGCATTTCACCACGAAAGCGCATCACAGCATTCCGTCGTGGTGGATAGCGTCGTCCTAAAATTCATTTGTCTCAACCCGTTATCTCCCATCGTACATATGAGAAACCTATTACTGGTTTGTCTGCTTTTCTCAGCACATGCCTTGTTCAGCATCATTCGTCTCACCAGTCTCTGGTGCAGTTAAATCCGTAACAATTATAAGCACTATTTAGTCGATACCTGCATCCAGTCCAGAAATATTCTCGATTTTCAATTTCGACGCCCAATATCTTGGTAAGGCGGCATCATAAGCCTCATGTTTATATAAACTTTTCGTATGGTTTTTGGACCACAGGCTTAATGATGTGCTAATATTGCAGGATATGATTCTTCAAATAATTTTAGGAGAACATTTTACATGAACATATCGTCAGCTTGCTGCAAAAACAAGATAACTCAATTTTTCGATTTTGGAGTTGAGTACATTTTCACACAATCATATACCTGTTTCGGATAAAACTGTTTAAGATATGCTTTCGTATATTCTAATTGTATTTGAATAAAATTTGCAGTCCACTATAAGTAAGGCTTGTCAAACATGTAAACTTCATTTTGGAAGTTATCTGGTTTTTGCAGTAACCTGACGATATGTCTCCAATGGTTTAAAATTTTATTTACAGGGTGTTATATTTTTTAAGAAACAAATTGTTTTTATTATATATCCTCGAAAGTATCAGCTGATTTTGATATATGTGTGATGTTATTAAACACTTATACTTAGGCCAGGTTTTTCAATCGCAAGTTAACTTTCAAGTTGCATTGTTTGGAAGTTAACTTTAAGTTGCCCGAAAATTCGCTTTACATGTTTTTGTTAATAGACTTGTAATCGTTGGTGCGGCAACGCCGCTCTATGTCGGACGTGTAACTGCAACATTCTATTTCACCAATAGAGAGTTTTTAGTGCTATTCCTTATGATCTTCGTTATTACGATTTTGCACAGCATCCAAACAATCCTTTGTTCTCCGCTATCGAAATAAGAAAGCTCCGTTAGCCTCCCTATTTGCTATCACTGTCAACAATATCGCAACGTAGGCTTAACGATTCGTTACACTAAAAACTCTCTAATACCTGATTTGTTGGCTAAAGTTAAATAACGCTTAGGGCAAACCTGATGTCGAAAAACACTTTTTTAGATTTAACTTCTGGTTAGCAGTGAAATTGAAGTTAACTTGCATTTGCAAAACCGGTCCTTAGATAAATATGTGACGACTTCCTTATATGATTATACTGAGTTGAATAAAGTTGTGATCATAATTTGTTTTTTTTTTTCGGGTTTGCAGTAAGGGAAACCCCCAGGATTAAAAAAATTCAATTTGCTGTATCGATAACGTGGCTAGACAAAAAGTGCATACTTAAAATAAGCAATTAGGAATCTGCAGATATTTTCAAAAAGGTCGCTCCCTACATAAATTTTGAATGGGTCAGGTTAGCAAGCTGAAATTCCGAGTAACGAAATTGATTGTACAAAAAATATACCAGCGTAAATGTGGCAGTTGAAAACTTGTAATAAAATTATATCAAATATAGGTGTTGCAATTTGAAAACTAAAGTTCATGAACATTTTTGTGTGTACTGGGATGGATGAAATTGTATTCGCCACCCTAAATAAAAACACGCAACTTTGAACTTTGACAGGATACCATTCCAACCTTTTTGGAAGACAGTGATTTTATATTATGAAACGGATTATACAGCACTGAAAAGGAGCTTCACAACGAGGTATAACATAACCCATCATTACATTTAAAAAAAACCTAGATGGCGCCCAACCCACATCTTGAAACTTTCAGTTGTCAATGTTTACGTTAAAATATAATATTCACGCATCAATTTATCACTACGAATTTCAACTTACCAAAAATTGATTCGTTCAAAGAAATAAGTGAAGACTATTTTGAAAACCACTAGGTAGCTCATGCATGCAAAGACTATTGTGGTTTCGTTCATTGAAGTGTGTTTTTTACTCACCAATTTCTCCAAGTCTTTGGCATCCTTCAACAATCTGTAGTTTCTGTGTCGGTGAGGTCCTAGCAAAGACGATTTCTTTGAAATTGTACAAAATGTTGTCTAACTCCAGCTGACTAGCATCTCTTAATGCTGTGCCATGTATCACGATAGCCTTGTTTTTGATGTTCCTTGGAAGTGTTTCCAGAACGTTGATGTTGAATGCTTCTATCACTTGGTCAGAGCGGATTATACCTACTGTCTTGGCTATAGCTTTAGCTGTGATCTGAATAAGACATAATAGCGTTAATTAATCAAAATTCCAAATAGCATATTATGTTTGGCCGATACAGTTTATCGCAAAAAATTAGACTCGCATGGATTTTGGCATAAAGTTTTCTAGGTTGCTGATTACGAAAGTGAAAATCTAGAAAAAAGGCTACTTGGCTCATATCTAATTTATAGAATAAATGAGTATTTCTTACAGTATTCGCTTTAGGAAAACGAAATATATTGATTTAAATTTTTAAAAGCTCAAGGTTGATATATAGATCCAATTTAAAAAAGTACATTTTTGATGTTTAATGCGAAACAGTGGAAATATATGATGTGTTGTCAAACAAATTGTAAACAAAAAAACGTCATCCGTATGTCACTCGTTGACTAAAGTTGTCTTTAACTATTTCGAAACAACTTCTAATTAACGTAAAAGGTTATCGTTTTCTCGTTTTATGAAAAAACAATCATGGACGTTGGATTCGTAAAAGCAGAAAGCACAAATTTGCTGGTTTGTAATTTTTTTGCCATCAACCCAGATTTCTGCTCTACTGAGTTGAGGAGTACAGAGCAACCGATCTAGTGATAGACATAAAAAAAGAATAATACAATTACATAATCTTTCTATTCAGAAGTCATTCGAAACTAAGCTCATGCTTAACCTTTGAATAATTTTATCTAATATTGTATTTCTACGTCCAACTCAAACGAGACGATAAAATCTGCGCAGTAAAATGTAAAATATGTCCCGAACTTAAACGGCGGGTCCAAGCAATACACAGTGTTGCGTATATTTATTTTCGTGGGCACTCCAATCCACTTCTTTCCTGGGGTCTTTATCGATGTATTCTTACTTTCTCGGAAACAATACCGATAGATAATTACTATATTTTTCATCTAAAATAGTAGAAGTCATGTTTGTATGTTCAAAAGTTTGAGAGGTTATGGTGATATCTGCTGCTTTTTACAAATGGTATGACGTCCGAACACTTTAATAAGGGCCAATATGTCTGCAATGCTGCATCAATTAAAAGAATGAATTATTAGATAACATGACTGCGATCTTTTTGAATGACTTGGCGTCGTTTTTCGATAGTCAATGAACATTTTGTGTAAGATAATATGCAAAAAATATCTCGTTAGCTAGCAATGTTTCTCAGATTCTGAGCCTTGAACTTAGACGAAGGCTGTTTTTTTAGATATAAGCTTTATAATAGTAAGGACATACTCGTAGTATAAACATTTTGGGAAACTCATTTTCACTTGGTCTCCGATTGCTACTTACAATGACTTAGTTTGCAGATTATTTCTCTATTTGGCAACAGTTAGTAAGAGAAACAAAATGCAATGCGATGAAAAGAAGCAACGCTAAAACTACTCATTGTACTTTATTCAAATTGCAAAGGCAAACAGTTTTGTTCAGATAATGTTTTTAAGTGTCAATGAAATTATTGAACCCCTATGTATTTATGTTGGCTTACCGGGTGGTCACCTGTGACCATGAAAACCTTGATACCGGCATTTCTGCACTTTTCCACGGCATCCGGCACTTGAGGCCTTGGCGGGTCGACCAATGACATAAAACCAACAAATCGTAAATCCTTCTTTGGGTAGTTGGGGGGCTCTGCTACAAATTGAAATTTTGGTGTATAGCTTGGCTCTAACAGGAGATCCGCAAAGCCCAATACACGTTCGCCCTAAAAAGATGTCCTAATGGATTCAATTTATTTTTTTTTTATAAATTATAGTGATGTTTTCAAAAAGGTATCCCCACTGATTTTTTGAGGGTCAAGTTAGCAAGCTGAAATTCAATACGACGAAATTAACGACTAAATACTATGAAGTTGATAAGTGATCTGGCTGAAAATAAAGCATTGCGATTTTTAGTTAAAAAATGATTTTATTTTTAACAGGCTGTTATTAGCTTGATCTCTGTATATGTAACGGAATCTTTCAACCCAACTTTCACCAATTTCAAGAAGTCTGATTAATTTGAAAATTTGTCATGGGTCGATCACAATACAATAATCTTGTTTTTTTTAGTTGTTGAAATTTTGAAAAAATGTATTTGAAAATTTGAAAAACAATTGGAAATTTGGAAAATAATTTGATTTGGAAATCTTGAAAAAATGGAGATTTTTAAAAAATTTCGAAGTTTGAAAATTTATTGAAGCAAATTCAGATTTATTATCAAATATAAAATATACCAAAATCGAAGCTCTTATAAGTAATGTTGTAGTCGTTTTGAGACTAAAAATTCAGAAAATATAATTAAAGAAAAAACGAAAAAAAGCGCTGTAATAGCAAATCGAACTAAAAAGTAGAAAATAATTTTCAATTATAGGGGAGTTTGTGTTGCTGTAATAGAATATCCAACAATCAAGTCTGACTAGTTAATTTGGAATAAGATCGATATAAAAATTAAGGTATTAAAAAATTTAATTATAGTAAAGTGTGGGATGCTAACTCGAGCTCACTGTTGCAACGAAAGTAATCGGATGATCCCACCTAACAAATTAATCGTCTCCCTACATCATAGCTTTGACTATGACATTGCTCATTAACGTCATGTTTATCTACTGATACCTTTTCAGCTAGCTGTGTCATTGCCTTATCGCAGATCAGCCTCTGATTGTCCGTCATTGGTTCTGTACCTTTTGCTGTCAATATTTGTGAGCACCTGGCTAGAATCCTCTCTGGGGCACCTTTCATCACCATCAAACATCTATTGTCTTCTACGGCATGGATACTGATCTTGAATAAAAAAAAAATATATCACAGTAAAGCTGTTTCGATATTTCACAAACTATGCAGGGTGTTTCCACCACAGATTTATCGAAAACCACTGATTAAAAGGCAAAACGCCGAGAGAGTAAAAAGATTTGTCAAGGGTGACAACTTCTTAACCAAAAACTATTTCGCCCCCTTTCACACGCGGCCACCCAGGGTCATTCCGCTAAAAATTTTAAATGACAAGTGTATCGAGTAATAGCTTGTTTGAAAGGTCTTTTGAAGTCCTTTATTTTGAAGTTTGATTCTTAAAATCAGTCGATTCGTTCTCGAGAAAATTAGAAAAATCTTTATCTTAATTTGTTCGGATAGAAAACAAAAACACACGAAAATATAACTTTTTGTTAAAACAAGTTCAAAATGTTGCCCGTTAGGGCTTGCCAAATCTACTATTCGTTTATAATAAACAAAACGCTATTTGAAAAAACTGTGTAGTGGAACATTTCAAGACGTAAATTTAAAATAACTTTTTGTGTTCTTGAATTGAATTTCTGTTCTACAATGTAGTGACTGTTTTCTTACTTACTTTGTATAGTAAGTAAGTACGAGTATATTCTGGGTTATATCTATCAACATATTACATAAATCAAAGTTATTTCTGGATATGTATTCGTCATTATATGGTGTCATTATCAGGCGTTTTAAAAGGCTGGGTTCAATAATTTTTTGAAATAAAAAGAATAAGCTAGTTCAAATCAATCACTGCTCACATTGTAGTTTTGAAAAGATGTCATTTATAGATGTAGTAATTAATATGTAATTAAAGTCTTACTTGGTATTTGGTCACAGAGCTGAAAGGAATTTCGAGCAATTTGGGATGTGCTTCTCTGTAGGGTGTCGAAGGACCATACACTTTACTCAGTTCCACAAATTTTAATATTGCTTCTTCGGAAGCGTCACCTCTTACCATTCGATTTTGAACGGGTTTGTTTTCTTCGCCTTGTACGAATTCTGCCCTGTTGCATAACGTCGCACAACGCATGAGGGTTCTAAAACCTGTAAAACATCCTTGTATAATCATAATTAGCAGTGACAATAATCTTGACCTGTATACGATTTTTCGGATGAGTGCAACCGCAAAAGCGAGTATGTTTAGAAAATAACAACTTGAGAGGCGGGATTAGAACCCGCATCTCCTGCAATTCGTGGAGTCAAACTAACTAATTAGTCTACAGCACCAGCTGCCGACCAAATTTCAGGATCGACTTTTGAGACAAATTCAATACTGCCCACGCCACTGCTCCTTGTTCTCTCAAGCTGCCAGATGGCGGCGTTCAAGTGAAAACAACCGGATTTGAAAGGTATCTCCAATCGATTTCCAGCAGCACCACGCAGCCTCGTGGGCACACACCACGGTACCACCATGCCAGGATAATCTGTATACTGTGTTTCGGATGAGCATATCCGCAACAGTGAGTATGTTTAGTAAACAACATCAAAGGTCCAAAAAAGTTCCTTATTTCATCAAAGTATGTATTTTTCATCAGCTTGTCAGTGGTGAGCACCCTAATTATTACTTTCAAAAAACAATTCTATTCTATATATAACATTATTGAATGATTATTTTTTTGATGTTAAGCACCACAAAGGTCAGCTTTTGGCTATTATTACAGATTTACCGCTATGCATTTTCCAGTAAAAAATAAATTTACAAATCGACGATTTTTCAGGTTTTTCTGTAATGACAAATTAAACGTTTCATCTCCAACAACTTTTTCTGACCAATTACACCAACTTCATAGCTATTTAAATATACTAGTGGCTACTATAACTTTGAAGTTTAATGGTCCCTACAAGTATTTTTCTGTTTCATAAGCAGTTACATATTGCATTGTGTATTTTACCTTCTGACTTAATATACTTCATCGCGTTTTCCTGTTGAGAAGTTTGATCAGCCTCTGTAATATTGGCATCCGCCCAGAAGTGAGATACAGTCATCTTGTTCTGAGTAAGAGTACCAGTCTTGTCAGAACAAATGACTGATGTCGAGCCCAATGTTTCCACAGCCTCCAAGTTCTTCACTAAGCAGTTTTTTGCAGCCATTCGTTTGGCTGTCACCGACAAGCAAACTGTCACCGTGGCGAGAAGACCTGCGGGAAAGGCAGTATTGAGCAATTGTACCATAATGTCAAGTTTACCGCTTATGGCTATTTGTGACGGTATTTTACTCTACATAAATGGAATGACTCTGTTTCTAACCGGTGTCTTTATCCATAAAGCGCCAGAATTTCTTATCGCGGCTTATACTGACTACAAAGAGCGTGAGACCAACAAAGTACAGGGTGTCCAACATAAAGATCATATGCATGGGGATCTCAGTACCTATGGGAGATACAGCTTATGTTGAATTAGGAAAAAACTGCGTTCTTTGGGGCGTACTTACAAGCCGTTGGAAAAATTTCATGGCTTACTGAGGTATTTGGGAAAAACTAAATGTTGGCCAAATCGTTTTTATTTTTTTATGAATTTATTTTAAGAAATTTCAAAAAGCTAATTTAACTTTTTCATTGGCTCCTTTTAGGCACTACATGATGCTGTTCTTAAATGTCATGTCCGACGTTTCGTTTTTTATATGGCCCGAAAAAAGTTCACCCCGTATCTGACAGCATCTTTTTCTACAATGTATCACATGTTACATTTGTTTTCAGAAAAGTGTTTTTTCTAATTTAACCTAAGCTGTACCTCCCACAGGTATTGACATCCCCATGCATAGGATCCTTATCTTGGACACTCTATGTATAAGACACTATATTTCTGCGCACTTGCTTGATTGAAAATAATACTATTATCTCACCCTCAGGTACGTTTGCCACAATGATCCCTATCAAGAAGAGACATGACTCGATCCAGGTGTAGTTCATTCCAAGTGCGGCAGAACCGAATACTAGTCCCAGAAAAATAGCCCATACGCTAATTATTTTCATGAAATAATTCAGTTCCTTAGCGATGGGTGTTGGGTTTGGTTGCAAACGAGCTGTCAGTCCTGCTATCCGCCCCATTACAGTTCGATCGCCTGTCTCGCATACTATTCCTGAAATATGAAATAGCTTTTTCTATTATTTTCTCAGAGGTCTTTAAAGGTCATCCATATCGAGTCATCTTTTCGTCAAACAAATGTGCTGGCCGAGCTTAATATCACGCTCAAGGTGTATGGACTTCAAAGCCTGAAAGTTTTACTGAAAATGTACCGAGCTTCGGTTAAAACTGAGTAGGCTTATATGTCAAAATATTTATTCATTTACCCTAAGAATCCTATGGTTTGAATGTATTTTATATCAAAGATTGATAATAGAGAAAAACGTCGGGCCAGGCTTGCCTGTCGACATCGGCAAACTGAGACATGTACGCTCAATTTAAGTGCAATGTTTTTTAACAAAATTTTGCCCGACATCTCAATCAAAAAGTAACTGTTAAAAACAGAATTGTTGCTAGCATTACATGGTTTCCGGCATCAGCGATCCACCGGGGACCTCCTAGCTTACGTCACGCAACTGTGGAATAAACTCATCTATAACCTATTCGTAGTCCATTTACGCCCTGGCACAACAAAGATGCATCGCGGCAAAGCGGCAGCCGCCTAAGCGTTGCAATAGCTATTGGTCATTCGGTTATAAAACTAAGCAAAAGTGCAGGATTCGACAGGATAGAACTCAGGCTCGGGGTATCGCCCGCACGCCGACACCGGCTCTTCATATTCGGTGCATGCATAGCGTGTGTTTATACGTTAGCATGTCGTCTACGGATACAGCAGATGAAACTAAGAATATTTCTCCCAATACTTCTTTCAGCCATGCTTCCACTTCAGTGATGTCTCCTCCCCGAAAACTTGACAAGAAGCGACATTTGAACATTCAAGCAAAAGAAATTGTCCTTAACGTTTATAAGAGCGAAATTTTAGAGCATCCTGAAATGAAAATTCATGATATTGAAAGACGTGTCGCGAACAAAACCAGCTTATTTCGTAAGACAATTTTCAACATTGTTAAAGAATATAAAAAAAAAATTGTCTCCACCACACAAGAGGCTGCATTACACGAAGCTGTTGGATACAGTTGATAACTTTGATCGGAATGCCATCAGACGCAACGCCCATCAATTTTTGAAAGGCAGGAACTTCCCATAGACAAAGTATTCTAGGAGGTTAATAGTGATGCAGACTTAGCTACTTTCAAAAGACCACAGTCTATAGTTTACTCAAAGAACTTCATTTTGAGTATATAAAAATGTTGTGTTTTGTCTGGGCGTAAATGAACTACGAATGGGGTATAGTCAAATGGTGAGGCTCGTGTCGTTGCTCTTCATATTACCAAAGCGTTCGATCAGCTGTTGTAGCATGCTGCTCTGTTATGTCAACTTCCACACAATTCCCTTCCATAGGAGCTTTGCAGATAAGTGAATGACTTACTCTCTGGCCGTAATTGACGGCTTTTCCTCTTAAGGGTACGACATGTCCAACTTGAATGCTCAGTATCTCAGGAAAAACGAGGAAAAACTATGGGCCCATGAATACTACATTTTCAAGATAAAAATTCGAAATCTATTCCCCATCAGGTTTCTACGTGATATTTTTCAGGGAATTTAAGCGATGTTCAAAAGCCCAGAAAGCACTAATATAACTCGAGCTGTCGACGCCCTTCAGATAGAAGCAGCAACAGACACTTTAGTACAGGGTTGGACTATATTTTCATCGCTTTAGCTGCGTTGACCTGTGCATTGTTCATCGTTCAAGTACTTGATTACATTATGATTCAAACATGTTCTGTATGTGGATCAAAATTTTGACACTAAGGTACCGCTATGACAGAACACAGAAATGATTTGACCTGTGGTGTTGCAAGACCAAGTAAAAAGAAAAAATTACAACAAACCTAATATTTTGAATGTTTTCATAGTTGCTGATTATGCTATGACGTAGTAAAAAAGTTGTTTCGTAAAATTGTGTGACTATAAACAAATTGCGTTTTTGTAAATATTTAAGGTTATCAAAGCTCATGTATCGTTAGTGAAATCCTCATAGATCGTCCACCAATGGACACAAAATAATAGATGTCTCCAGTTTATGCATCGACTAAAAGCAAACTACAAAGCTATTTTTCAATAGATCCTATACCCCATCTGAACTAATGGTCTTCAGTGGGTCATCGAAGCGGGTATAGTTTATTTAATCGTAACAAAAGCAGCGAGATACTCGTTTTCAATGTTACACGTAATTAGCAAAGTCACCGACACGATATGGTTGCTCTGCTGTACCGAAACAAGTTATCATGTAATAAAGTGATGTGTTGTGTTTTTGTAAAAATATTCATGCTTAGCATTGGCACAATTCAGACAGAATGAAAAGAGGATTGCATTGTTAACACATCTCAATTTTCATTATATAGCCTTGTTGCCTCATGCATTGTTCAAATTTCACTAAATTATTCACTTATTTCCAACAAACAAGTTCTTTCAGAGATTATCAAATAGTCAGCATGAGATAGCGCCAAGCGCTATCTATCGCACCAGAATCGTACCATTGTGTGTTTAATAGCCGTACCGCTAGATGGCTGATGATTCTGGCTGAATGTAGAAGTGGTCTACTTGCCATGTTTAACCTGATCAAATAGTCATCCATACAGATTAATGATTTCATCTTGTCTTGCTACTAGCAGCTCTAATATGGTCTACTATAAATGATTGTGCGGGACTGTTGGGAATTCATTGTTGGAAGAAGCCGATAACTCAGAACCTGTATAGCTTCTGGTTTACTTATTCTGCGATATTACCTTTGGCTGTGCCTTCAACTGCGTTAGTGGAGAAGAAGGCAAAATTTTTTGTTTCCAATATATCATCACTGGTACATTCTGGACCTCTGAATTGGGGCTCGGATTCTCCAGTCAGCGCTGAATTATCTACCTGAAACATAAAAGAAAAGTAGCACTATTAGGAACCTTAATCCATAGATAGTGAAATATGTAGAGTGATTTGAAAAATAATAAATCTAAGGCAGAAAGTGGTTTCAAAAATAGCACTGAACATTTCTGTAAACATTGGTCTCAAAATGCCCCATTTACAAAAATGCATGGTGCTTATTTTTTTCTTATGAATACGAGATAAAAATATATATTAACGAGATAAATCTCGTAAAAACTGGGACGTTTGTCCCTGCAGAAGAAAGTAAAAATAACTCAATATTCCACATGAACTGGTCTCTATTGAGTAATGTTTTTCCGATCATTCCTTTTTGGAAAGAAAAGTTGTTTGCATGTTTGAGATACAATCCTGAAACTCCGTTAACAAACTTACTTATATTCGTTCTGTTCTGAAAATACGTTGGTTTAGTTTGATAACGCAAATATTAGAAATTGCCACATACTACTTGATTAAGAGGAATGTGCTAATAAGCTATCCCATATTGGTGCCATCAGTCGTATAGACTTCGACAACACCGTGTATTTTGGCAAAGGAGTTTCTGTGAAAAGTTGCCCTATATATTGTATCGCAAAATGTCAAGGAGAAGGTCTAGCTATCATGGAATAGCCCTGATAATTATCAACGAAGCACATCTAAAGACCTTTTAGGTTTTTAAGGAATGAAAAGGAATGATGCATGGAAAGGTGTTGAATTATATTGCAATAAAATATACGAGTATACATATCAGCACCAAAAACTAAGTTGGTTATTTAATTTACCTTGAAACCGTTACTCTGTGTGATTCGTATATCTGCTGGTATCCTATCACCAAACTTCAGGTCCACTAAATCTCCTGGTACTACATCTTTCGATACTATAGATATTACTTCGCCTCCTCGTATCACTGTTGCTTTGGGAGGGACCATATTCGCAAATGACTCCATTATCTAAAAAAAATCGAGTTTTATTGATTTGAGCTGGTTCAGTCTACTTTTTTTTCAATACGATTTCTGTGGACTCAACTAAGGACAAACAAAGGTTACGCTTCTTATTGTTATTATGTCCAGTTGTGTAAGTATCGGCAAGTGAACAAAGTGATCATTTGAGTAATTTGGTTAAACACAGTACCTCAAATACCATAAATCCCTTTTACCTTTTGACTTTTGTGTTCTTGGAAATACATAAAACCACCGGTGACTATAACTACAACCATAAGTACAATGCCCAGAATCAAGTTGTCTGTATCTGTTTCCTGGGTCGATAGTTTTGTTATCAAAAATGCTGTGAAACAGAGTCCCGCACCTATCCATAGTAGTACTGAGAATCCTGTAAAAGATATAAAATTGAATTCCCCATTCAGTCGATATTACATCACTAGCAATAAGAAACATAATTTAAGAGATACCTACATCTAGAGTGATGAACTAATTAATATCAATGGTAATGATCTATTTAATCTACTACACTTGAGGTATTTGATTTGCTTAAATATTTTGCCGAATGCTTATGGAACGAAAGCTAGACCTATGTTATTTCATGAAGGCTGCAAAAGTGAATACTACTTTCGTCCGCCGAAATTATTCCAACTACAAAAGGTGGTGGAGAAGTTAACCGAGAGGGTTTTTCACGTTGAAATTGACATCTTTTCAGAAAAAAGACGTCCATGACCCACCGTCCACTATTATAAAAATGCCCAATTTTGATTAAAAATATCGAAAATTGATTGGAAAGACCTGTTCGACCAATTCAAAGGCACGAGTGAAAAATTCATTCCATACAGAGGGGTAGGTTGATCCTTATAAATTTTGTAGATTTCTCGTTCTGGGAGTTATTCGAACTATCAGCTAAATAAAACTGAAAAATTCCGGAAAAATCACTTTTGGCTGAAATATCAGCCGAATGAATTAGCAGGCACTTTTTGGACAACTTTACTTCGGAATAGTCATATATTACTGGACAGGAGTAGCGAGAAGATGGAAGAGTTGCCAAAACGAAAAAATTCACGTTGTTTCGAACCTTAAAAAAACTCTAAGCCGTGGGCTCCCGCAGAGGGATGCCAGAGGGAAGGAGGATGCCCGCCCCCTCTCGAGAGTTTGGTTGAACCCTAAAATTTGCACATTGAACTTTTTATTGTACAATTTTGGAGACTTTTAGGATCCCCACCCCCTCTTTCAGATGATCGACTCCCCTAAGAAAAATCCTTGAGCGCGCCCTTGGTTCGATATAGAACCCTGAGAATTTAAAAAGTTTCATGCCACCATAGGTATTATCCAGAACGATATTGAGGCCGATCTAAGATATAAATCCCCAGCCAGGTCGTGGAACTTTAATTTGACCCTAGCACAAACATTTTAACGCATTTCGTTTTGTCGAAACAAAAATCAGTAGAATTTGCACACTATGAGATTGCTACTTTAAAACTTTATCTGGTAAGCATTGATTTTCTTTCACATGCTAAGGCTGTTTGAGGGCAACATTACCAGATAAAGGGTTAAATAAAATACACTACTACTGCACTTAAAAGTTCAAGAAACAGCTGAAGACGAACGACAAGTTTCCAAAGCTGCATGATTCTGTTTTACTGTATCCAATAAAATATTTGCCCTGGGCTCTCTTAGAATATTGCCGACCAGGACGATGAAATAGGAATTTCAAGATCGATTTTTTTTTATTAAAATTTTGCTTTTATAAAATTTTAATATAGCCAGTATCACTCACGCCTAGGTGTATATGTCAAAATCCATCAAGGCGTTTTGCCTAGAATCCCAGAAATAGAATTTTTGTCTACATACATCTTGCCCACGAATGAAAACCTCTTTTTTATACCAAAGCAGCCGCGTAGACAGAAGCCTAAATACCATGGCACTGCGGCTGCTATGAGGGGTTTAAAGAAACTACTAGAGCTGGGAAAAGTATCCTCATGTAGATTGTTCCACAATCTCGATATATCTCTAGAGACGAAGGAGCGGTGGGGACAGCCAGTTCTGGATGTACGAACTTCGTCATGGTTAGTATGGGAGGCAGGAGTCAGGCCGTTGATGCGATACTGTCTTGGGTGTCATGGATCAGTCGGACAACCCTCCTCTGAACAGCATCAAGCATGGATATTGTAGTCGCGCCGCAGCACCCCAAATATGTGAGCAGTATTCGAGGCTAAGTCTTGTCTGGGCCTTATATAGGAGGTTATGTGCAAGAAAGTACTTCTTACCAGGTTGTTACGTCTCTTAAGGGCTCTCGTCAGAGAGAAAGTCGCTGCTAGTCTTCTTTTCTCCAACTTAACAGCAGAGATAGGCTGTTGTCAATTTGACTTCCTGACAGGACGTCGTTGATATGTAAGAAGAGCAATGTCGGAGCCAAGACTGATCCCTGAGGAATACCCGCTTTGACATTATGGTATGAAGAGAAGAACCTGTCAATTACGATGAATATCTTACGGCCACAAGGGACGTCAGCCATTCATATTCAAAGCTAATCAAGCCATTCCAGAGGCAGTGGGATAAAAAACCGATCAATTTCATTTTAATACAAACATATTGAGGAAACAAATCAATCAATTAATTACCGATGGCTACTCTGTATTATAATTGCTCAAATAATCCATTATAAACTAATTGCAGCAATAATTTTCCTGACATATAAATTGAGGCACACGCCATGAGCCACATAATTCACACAGTGCTAAGAAGTTGGCGCGAAACTTTTGTATAACACTAAATTACGTATAAATTACATATAAATAGAATGACCGAACATTTGAATGAAAATAATTAGAATGGGGAAAATGAATGGGTGATTAAGATGTTTTATTATGGAAACAAAGAACCTGTCTTCAAATAAATGTTTTGCTGATATATTTTATTGGCATTTTTGTCTATTTCGGTTTATATTTTGTGAAAGTAAAAGTCGTGTTATAAGAAGGAAGTAGCTTTAAACACACAAAACAGGATCGTTAGAGCAAAGTAAAAAGTTAAATATTGTCTGCTCCCCAATCTTTAGCCTCTTTGTAACTCAGAAAATACACTTTTGATGATATACGCTAGGAACGAGAAAGCTTTGTAGGTTTTGAAAATTGAGTCAATGACGGCGGAGCTACGGAAAAAAATAAAAAGCGCTGATACACGGAGTTTCAGATATACCTGCTCATGTTTAGAAATTTCATGGATTAGTTGAAAATTGGGATTTGGAGTTGTAGGGGGTGAATGGTTGTAAATGCAGCATTTTATCAGTGAAAGACCTTCTTTTCCATACATCAATCAATCAATCATTGAAACAGAAATATGACAGATTTATTTTAAATACATAGTTTGAGATATAGAGGTCTTGTTTGTTGTTCCACAATCTCGATATCCGAGGGACAAAGGAGCTGCGTCGTATCGGCCAGTTCTGGATGTATGACGTCGCAACCACTAGGATGGAAGGCGGATGTGTCTGGCATTCATATCGCGCGGCGGCATCACGGAGGAGAGCTCTGAGGAACAAAGACCGTTGGTGTAGCAGTAAAAGAGTGCTAGATTGCCAATGGCCCGTCGGTGCGAAAGGGTCCCGTGACTGTCAGAGAAGAGTCATCTAGCAGCCCTCCTCTGAACAACAAAACTGTGGATCGAAGTCAACCACATATTTGTAAAGCTCTGGGACGCCATAAGGGTGGCTGATCGAACGCTGTCGTGATATCAAGAGCAACGACATTGAATTGCATTGCGGATTTCAACAGATAACGACGTCCAAACACTGCATAAAATTGTTGTAAAACCAAAGCGATGAGGAAACTTCGCACATCAGTTTGAGATGTTATCAGCTGGTTTATATAGCAGACACAGCCCCGGGCTTCCATATGTTGGTGAGTTTCAGAACTAGTCCATTCCTAACTCCTAGAGTGGCAAAAGCAACAAATTTTGTACAAGTAATGAACTGTAAAAATTCTAAACTGTACTTTTTTCCACAGATTGACTGCATTAGACTGAGCTTTTCAAAAAAGACTAGTCTTGAGAATAATGTTGATATCAGTCTTGTTTGGACTCTGTAGGAAACTTTGCCAGAACCGTTTTGATTTTGCCACTAGCCAATCACATATCACTTTTCATATGAAAAGAACCTATTACGCCAAATCAAAACAGTTCTGGGATAGTTCTCTGTAGAATCTGAACAACGCTGTATGTAGAATAGACGGTCAAAGACATCTTGGGTGGTCTATGCAGTACAATCATTTAAAAGTTATGGTATGTATTTCAGTTTTGAAATTTGGTAGTCACTGCAGATTAAAAAATAAGAGTTCTACAAAACTGTCTATAAATATTTCTTTTTAGCGGCCTTCTAAATGACGAATGGTTTAATTAAAAACGGATAAATCATTATGAAGTACTACCCACTCAATGTTTGAAATAAGAAAATGTTAAATATTGCCTGATTGCTGGCTAGCTAAACACAACCGCCTATGATTATTGAACTTGCTGCAATTTCTGCACTATCCTAAATGTGTTTGGATTAAAGCCAAAAATATTGTGGAGTGGTTTGCAGTACAATAATTGGTAATGAATTTGATTCATAAACTAGAAATCCATTTAAAAGTATCAACATAGAAATTACGAGCTTCGTATTTTTGAGAAAGTAGGTATATGCAAATACATAGATGGATACTTAATTGAAAAACTTACGATTTTATAACGATTTAATGTTTAAGCTAATTTTGGGCAGACTTGAGTTTTGCTGTAAAATACTCTTTCCAATACTAACCTGAGAAATCGCCATTATTTACCGCAATTACTTATAGAGAAGTAGCATTTTTCTCGGTAGGTAAATCATATCAACAAGAAATACCTAGGTAAGTATTGACGTCATATGAAATTGTATCCTACCAGTTTCATTGTGTAAGCTTTACAATTGAACATTACATTTCAAAATTTTATACGTTTGAATGAGAATAAGTGAACAGGGTCCTCTGAAACGTCAAAAAAGGAAGTTTGATAGATTTTTATTTGTTTCCTAGACTTTTTCTCCGCCGCCACTGGACCGATTCTCAAAAGCTTTTTCGTCCTTAACATAGTAGTAACCTTATATAAAAATGTCATCCAAGACAGGCAGATCGACGCAAATGAGTGACAAGAAGGCATAGTTTTAAGCCTTCAGCTACAATAATTACAAATATTTCATTTTGGAGTTATTTATAGCTGAAAAAAAAACGATAATTATTACAAAAGCATAAGAAAATGTCTGTAAAAACAACTGTCATAGGTCAAACTGTTGAAGACTTCATTATATACTTCAATAGAAACAATAATCAAATACAAGCGAATAACCAAAATTTCCGTATTATCTACCGCGGTTATAATATGGTTCAAGATGACACACGGGATGATGACGTCAGTTACTCGGATCGCTTGAACGCGTTGGTTTTAACCGCGGTTTGTTGCAGGTTGTTTATTTTAGAAAAGCGCGTACCTATATAATTTCTGATTATTTTTATTATCACTTAATAATCGATGCTTTTTCGTCTATAACGGGGTATGGAAAGTTGAAAAAAAGAAAACTTTCATAATATTAATGGGAGGAATGTTTTTTTTTTCAGGAAAAAATTTTTACTGATGGAACCATGGCTTTTGTAGCTATGTTAACTTTCAATTCTCTAAACTTTTCCGCATGTCAAAGAAAATATTTATTGATTTAGCAGAAATGATGAAAAAGCGATGAAAAAAAGATATTAACAAAACCGTATACAGGTGGACATCATCCAGTGGGTTTATATGGCCATATTTTAATATTCTTGTGGTATATGGCTAGGATACTTTGTTAAGCGTAGGAACTAACGTAAATTCAAAGTGTCCCCAACAACAGTAATGATTATAAATAATAAGGTGCTCTCTTATGCTAAAACTGAAGTCAGCCTGTATTAAGTTTCCCAAAAATGAAGCTGAAATACAATAAAAATATCCAATACCCGGCAAAATTCTAACTTGTCACATGTCAAATAATAACCAGAAATATAAAACTACTCCTGAGTTGGGTAAATACCATATTTTTGCGGTGATAACTACGACATATAACAGCTGATTCATGATGTCACGGATCTTATAACCAAACTGATAACCACACTCGCTTGAACGGATCGGTAAATACCTATCCAAAATGGTAAATACCATTTTCATTTGTTTATCCGCTTGAATCTGATTATTGGCGTTAGTGGTATGTCGATGTCATCGACACATTTTTGTGGAAAGAGTGTCTCGATCATATGCTTTTTATACAATCCAGGTAAAACCCATCAGCAAATTCCAGAATATGTTGGGATTGTGCCTTTGGTCAATAACAGTTGTAAAAGAACATACCTCCTGTTAAAGTCTTGATGAATTTTAGAATCTCTGGATCCTTATGGGATGGTGTTAGAGTATTTGGTCCAACTTTATGCAATATCGTAGCTGCCTGCTCCGGTGTCAGGCCTGTTTGTTTACTGGTTCCAAATTTTCTACATAAGTCATCTGAAAAAAAAAATCGAAATAAGATTATATTGTAGACTAAAGAGGAAAGAAGTAGAATTGAGTTAAGAGGAAGGGAAGAAATAGAGAATATAAGTTCAAACTCCTAATTAGTACTTATAGTATAAAGTTATTTTTTCTGCGACAGGAAAAAAGTTTGACATTTTATCTTTGTTGACAGGTAACAAAATTAGTACTTTTTTCCCGGATATTGCATAAACGATTTAGCTGGCAATAATTTGTGACGCTACTTTGGCTACTTCTACTAATTTCGGTTGAATCTAAGAGAACTCGAAATCAGACATTTTTTACTTTATAGTATTAAAATAGCTTCTAAACAATAATTTTTAAATCAAATCACAAAATTGAATTGACAGCTATTTGATTATTTTAAAAGTTTTCTTAGCAACGCAGGTCTAATTGTCGCTGTAAGTACAACATATCCCACTAATTTCAAAATTCAAATTTCATATCGATTATTTTCGTACTTAAAATATTGTGAAAATATAATTTTTCAATATTAAATCGTTGTTTTTCCCGTCACAGAAAAAAATTACGTATTATACACGGGAAAACACTAGATTTTCCCTTGTATGATAAACATCTATTATATTATTATGCCTTCGTATAACTGGAACTCTTTGACAGGTGGCCATAAGTGGGCTCTACGCTTAGGTAACCAGAATTACGCGACCTATTCATGGAGCGTGGTGGACGCCATTGCGAATTTTTGGTACGTCGGGATATGAATCTGCTGCCAACTAGATCACTTCCATGACTCAGCCTGGAAAACGCTGAAGTGTTTCTCGACTCGTCGATAGGGACATAAATATCCGCCGAGATGGCAGAACGATGCTGTCACAGTCGAGTATACAGACACAGTCGAACCAGTGGACAGTGAACGAGTAGCGACTGACGTGTCAACATAGTCTAGTCGACATGGTTATAAATGGCGTAAATTAGTTGCAAGTGATATTATAAATTAGAGTATCAAATTAGAATTGGGACAGTAAAAACGGTGTTTTTGTTACAGTGGAAAAGTGTACTTTATATGTAGCTTTTTCGAGCATTAAATCCCAGTTTTCAGCCCACTGACTTATTTATGCCCTAAGGCGGTAAAGTTACTCTTCCGACCACTAAGTGCAAATTGTTGAACACAATATAGCTGCCACGGCAAGGGTCTTCTTTACTCGCTGCGCTGCCTCTCGTTAACTACCGGTGACGTAACACGATCGATTTATTTTTAATTTCAATTCTCTTTGAATATCACTCGAATTGTTTGACTTTAAGCAGGCTTAATTACTCAGTCATATATTGTTACCCATTTTCTACTAATTAATTGATATCAAAACTACATTTGGAGTAATGAAAGATTTTGCCCGTTCGTATATATAATTTTGGATTAATAAAGTGGAATCCCATTGAAAGCATTTTTTGCATGAGTTAGTGTACTGCACGGTCGAGCAAGTTAGAAAACATCCCAGGCTGCGAATCTCACGGTGAGCAAAATTAATAATGCTTTTTTAAGTCTTCTAAGACAATTTTCATTAAATCCTTTCCTCCCAGAATTAATCCTTTTAGCGAATAAAAATCTTTCCACATTTAAACAATGCCTAGACGTTTCATCTACCAATAGCTGCATTCGTTTTTCTCTTTCTTTGGGTGATGATGGATCCTTTGGCGCAGGACTACTACAGAGTTTTATCACTTGCAAAACTCGCTTTTTCATGCCTGACATGTGTTATGCTATGACAGCATTTTAAAAAGTGTTCAGTCTATACTAGTCATAATTATGTTCATATTTATGCTGCTTTCATGAGCCACTTTTGGAGATATTGAAAGGTGAAAGGAGACCACGTTATTGTAGAAGAAAGATAATCGAAAGGAGTGAAAAGTTGTTGTAATGCTTCTCATCATTCATACTACAGGCAGGCCTACGATTATATATCTTATAAAAGGTGTTACACCTATAACAGCGCTTAACAGGTTTTTGAATAGATATAAATGTTATAAATGTCAGTTAATCTTAACTCTCACGAAGGAATGATCCTAAACAATAATAATGGTACCATCCATTCTGGCCTTGATATACGTATCTATGCTACGTCATTGACTAAGACTCCTGTATGGCATTTTTCAAAGTACCTGTTGTGTTATAAACTTTTCAGCTAATTTTGTATTCTTTAAAATTATCACATTCAATCTTCAGTGCTTTCTGAAGGAGAAAGTGAACATTTTCGAACACTCAACATAGACAAAGGATAATACTGCTTCACATAAGGTAAAAAATATACGTTTTATTGATCCTAAATTTATCACTTTTTATCTAATGCTATTCTACTGCCTAACGTTATCTCACTCATCTGGCAACATTGGTTGCATTTAAACTATTTAGATGATAATTAAACATTAATGTTAAATTTTCCACTTCAAAAATATGTTCGGACACCATACTGATGTTGAAATATGTGTAATGATTGATATTAAAAATAAACTTGCATTATGAATCAAATACATGACGCTATCCTGGCTAGACTCCAAGTGTTATTCATGTGTAAGCTGGCGAAACTTGTTCAGATGCAACAGGGAGTTGTTTTAAAAGCGTTATGACCTCAGCAATCACGTTTTTTGGCTTTCTGTGAAGCTAAAACTTACAAATATTATGCAAAGTTTCACAATGCACTACTATAATTTTTCATTTATTTTTATATTTTTTTTGTTTATTTTTTTGTTTTTTGAACAGTTTGCGGAACTGATATAGCGCAGGTTTTCTTCAGGGATTCCTGTCTCTGTCACACTTTCCGTATAGTGAAATTAGTCCAGAAAGTATCATTGCATCCGCTCAGCAAAATATTCTGATTCGGGTTTTTTGCATAATCTTATTTACATTTTAACGGATCTAAATTTTTCCACCCCCAAAAATTACATCAGACATTGTGTTATTAAAAATGTCTTTTCGCAACAATGTTTTTTCAGGTATCTTGGGTCATTGGGAACAAAAAAGGTTCTTCTGAGCTTTTCCATAAATTGGATCGTCTTAGAGATATTAGTGGCTTAATACTTGTAAAAGAGCCAAAATTTCAATGTTGTCTAAATTCTAAATATTCTTCAAACATCCAATGACAAAAGCATTTGAGGGGGATTGTTATTGTGAAGCTTGTTTAACTTCTTACGCCACTGGGCAAGAAAGTACTGTAATCGCGAAAAATTTCGAAAATGAGATATGTTTCCATCGGTCTGTCTATCTGTCGGTCTGTACTGCTCGGATTTGGATGAAATTTTTACACGAGGTTACTACCACCTCAAGGTCGAAAAACCTTTTAAAAATTGGTCCAGTGGCAGCGGAAAAAAGGCCTAAAACAAAAAATCGCTCAAACGAGAGTCCTGGTGATTTTTCAAAAAATTTCCAGGGGGAGGATTTATCTCAATTTTTTGATGTTAGTATATATACATATATATCTCCCTACCCCGATAATTCTACGCACCTATTAGCCATATCTCACACATCATAGGATTTCCCATACATTTGTCTTTAACACTTGGATTGATACATAAATGCTTTCGATACGCATGTCCTGCTCTCTAGGCTGAGCGCCCGGCGTACCGATCTACTTGATTGTTCTACTCGTACTACGGCGGTGCTTTGGTGGGCGCTGCCGCGACTGACGATGTGGGAAGGGGTAACGTTGTCAGATGGACGGTAACTACCGGTAGGTCAGGGAAAGGAACTAATTGTATAGGCCTGTTTGACTGACACGATCGGTTTAATTCCTTTGATGTACAAACATGTTTTCTCATAGAGTTTAACTTATTCTGAACTTAATCATTTATGAACTGATGACGGCGTTGCGTAGGAAGTGCAGAGTCAATCTACTTGACGCCATTTTATCCATTCAATTTTGTAGTTTTTGTGAAACATTTACAGATAACTCCTATGAGTTTACTTTTTCCATTTCCAAGACCAAGAATTTCACGCATCACTCCAATTGACATTAATCGTATTGATCGATATGGAAAATATCTTCAGGGACTGACCTATACGGTGTTCGTGTCGCTGGGATGGTCGGATTCAGCAGTGGCGTTAAAAAAAGATGTACACAAGCTACAATTTTGTACATGAAAATATTCCGGTATCAGTAGAGAAAAATGTAAAAAGGAGATTAGGAAGCGAAAAGTTCCGTTACATATATTCAAAGGACAGGCGCACATTGGAACGACGGGCGCAGTGGTGCTAACTAGTCAAAAAATGTTCCTAAATTCAAACTAAAATACCCTAAATTCGAATGTAAAAAAATAAAATCAATTTATATAATGTCACATCACGTATTTTCTTTCTTAAAGATACATATACGAGTATTACTAACATTTCAACTCATCTTCTCTTTCCCACTTTTTTGTGTACTTTCAAGTATATCTACTAATGCTTTTATCAATGTTCGGCATTTTTTCTCGATTTTCTAAGTAACCTTCGCATACAGGTATCCTAGAGAAATAAATTTAATAGATGTGAAGAACGGGGACATCGATATTAGATAGTATCACTTTGATACCCGATTGTGAACTTTTTCAATGCGCATGTGTGGTCAGAAGGCTAGTTTCAAACGGTTTCAAATTTGATGTTGCTAGAACACATTTTTCACAGCATCGTATTTGATACTTAGATGAAATTCTATGTCTTTCCTCATTGTTAGACCACTGAATTACAATTCACAAGTTCTTAAACATGATTAAACATCTTGTTATGTAGTATAAACAACTAATCGTTGATGATGTTTCATCACCTGTGAACCAGAAAAGCTCGTAAGCAGAAAGTGTCTTATTGCTGCCAGTCGTCCTTTTGAAGATCATGCTGAGTTCGTATTTACTTGAAATATCTTCAGCCACTTTGCGACTCACTCTGAAATGTTCTATGAACACTTCCATTGTAAAGAGGTACCGTTACATTTATGTAATGCTTTTTTTTTATTATAAAGCATGTTTTTTATCGGCACTCAAATCGACATCTGTGATCCAATCGGATTCTGAGCATGATCTATAAGAATCTGATATTTGTGTGAGCAATATAAACATGTATACATAAAAACTTGTACACACCAAATTTAAGAAAAACGATTATCTGGCTTCAATCTGTTCGATTGATACAAACTATTCAAAGGTGTTTCAAACCATAGAGGGACATGTGCGGCTTTTTGTTATATTTATTTGTCTTGTAACTCTACTGTATAGTTCGTGAATCAGAGACCACATGGAGAATAGATCCATGGGTCTTGATTATACATAAATTAGATGGAAAAATTCTGAAAGTTATTTTCACTCCCTAAAAATACTCTAAGAAAAATAAGCCTGTATAAGATCCCATTTTTGAATTTTTCCCCATAAATTTGGGGAAAAATCCCCCACTGGGTCACATTTGATATGTGTGTAAATGACAAATGTCGCCGCACTCGCCAGTCCCCTTCGCAGCACAGCCCATCCAAAAGGTGCTCTAACACTCTAACACAAACATTAAGAAGACTCAATGATACTGAAGTCATTATTTGGTGCGGAAACATCTCGTTAATAACTGTAGTTTCGAGAAAAAAGATGATAGATCTTTTGTTACTAGATCTAAAAGTTTACAAGTTTTAAGTATCATCTATCAGATGACTTCAAAAATGGCGTCATCTTGTGGGCATCGGAGTAGCGCACGGCCAGTGCTATATACTAAGTGACATATAAATCCGAACACCCAGTTTAAATGGTTTTATTTTAATAAAAGTGGTGAATGTATTTATCTTACTGTAAATAACAAGTGAAAAAATTTTCAGCCTTATCAGTTGGACATTCCGGTTTTTATACTGCTTTTTTTTAATTCACTAACGCTCTAAAAATGAATATTTCAGCCGCAGTAAAGAATCAACGTTGGCGGATTTTGGTTCTTGACATCCTTTACGATCGGTTACGATGCCTAGAGTACGGAGACCTGTACGATTTCGTCAACTTAGTGAGTTTGATAGGGGCCGTATAGTGGGAGTTCGGGAAGCAGGACTTTCTTTTCGGGCAATTGCAGTTAGAGTGCAAAGAAGTGTAGACACTGTGGTTAGGTGTTGTCAGGCATGGCTTCGAGAAGGCCGTACGCAAAGAGCAATTGGCACTGGACGCCGCCGTAGAACAACAGACCGTGAAGATCGCCGCCCAAGATTATTGGCCTTAAGGGACCGTTTCTCCACTACCAGGTCCATTGCAAATGAATGGTTTGCAGAACTCGGAAGACCTATTGGCATGCGAAGTGTTTACCGACGAATGAGAAGTTTTGGCTTGTTTTCATACCGGCCACACTGGGTCCTCCCTTTAACTCGAGAACACCGACGTAATCGCCTTGAGTGGTGCAGACAACGGTCACTCTGGGATCAGGAATGGAACAGTATTGTCTTTAGTGACGAGTCTCGATTTTGTTTAGGCATGCACGATGGTCGTGCCAGGGTTAGAAGGCGACGCGGTGATAGGAGGAATCCACAGTTTTTTGTTGAAAGACATGTTCATCACACTGTTGGAGTTATGGTTTGGGGTGCTATAGCTTATGGTTCCAGGTCACCTTTAATCTTCATCAGAGGTAACATAAACGCGCAGCATTATATCCACGAAGTTCTAGAACCCCATCTGTTACCCTATCTTGACACCCTGGCAGATCCAACTTTCCAACAAGATAATGTCCGACCACATGTTGCATCATTTACTTATTATGCTTCATTAAGTACTTATACAAAATTTTATTAAAATAAAACCATTTAAACTGGGTGTTCGGATTTATATGTCACTTAGTATATTTATCGACGCGTTGTTTATCCAAGTTTTAAGAACAAATGTACGAGAAAATTAGCGGGGTCTGGAAGCATATAATCGGACAAAAATGTCATATATATTCCCCCCATACAATCCAAACCCAACATTCTACAATTTTTTTTCTGTAAGTGGTCAGAAGAGTCTGAAACGTCAAATATCAAAACGAGCGATCTTTATTTTTCCGCTTTTTTGTCCAGAACTTCGTCGCCGCTGGATCGATTTTCAAAATCTACAAAGCTTTTTCGACCTTGTCATAGTTAGTAACCTTGTGTGACAAATTGATCCAAATGTGAGCAGTACTTTCCAAGTTATAGCCTGGTCGTAGAGACCGGCGAGAATAAGTGACAGAGTTTTGCGAGATGTTCATGTACTATAACATCCAAAACATAATAAATATGGTTTCTCATTTTCCAAATTTTCCGCGGTCACAACACTTCCTCGCCAGTAGGCATGAGAAGCAAGATAAGTTTTTTTTAACGTTGAGAACGATTTTTGTAGATTTTCTGTAGATCGAGGCGACACCATCATGTTATTGAACACAGAAGTCGGAATGTATGGATACATTCCTTCATTAAATACCACGAGAAAAAAAATTACAAATCACATTAATTAAAATCTAGAATGAGACGGTGCCAATAGGTGGAAAAATAGAATGTTTGATTTGAGCTGAAAAAAAGGCTGTCGAGCAGTATCTCACGTCAACGCTCGCCTTCGTACAGTTAAAGCAGCACTTGCGATGTTGGGCCCCATAATTAGATGAAAATCAAATATCGCGAGTATTCCCATTTTGGATTATGGAACTGTGCAACTTCCATCAAGAATAAGTCAAACAGGCTTGAAAGCTCTCGAGGTCTGCTTGAAGAGATCCCATAAGATTGCAGGGAACTTTGGGAGATGCTCGGCCATGATCCCTACCATATCAGGGTAGCAAATTTAAAACAGAAAATGCTAGTGAAGCTGCAGTAACAACCAATCACAGACCTACCTGCGTACTTAAATTTTCAGCAGCCAGGGTATCAAAGCCGAAGACAACATAATGTCTTGCAACTCTACAAGGAGTTTCTCCTGCCTCAACACCTCCCCCCTCAACCCGTAAAGGAGGCTTTATAACGCCACGCAGTTAGGGCAGATCCGATGGTAGTTGGCTTATGACCATCGGATCTTCGCACAAATACAATGTGATCGTACCTGCCAGATATCTGTCACAAATATATGGTGGCCCAATAAAAACTGACTTAGACGAAGAAGCAGACGGGCATCATGCGGCCTCGAGCCATATGTGTGACACCAGATGATCTTGGTGTCCAAAAGCTTCCCAGACAATCGCTACGCAGAAGCTCATAATCCCGAAATTGGTAAATGGCATATAACGTATGTCCTAAAAGTTTTGGCACAAAATATTTATCAGATTTTTTTGAACGAAGAAATTTATTTAAACACTAACTAGTTATCATAAATTACAACTCAGTACTTAACTAAGGGATACTATCTAATTATATGGAGTGGTCCATTCTGCTCTACCAGGCGCAACTTTCTTCGACTGTCTCTCTAAGGTTCTGGACGGAATTCAAATCAATTTCTCTGTTTTTCGTAAATTCGCCATCTTGATTGTTCTTCATCTTGGGCTTCCCAGCTTCCATGATACACCTTCCTAGACAGTAAAGCAAAAAAATCCTCTGTTGGGCGAGCCTGCGGCAAGTTTGAGGAATTATCGTTGTTCGGAACCAAATATATGTTGTGTTGTCGAAGACAGTTTTCGGTATCTCTTGAGTAATGCCAGGTCTGGCCAAAACATGATATGGTTATTAGTATGATGTTCGTGGACAAAATGAAGCAATTTGGAAAGGCAGTTATCAATATAGCTCTGACTATTCAAAGCTTCACCCCTCACTCTTCCCACAAAAGCTGGGAAACACCACTGTTAGAAATTGCGCACCAGAAAAGGATTTTATCTGCAAATTTCGCTTTATGTTTGTGTTTATGTAACATTGTCGGGGCATTCATCTACGTTGTTCTTATAAAATCCGTCGTTTCCCTTCATTTCAGAACTACTCAAAGTGAAATACTTTTCGTTATCTAAAATAATGATTTTTCCATTGGCAATGTGTACCCGCCTCAGCTGGCGACAGCATCTTGGCATACGAAGGAGTTACGTTTGAGAGTATTTGGGGCACTTAAGTCTCTTTCGATAGTTAAGACCATTCCTCCTCAATTCCAACGATATCGTACTCTTAGAAGATCTGCATTAACGAGCCAGTCTCATTGTTGACATTCCAACTTGATTTTTTGCTCCTCTCACCAATCTCTCTCACCTCTGTGCAGTAAATGTACGTGGTCTTCCACTTTTTGGGAGATTCAGACATGCTCGCACTCCGCTATTGTTCGATAAATGGTACTGCGTGAAATGTTTTCATTCTGGAATATTCGACAGATTGATTTCAGCTTTGGGTACCCGCCAACCAACTTGTAGATACTTTTTCTTATTTATAATTTATACGACATGTTGCAGCTAAAATTTCAAAATAAATAAGTGTCAACTGACAGAAAGTAAGTAAACAAACTTTTGTTTCCAAATGCAACTTGATACTATTTTGTGTTTGTTAAAATCAAAGCCAAATAATTTTGTGCCAAAACTCTTAGGACATACGTTAATATTGCACCTTAATATCTAACAATTTCTTCGTTTTATTCTTTTTTAAGATTGCATTCCTCCAAAATATAAGAGAAATAATTATGTCGATGTATCCATGACCTTTCCATATCAATCTCGGTTCTTGCTATAGACATTGCTTCCAACTGCTCAATTATAAACAGAAAATAAAAATATGAGTTCAATGTAACATCTGAAACGTATCCTGTAGTTTTCATGTTGATAATCCCTTATGCTTGTCTGGCCGAATGAAAACTAAATATGTTTAAAATTCCTCTTTATTAGACGAAGTTCTTGTCCCAACGGTGACCTTCTTCAATAAAGAGGAATCATAAATATATGTGGCTTTGAATCGGCCAGACAAGCATGGGGGATTATGTGACCTCAAGTGCCTGTTACCACGCCTCTGGTTTAGGGTGTGATACGAGTCCTATTTTCTGCATGTCCTTCGGAAAGCATAATTAGACCGCATTTCTTTGCAGTGTAATATCGAAAAATTTCTAGGCGAGCTTGATAATGAATGATTGGTCAACAGCAGAAAATATTTTCCTACCCCAAGGGTAGAGTAGGTTGATAGATGGCAAAACTGCAACATGAGTCACTCAGTCTGTCTGTCGATCCGTCTGTCTGTCTGTCCGCTAATCGTTAACCCGTCTATAACTTGGAAAGTGCCACCCGAATTTGACTGAAATCTTTTTGTAGTTTCTGAAAATTGATCCAGCAGCGGCGGAGAGAAAAGGGTAAAAATAGGGGTTTACAGGTTGCAGTGGGTTGGGGAGGGTATAACATAATGTTATCTAAAAGAGAAAGGTATCTAGTATTATGAGCTTTTATATGGTTGTTCACTTATGGTGCCCTCTATTAGTGTCGACATTTATTAATTAATTACCGCCGTCAATACTTTTCTCAAAAACGAAATCTTTACTCTTTGGGACATTTACTTGGGGCTAAAATATTAAGAACAACAGCATGGAGTAGGCACATCCATCTTTTCACTACATTACTTGGAACAATTATAACCAAAAGAGCGATACAGCTGTACATAAAAGTTTAATGTTACCCATTTAGGCTCGATTTTACAATCGCAAGTTGACTGCTAAGCAGAAGTTAACTCTCAACGTGAGGTTCGTCCTGAATGAAGGTGTGGTTAAGTTCAACTAAAGCAAAGGGCCATGGGCCATGTATGGGATAACCTTAAAACATATACGGGGATAACAATAATAAGTTGTGTGACATTTCAATTTAATGTTCAATTAAAAACAGCGTGCTCTGGTTTCTTTATTGCTTGTCCGTTTATGCGATAACGACACTGGACGCACAAAAAGTAACACAGGAAAAGCAGAGTGATGTGCATACATAATTATAGGCAACCCAAGCCTACGTGCGTCGTGTGTCCGACTGCCTAAGTATAATACGCATATGTACGATTGGATTTCGGCATAAAACTATATTGACTACATATAACTCATTTTTTTAGCTTTACTTTTGGATCCAGCTCTTTGTCAGTGAAAAATCAGGAAATACCTTAATTATTCTTAGTATATTATAGTAAGATCTCATTTCGGTAGAAATACCGAAAAATACGTAGGTCGGCAACGCTGCCGCAATCCCTGTACAGTCACATACTGAGAGACACAAATATCGAAGAACCCGAAACTCAAAGAACACGATAGTTCAGGCAATGAAGCAGAGGAGTTTTCGCAACGATTAATGGGCTGTAAACCAGACCTGAAAAACAAATTCATATGCAACTGATACTAAACTTATTCCTAGTCATAGTTTCCTAACTTGACAGTTAGCCAGCAATTGAAAAACCAGGCAGGCCCTAGTGTCACCCAAAATATTTTCCTTGCTGCCTCAATTTAGTCACACTATCTACACATTGATACACTTGGGTTTATTCACTATTAATAATCAGCTATAATTATTTCTGGTAGTATTTTCTCTCACAACCTTACCATTTTTTGTTTATTTTTAGCGAATCCCAACCGGATTTATATTGATACGTGGGATGCGTGGGGTCAAGCTTCTTGACTCCGTTTTTAGTTTTCAGACCAATAAACGTCATGAGTATGTTGTTAGGGAAATATTTTTTTTTTATTTAGGCTATTATGTTTTTGGATACCTAGTATAAGATAGAAAAAACCATGTCACACATTTCCGCCATTTTCTCTGTCGACAATTCTTCCATATCTCTAAAAGCACCTACTGCTCTCTTTATAAAGAAATTTTGAGATAGGGTTAGGATAGGATTAGTTTTTAAAAATCGTCCCAAATGACTCTTCTCTAAGTGACAGTTTGCACCGGCAGGACGTCGGCGATCTAGCTCTCTTCTACCGTTACGCCAACGGGGTTTATTCCTCAAAGCTTTCCTCCATGATGCCACCACGCGATGTGCCCGACTGACTTATGCCACCCATCCTAATCGTGTCGAACTTGGTACATCCAGATCTGGAGGATACGACCGCTCCTTTGTCCCTAGGGTATCGAAATTGAGGAACAATCGACATGAGTAGGCTTTTCCCAGTTCTACTAACCTTAGGTAGTTCAAAAACCGGATTAACGAAAGTTTCTTTAAGCCCCTCATAGCAGCTCACAAACTTTTTTCTAGGCTGGTCAACCACAGGATGTAGCCAATAAATTGTTCAGGAGGTCCAAACCTAGTTCCTCAAGCTTCCGATATTTTTGAGCTGTGACAAATTCGAACTATCCAAATATTAAAAGCGATGGACAGCACCATTTAGTGCATCTTTTTGACTGCAGGCATTTTTTTCATACTGAAGTAGCCACGCAGGCCTTTTGATTTGCTTAGGATCAATAGATCGTTCCATAATCTGGATAGCCTAGGGACAAAGGAGTACTCGTATAGGCCAGTTTTGGGTATACGGCTGCACCATGGAGGAGAGTTCTGAGGAGCAGATCTCGTTGGCGTATCGGTACAAGAGACGTAGATCGCCGATGAAAATAGTGAGCAAGTCTTATTTTATTCGTACACCGAAAATGTAATGGAATCATTTGGATAAACGGCGCGTTTAGCTGTTCAAATTTACGTCGATTTTAGTTCATCCAGTTATAAATCTGGTGAAATATAAATGTACTCAGAGATGAGAGACTACACGTCACGCACGCAAGATGGTATTTTTATTCAGCAGACAGCCTAGACTTACTGACTGACGTCATTTATTGGACACCCACGTGGGCTGGGAACGCTGTCTGTACTAAAATGCTGTGGAAGGTAATAGTGGTTATTTCAAGAGAACGACGTGGGTCACGAGTATTTAGGCTTTTATGGGACTATTAATTATAGCCTTTCCTTTTTCATACTACTGGAAAAAGGTGTGCCGGTGCCGTGTGGGGTTCTTAATTTGAGATGGAGTTCGTCTAGTTCAGTACGAAAGTGGGAGTAACGATCACTAGCTTGATTCCAATGACGAAAAGCGATAACACAGTGAAGTTTGGTTTTAATTGCAAGGGAAATACAAAGTGACGATTGTTATGCTTCCATTCTAGACTAGGCGCTGGATGGAGTACGAGATTGCAAAATATGAACAGCTATTAACTGAGAAGAATTCAAAGAATAATAATCCATAATCCGGATCTTGTCAGCCAGTTTTTGATCCATTTTTTTAATTTGCTCCCATTTTAAGCAATTACAAAACATTTTTTTCGCTCCGGCTATTTTTCCTGATTTCTCGGATCACTCTGAACAAGAAAAGTGCTCAGTTACTTTTCTCTAAAGTTACTCGTTTTCGAGGTAGAAGCCATGTCTCAAAAACCTTAAAAATGGTGTTCTTCAGTGATTAAAAACTCGATAAAAAAATCATTATTTTTGAGGTTATCTAAGTTAAAGTTAAGACGTTCCCCTACAAGATCTCTAATAGTATTTCAAGATTTCGTTACGCCCAAATTGGCGAACCTTTGTTTTACGCAGAGTGTACATACCCCCTCTTAAATTGAATCCGAAACCACTGTTTTGTTTATAGCAAGGTCTTTCGGCGGCCTACCAGAAGTCATGGAGAGGTAGTGATAGGCGGTCTTTTGCAATCAGAAAAGCCATGTGGAAATTTACATTGCATATCTGCACGCCGTTGGCGTCGACCGTATATCCAGCAGGAATTTAAAAATAACATCACGTATTCCAGGAATTCTAGGTCGTACGAAATAATATAAGAGTCATTGGAATTTTACGGTTTGTATTTTTATTGAATATAGCAAATCCGTAAACCTTAAGTTGCTTAAGAAGATTGAAAGCATTATACTCGTATGTTTTTGGCATGCTGATATATCTGCGCAAAATTTCAAAAGGTGGGTATTTTAGGATTGTAGACAATTTGAATTTTGTCGGAACTCTGGCCATCATAATAAATGTCGGCACAATCTAGTAACCCGAACCTTTAGCTCTAGAAACGATAACTGTTTTGAACGCCCGCTGTCGCTACTGGTTATGCATAAATGCACCAATAGAATACAGTGTAATTAAGACATAGACCAAGGAAATAAGCAAAAAAATACCCTGCAGTTGCAATGGTACGATTATCTCCAGGAGATAATTTTCTGTGAAAGTGCAACTTCCCAAAAACTGGAAGCAATTTTGTAATCTTGCAATATGCATATTTCAAGGTACATCGAGTTTCTCAGGGGAGGGTGCGGCTCTCCTGACGCCCCCCTACAGGCGGCCAATATATTATTTTTTGTTCCTCTACGATCACAATACTTTTCTTGTTTACGCGTGGGCAATTGGGTAGTCAACATTTTTACCCTCCTAGAAATATTTTGAATTCTGAAAGTTAAGAAGAGTACGAAAACAACGTCTATAGGTATTTGTGAAATACTCTATAACAAAAACGGGATTCGAAACAATTCTCACTGTTCGGAGGTGATTTAAAATGATTTAATTTCTTGATTTATTTCACTACTCATTGAATCGCGTTTGGTCTTTCCAAAAATATAGTGATATCCACTATGGCTCCAAAGCGCATTGCTTCCCAAATTTTATCAAAATCGGTCTATCGCTGTCGCTTACTGATAGTACGCGGCCACAAAGCTAACCGAAGTCAACCGCATAGTTACATACAAGCGTGTTTTTTTAGTTTTTTCAAACTATTATTCATTAAATATAATGTCGGAAACATGTGTGCCCTGTACCTGCATTGCTGCAATGCTGTAAATAATGGCGACTTCTCAGGTTAGTATTGAAAAAAATACAGTATATTCTACGCGTGAGAAAAAATATGAAAAAATGTAATTTAGGAACTTTAACTGCTGAAAACTCAAAAAAATCATGAGTTTTTCGCAGATCTTATATAGATTTTGTACCTTGGTTTAGTATTGCCATCGCTACAGTCTGATTTAGCTCAATTTCATCAAAACATGTTCAGACAATTAAAATTTAGGATTCGGCTCCAGAGATATATACGTAATATGCTGGTTTTGGAGGCTGGTACACTTTCACACAAATTTATCTTTTGTCTTTTTCTCCTGAGAAAAATTCCTGCGGGCACATCCGATCTAAACTAGGAGTATATTTAGCGATAGCAGTCGAACAGCGGCAGCCGACTTCTACGCACATGCATCGGAAGGACCGCGAAGAATCCACACGCGAGGGTCATAAATATTTCTCCATCGTTTTAAGTTTTATGGATATATGTACGAGTAAATCTAATATGATTGAAGTATGTCTAATATATGCATAGAATTGTTGCGGCTAGAGACGTATTAAGTAGGTATACCAACGTCAAAAAATTGAGATATATCCTCACATCCCCCTACAACCCTCCACCACTCAACATTTTAACCCTTAAGAATTTTTTTAAAAATGCAATTTTCATATTTCACTTTATTTTCCCGAAGTTCCGCTGCCACCGAATCGATTTTTAAAACATGACAAGCTGTTTTGTCCGTGGCATAGTAGTAACCTTGTGTAAAAATTTCATCAAAATCCGACTGATACTTTCCCAGTTACAGCAGGGTCAATAATTAGCGGAGAGACAGACATACATTCCGGCGAAAATGGGTGACATGGTATTTCGTGAAGTACGTGTCATATAACATCAATACAAACAGATATCATTTTCGCGATTACAGTACTTCCTCGCAAGTGGCGAAGGAAGTAAAAACAGATTTATATTCATGTTTGGGAAACAATGTTTCAGACTACATCTACTTGTTTCCGTTCTGTTATGTCCCATTATTGTTGTATTTGAGCAAAACTTATGTTTTCTATTAATACAAATAAAAAAACATTTTTCTTCGGATAAGTAACGTAACATTACTCAGCATTTAACTGATATTTAGTTGCCACAAAATTTAGTAACCCTGAATTTTTTCCTCTTTCTTGCATTGTTTCGTCTACCTGCAGTTTGACTACACTAATAAAATTCCCTTGTTTAAAAAATCCAGCCAGAGCAAGATTTCAAAAATAACCTTGGCTTGAAGAATTTATCTCATTTTCAATATTCTCAGAGCACGCCCAAAATTCAATTTACTCTCAACTCGCGCTCGCTGTTTGCGGCTCTTGAAATAAACTAGTGTTTATGAAGTTGACTTACATAACGTCAAATCACTTTTTGACTAGCCTTACTATCGCACATGTGTATGTCTAAGATTTATTAATAAATATACTAGATCGACAGAGCACTTATATAAATATCCGTATGGTTCTACTAACTAGGTTTGTATGATTGTTATGCACCCCAATAGGAAAAAATGGCGTCAAGTAAATTGACTCTGTACTTTCCATGCAACAGATTATGTTCGGCACAAGTTAGCCCTTCTGAGACATAAGATAGCTACGAATGTATAACCAAATTAAATCAGTCCCCCTCCCCCTGAGAGAAATTCCTGTGGGCGCACATGATCGTTGCTATGACTAATCCCGCGAGGATAACGATATTGACATTCACAGGATAGAGCCCACAACTGTAAGCCGACTGCGACGCATAATCATCAGCCAGACCACGTTGCACGTACCAACATGCGGTTGTTGGGCGATATTCTTAACACGCTTCTATAAGCTTGGCCTATATGTATGTATGTATGTAGCGGAATCTTAGTTAATTACCAATTTCAATTTTCAAAAGAAATATTACTGCTGCTAGCATTTGTTTTATGCTTTAAAAAATATAACAAATTCATCCTTTCATCCTTATTATAAATGTTTGCTACAATTGCAGTTTATATTCTCTACTATTCATCTTCCGTAATTTCAATTTTCTAGGCATACGTGAATAAGCTCAACACTGCATACAACATTATCAGATTCTCTAAAGATCCTGATAAGTTCAATACCATAGTGCCCCGTGACAATACGCTTTTCTTGTTGCAAATGTGTGCGTTTTGACTGGTTTCTAATAGGGTGTGATTTTTTGGAGGGCTAGTAAGAAATGCGCGTTTTGGGTTCGAAATCACGCGTAAAGGATAGTTAGTTCGCTGAAATGAAATTGTTCGATGGAGATTTTTAATTTTTTTGGGTTCATTGCCTGTGTTTTTTGTGAATATTTTTTGTATTGACTTCTGTAAAGGGCTTGTGCATTAAGTCTTCTTCTTTTGAGCAATAGATCCACTGACTGATTTCATGCTGCTGTTTGTAATTTTGCTTTTTGTTCGCTGTGGCATAATTGGCTACACCAACGATATGATGAGTTTGTTTGATCCAAAGTTATTCGGCAATCTCAAAAAGCTTAAATACCCTACTCTTTTTTTAATACGCTTTTATTAGCTTGGTCTGTATGCATACCAATTTCCAGAAGTTTGATTAATCAGAAACTTCGCACACGTATCAAGGAACGATGACAACGGAATAATTTGATAACAGTTTTCCATTATCCTTACTAGGACCGAAGGGATTGATAAATTCTTTTATAGGTCCTCTGTAGGGGAGTAAGAGACATAGAGCTAGCGCGCGCGATCTGCGCATGCGTGCAGTTTCGGACTTACTCTTCTTGATTTGGGCTCTTGGCACAGCGCAACGGAGGTAGTGCAATTTTTCCATTAATCCTGAGTTGGGCTTCGACCGTCCACAAGATGCAAGGTTCTACAGTCGATCATGCAGTCATTTATCTAGGCTCGCTACTGTTTGCTGCTGGACAAGCTTATGTAGCACTTAGTCGTGTAAGATTTTTAGACGGTATTCGGATTGAAGAACTTAATTGCTCTAAGTTAACAGGAAAAACACTATGCAACAGTGAAGCTTTAAATGAAATGATTAGATTACGAAATGATTCGTGAGACATTTCAATACCACATGTCCACAAAAAACTAATTGATAAATCGAACTAAAACATGAAAGATGGATAATAGTTTAAAGAAACTAAAAAACTAACCGAACTAAAAAAAAGAAAATATTTTTTATTACAAAGAGTTTATTACAGTAGTAGAAGGTCGAACAGTCAATCATAATTAATGACCTCAACATAAAATTATAATAAAATTTAAGTTATTAACAGAATAATTCAATTCAGAGTAAAAAGCGTGGGGTGCATTTTACTACATTTTCATAACTTTTCTCTCATAGACAGATGCCAATAGAATGATTGTAACATTTAATATATCAAGCACCCCATGTTTTTTACTCTGAATTGAATTATTCTGTTAATAAATTAAATTTTATTTTGAGATCATTAAATATGATTGTTTGTTCGACCATCTACTACTGTAATATAAACTCTTTGTAATTAAACATCATTTTCTACTTTTTAGTTCGGTTAGCTATAAAAGCGAGTTTTTTTTTAGTTTTTTAAAACTATTATTTGTTAATATAAGTTTTAAGGGTATCTATGATGAGTGAAATATGTCTAATAGGTGCGTAGAACTACTGAGGTAAAGGGGTATAAATATATCAACGTCAAAAAATTGAGATATACCCTTCTCCGCCCCCTTCAACCTCTGAAAATCACGTTTCAAGCTTTTTATGTTTTTGGTTTTTGTCTCCGGCACAAGTGGATTTTCAAAATCTGATCCAAATCCGAGCGGTACTCTCCAAGTTATAGATGGGCCAAGGATTAACGGACAGGTAGACCGACGGAAATGAGTGACATGGTTTTTCGTGATGTACATGTTATATATAACATCCAAAAAAACAATGTCTCATTTTCACCATTTTTCGTGTTTCAGCTGTAGTCCGTGAAGTAAAAATATTCAAACTTAAAACCTTGAATTAAGCTAGTGATTAGCCCAGGAATTGGCAAGACTTCTGCTTATCGCATAAACACAGACTTTTTTGTTTTTGAATTGAATAAATCAATCGAAATAAGTCATTTTTTGAGGAAAATACATGTGAAACTACAAAATCGTTGTTTTTGCAAATAAAAAAAGAGTTCAAAACTATCCGTGTAATAAGCTAAGATCACAGCTCAAAATACATACCGCAAATTGTTTTTTTTTTTTTGAAAGCTATAGTAGGATGTATTGTTGTTCTTCACTGTGTTTCTTTGAAAGTTCTTAACAATTCTTTTGAATAGTTTCAATAACATTAAAGTTTTTGCATTTATAAGAACTGTTTACAATTTTCATTTCCTGACAGATGTAAGGAATTGTTACCAAATTGTACGTTTTGTTGGGAAAAATACGTAAACCAAAAAAATATTCATAAAATAAAAGTCTTCTACCATTATTTACTAAAAATTACATGAAATCCCGAACGGTATAGCGGTGATCGTGAGCAATTTGGCAACGGTGCAACTAAACTGACAAATCAGGAACAATTCTGATAGTGGTAGTGATGTAGTGATGAGACTATTTAACTTAAAAGAAACGATTACTTAACAATAATCATTTTCTTCATAGAAAGAATACAAAATTTCATTATTGCCTTCAATATTGTCACTGTACTAGATAGTGTATGTTATAATCAAACAATTTAGAGCATACTTCTGTGTTAAAAAAATAGCTTATAAAACGGTATTCTATATTCAAAATATTTGCAATTTCCGCTAAAGTGTTTTTCAGCCCCTAAAAATTCATCAAACCGTTCGGGCTATAGGTCGTCAAATAGAATTATTCTTGTCCACAAACACACGCGCGAAACACCTAACCCTTTTCTGAGGCAGTCGGTGGTGGTAATATTTATAAGAGACTCACCGAGGTCTGTCCTGTGATGATCTCGGATAACTTCTTTCCTGAACTTCTGAAGACTGGATATAGATATATTACTACCCCTAGAACCGACACTACCAGTACTGCAAGTACTATACTGACTGAATCTACTTGCAATGGATACATCAGATAGTCTTCTTCCGAAACCTTTTTTTCTCCAGACACATATCCAAGATAGGATTCTCTCCATGCCTCACTATCAAACTTCGCGCCAGCGGTATCACATGTTTGAGGATGCTTAGGAATGCTTGCCGATAGAAGAGATGAACATATAAGAAAACGCGACACGAGGTTGATATTTCATTTCAACTTAAATAAATCTATGGCCTACAGTAAAAGTGGTTCTTGCATAAGTGACACAATTGAAGGACAGTTCCAAGTATTTAGACCCTAGATGACAATCTGCCATGATCAAAATTGACAACGTTCTGTCTGCAACACAGCCCATCAAAGCCGGTGCCCCTCAGGGTTCGGCCCTTGGATCAATCCTTTACTCCTTGTACGTGCAAGACGGCCCTATATAAAATATAGCTATTTTGTTAACAAAGACATAAAAACCCCAGATATAATTTACGAGACCATCTGATGAAGATTTTGTTTTTGGTAAACTTTTTTTTAATTGTTCCTACTGTGGATAAATATGAATATAGCATACCATTTTTTCCCAAAACATTACATTATCAATTTCAAGCAAAACAACTCTAATTACTCGTATGCTCACAACACAATACGGGTACAACTTAAAATTTTTATATGATGGTAGATTAAAAAAGACAAGCTTTTATCATAAAAATAAATAATTTTATTCTGATGGCAAATGAAACGTCTTACACTTCTTAACCTTTAAACGATCGTCTCAAGTTTTCAAATAAAAGCTTGTTTCGCTCTATTTTCCCTTTTGCTGTTAACAGGTAACACGCTTTTATTCAAGCCAAGGAACTTTATTGTAAAGTTTTGAAGAACGTGCGAGAGACAGCTTATTTTCCCAGGGAGGCCAAATCCTGAAAATTATCAAAACTGTACACAAAATCATGATGCTAAATATGCAAAAGGTAAGGTCCAACCTGATTCCCAGAGACGCCCATGTGGTTGTCCAAAGGTCAAGAATCATACTTATGTTTTTTGTTATTAGTATGTATGATGTTAAATAACTTAACAAGTAGTCAGTAGTAGTAACTCATATCCAATTTACATATTTCATCAATAAAGCTTTGAACATCCCCTTACTTTAGGTTTCGATCGATATAAATCATATACTACGTAAATATAGGACACGAACTCCATAGAATAAGTATGATTGTTCATCAAGTATGATTCGAAGAAATAGAGTGCATTTTTATTTTAGCGTACTATCAAAATGTTAAAAAGCTGAAAATTGATACGGTATCATTAAATATAGGTATGTATTGCATGTAATAGTCGAATAACTCGATCATCCGGCCCTAGTACCACAGTACTACCATCATCGATTCAGTTCCATGTCATAATGAGATTGCAATGTCATGTTAAACGTCCACCATATTGTACTTATAATGGAGTCACTTCACTTATTGTATTTTGCTCATTAAGTCTTTTCATTTGATATCCATATCAATAGGAGCTACTTTGGAAATGATAAATCGCCATCTTTATGTCCACCACATTGGATTTAGAATGATGTCATCTTCGTTAGTGGGTTTTGCTTATCAAGCCCTTCCATACGATATCCATATCATAGTGGTTGCTATGGAAATTATAATTCATCATTTTGTGGCAGCCGCACAATGGTGTCACTTTGGTTATTGTGTTTCGCCCTTCAAGCCCTTTCATTTCATACCCATATCATAGAGGTTACTACTGAAACAACAAATCGCCATTTTGTAACGTCAGCCATATTACATTCAACATGGCGGCGATCAAGCATCCACGCATCGTCACATGAACCAAACGTATATGCCAAATATCAGCTCAATCGGACAATGGTGGTTATGTCAAATTATATTGCAAAATAGTATTACACAGACACACAGACAGGTGAAACTGAATTAAAGCTTGTCAATACATATTTAAATCTAGTGGTTGCTCCTTCCAACCTAGGAACATGCAAAAACATTTATTCTACAGGTCCAACAAACATGCTAGAACGTTAAAAGTTTAAATATACATATAATTATTCTCCTTCTTCTTCTGAGATCCTTGGTCGACTAATAACTAGGCTAAAAAAAATCATTTTTACTTTGAATACAGGTTTCAAATTCATGAATCAATCGATGCATGTTGTTATGGTAAAGTCTACAGGAGTCTCTAGGCTGTTTGATCCCATGCGAAAACTCCAACTTTAATAACTTGTACGTCACGACCTTATAAATGCAGGTTTATTCTAAGACTTTGCGAACATTAAAAGTTCACCTTAAACTTCCATTTGGTATACGTTTGAACATAATTTGTTCTTATTTCCATTTTGCAAAAATGTTATAGCGATGATCTGCAAATAAAACATCAAAATAGCACAGAACTTTTTTTTGCAATGAATATTGTTTACACGACCGATAACTCAAAACTGACTTACTTAAATCACAGATGTGATGATCGCTGATGACTTCTTTTCTGAAGTTCTCAAGCCTTGCCAAAGAAATCTCTTTTCTAGACAGAGATTTCCTTCTGTCCGCTTTCTTCTTGAAGAACGGCATCTTGCTGGTAGTATCACAATCTCCAATATAGCACTTCTATCTCAACTACCGGTCACAAAGCGATTTCATCACCGGCCATTTTGGCGTGTGAAAAAAATCACGAAAGTACCTCTAAGTATACGTGAAATCGGAACATTCAGATTTTGCTAAAAATACCCCGTGGCCTCACCAACGCGGAGCGTGAGATTCGCGAAAACCGCAGTAAACTGGAACAACTCCGAATGAAGTTTCTGCTGGACTGAAGCGAAACAGGGATAGCTTTTCAGCGAAAAGCTTCCTAACGTGCGTCGATTTCAAGGTTGCAGGATGAATCTGGTTTCAGCAGGACTATCGCAAGGATCGTCACATCGATATAATATTATGTACTGTTATCAAGGTGTTTTACCAGGAGCGAGTGAAATGAATTTCCCACAGGAGCTCAGAATAACAATTAAAATGTATGGTTTCAATTGAACCCAAACGTTCCAGGATTTGTTCCACACATACTAACATATGTATGTGTACATACATACTAACATACAAAAAACAGGTCAAGTTGAATAAAAGCTTGTAATGATGATAGAAAAACAATATTATCAGTTTCTTTTTTGGCATTTTTAGTGTTTTATTTTTGCATTTTTTCTTCAGTTGTAACTTGCGAACAGATAATATTACAGCTATACAGGTAATACTGAATGTGAGTATTCCACTTTTATAGAAGAATTGAGCAGGTGACCACTTTTTTCTTATCAAAAAATATTTGAGTTTCTTGAAAGCTCAATTTGCTGCAAAATGAGGTCTCGAATAAAAATCAACTCAGAGCTGCACTAATACGAGGTCTGTAAATTGAGTGATGAGACTGATTTTTTAATTTTTTATGCAAATATAATTACAATTTGATATTGTCACCCTCAGAATGATTTCCTTCTGAAGCCACACAGTGCTGGAAAAGGTTCTTCCACTCTTCATAGCAGTGTTGGCATCCCGGTACTGGAATAGCCTTCAGCTGGTCGGTTACAGCCGTTTGAATATTCTCAACTGTCCCAAAATAAGTTCCCTTGAGGTGATTTTTCAACATCGGGAAGTCAAAAAAATCAAAAGAACTCAAGTCAAGCGAAGATTAAGGAGTCACATGAATGTTTTTACTGGCGATAAACTCGACTGTTGCATCCTTGGAAAACTCGTTTAGATGGAAAGCGTAGAAGCTCTTCTCTTCTTCTGCAACTTGAAGGTATGACCTCTGATGCTATTCGATGACAGACGAAACTGGTGCGACATGCCAACACCAAACAAATTATACAGTGCTCTAAAAGTGATGATGACATCAAAAGTAGGCAGCTTAAAAAGCTCAAGGCGGTCTTCATAAGTTGGTCTACGGTACAACATGGCATACGTCTTGTACGACGCTGAAACAGCAAGCTCCCTATCACGTAGAAGATTTCAATAAATGCCGTACGAAGATTCTATATAGGAAGGAGCAGGAATACTAACAGTGCAACCGCTGAAGCACCTTTCCATCATATACAACAGGATTTGAAGTGATGTTCTGTGTGTTCCGGCCAGGTCCTACGGTCATTAACTATTAGACCAAGATCTGTATGGCTTGCAATAACCTCGATGGTATGATAACCAACCTTGCACCCAAAACTTCGTAGCATTTCGAGAGATTCAGGAATATCCAAAGTTTCGCCCACTTACCAATAAGTTTGAGATCTGCTTGAAGTGAAGCGGAGTTTGAGGAGATATTGTAGACTTTAGTTTCATCTGCATAGGCGGAATACATTGAAGAAAGTTGTATGGGTAAGACGCTTGTATATAAAATTAATACATAGTATTGGCCCTAGCATAGATACTTGCGGTACTTCGATCTATAAAAGCAAATTACCATTGACTCCCTGTATTTTGCGGTCTGATCAAAACAGGTTTTGTATAGGTACTTCTCGGCATGATCGCTACTAATTCATGTAAAATTGTATATTTGATTAAAAATGCAATAGATTAAAATGAACAGGCTCTGTTTTCATCCATCCGGCCAGAGACAGCCAATCATGGACAGCTGTTTCGTGCTTTCTGGGTACTCCTCAGCATGGTCTAGACTAGGGCCTCTCGGACATCGAAGGGAAGGACTATCTACCACTAGAATCAACCACTGTAAACAGTGAATTGCAGCCTACTGGTTGGGTCTTATTTCGATAGATCTCACACTTTAGATAGTGTATAGTTCCTACAGCCTGAGGTTCTGTGCCTTGTATATGCTATCTGAAAGCTTCAAAGTGAGAATATATTTAACTATTACTTCCCACGCCTACTTTTGTATGTTCCAGAAGTCAGGGACGCAGAAAACACCAGGTCCGTAAATTAAGTGATGAGACTGTTTTTTTTTTAATTTTTATCCAAATATAGTTTCAATTTTATATTGTAATCCTCAAAATAACTTCCTACTGAAGCCACACAGCGCTGAAAATCAATCATCCACTCCCCATAGCACTGCTGCAACTCCGATAATACTGCCTTCAGCTGGGCGATTACATCAGCTATTTGAATGTTTTCGACTGTCCCAAATTAAGTTCTCTGAAGGTGATTTTTTAAATTCGGGAAGAGAAAAAAGACACAGGCGAATAACGAGGCTGAGGAGCCACAGGAATGTTATTACCGGCTAAAAACTCGTTTATTGACATGTGTGTGACAAGGAGCATTATCGTGATGCAACACCCAGTTATTTTTGATGTGATAAACGGTGGTGTGAGTCAAATTTAAGTTTTCCCCGATCATTCTAACTGTCAACCGGTGATCTGAACGCACAAGATCCCGAATTCTGTCCATAGTTTCATCGGTTCATCTTCAATCGACTCGCTCCCTCCTCAAACTGCCTTAAGCCACCGACAAACCTGTGCTCTTGACAAAACACTATCGCCGTAGGCCTGCTAAAGTTTAGCAAGAGTTTCCGTTGCACTGTGCCCAAGTCTTAAGCAGAACCTTATAGCACACCGTCGCTATAAATTAATGTCATTCATTTTTAGAGCACAATAGGAAAAACTGTTTGACAAAAAAAAAATCGCTACAGATAAACAAATGATTCGAGCGAGTTCAAACTTGTACTGAACGTATCACATTCTGCCCTGTCTCCCCTCCAAGCCCGGTGCCTCTAGTGTTGCCAAATCGAACGCTACCTGACAGGATGTTTGGCTCCTACAGTCTGTATGTCTAAACAGCTTTAAAATAGTCCCCTAAATAACATATACAGGGTCGCGCATCGAAAACGAAACAGACGCATTTACTGGCAGCTCAGTTTTTTTTTTGGAAAAACGCTCAGACCCGTCGATTTTGTTTTCGAGGGAGACACAAGTTTGGCAAAAAATCACGTTAGCACGTGCAGCTCCCTAAGCGGGGGTGACACCACCCCCAAAATCTTAAATGGAAAGGGGGGTCGAGTGATTCCTTATTTTAGAGGTCTTTCAATTCATTTATCATTTTGTTGTTGAAAATAGCTATTGGAGCGTTTTTTGTGGCAAAAAAGTTATTTCTTGAAGAAAGATAAGGAAATATCTCGTACTTACTTTAAATAGGAATTTAGTACATACTTTGCGATTGATTTGACCAAACTTTGTTGCTAAAATAACTTGTAACGCTTTATTACATAAATTAACCATGGTATATTCCACAGCAGAAAGAGTTGAAATTATCGAAATATTTTTCGGCAATAATCAGTGCGCTAATATAATATCAGAAATATTTAATGAGCGACATGAGAATAGGAATGTGCATCGAAAATATGTTCTAGAACTTGTAGCTAAATTTCGAGAAACTGGGTCAGTCGCCAACAAAAAACGCAACATTGAAAATCCCATATCAAATTAAGGAATATTAAACTTGACAACAAAGATGATCTTGAAAAAGCCTAGCTATTTGTACATTCATTAATATCAAGGAGCGTGCCTGTGCTTAATTAGTATACTTTTAACACATTACCAATACTAAACAGTTATTAGACACCAGGTGTCCATGAACAGTTAAAAGGCCGCAAAGCAAACATAGTCAATTTGTACATATTTAACATTCACATGAAACGTGTCAGCCTTTACTTGACTGATGCTCTAAAAATATGTTGGCATATACTCAAAAACGAATGAAGTTCGAAGGTAACTGAAAACACTGGATTTTTTAGGAAAAAAACTAGATAAAAATAAGTTTGTCTAGTTGCTACTTTCTAAAAACTACATTTACAATTTCGGTCAAAAACTATTTTTCTCTACAGTTAGAATTGGAAGAACAGCTAATTTCACATAATAAAATATCGAGCTGCCCCGGCAGCTATTCGGAAGTCAAATATGTTTTTTGATCCGATATTTGAAATCAAAAACATACTAGTCTAGATGCTTATCACGATCGATAGTAGTATCGCTATCTGATTCAACTGAAGGCTGTCGGATTCATTAGCTATTCACAACTATATCACAACTCCATCATGTGCTCAACAAAGTGTGACCCTGGGGCGAATGTCACACGATCAATATTTACTGAGGTCTGAATTTAATTCTGATTACATCAGTGTCAGCATTGCTATGTAACCTTGTACATCAATAAATACTGACGTTCAGGCTACAACGGGTAATGAATATCACATTCCGCGATAAATACTGACGGATCACAGTAAATACTGATGGTGTGACATTCACCTGTCCTAAGAATTATATAATGGATTTGAATTATTGAAGTATTGTTATTTAACGTGTCGAAACGTTCGGTATTTTTCAAAATCTTTTAATTCCTTTATTTTTTTGTTACGATCCTGTGAATATTATGTACAAAAAAAGTTGCTAACACAATTTTATAGCTCGATAAATAAGCTTCAGAAGCTTTCCTTATATTTTCATATCTACGTTTAGATTGAGACTATACAACTTCTCTTAGAGCTCTTATTAGGTCATGCGTGAATGTTCGTTTGCAAAAACCTAGTTCCGCATATTATAGAAAATCTTTCTATTTTCTCATTGTCTCTATATCCAATAAGAATATTTTGAATTTCGTTGCACTAAAATCAGATCGTAAAATTATTACTTATAACGCGAAAGTACCTTTCCTAAGAACTATGAGATTCTGTTAACAAACCTTAGATTTAAACTGAGTGATTGATTAAACAATAAGTGAGATGAAATAAATCAAAATTACCTCATAAGTGTCCAGGTTAAGGTACATACCCCCAAAGCCGATGACTATAATTTATTTATTTAACAAATTAGGGACATCAAACAGAGAAAATCTAAAAAATAGACATCCACGGTAAAGTTGAACAAACTAAATTGTAAGGATTGTTATTTAAAAATACTTATATGAAATATATATATATATATATATATATATATATATATAACCACTGATTAAAAGGAAAACCGAGGAGACATGTCAAGAGATTTGTCAAGGGCGACAACTTTTTAACTGAAAACTACTTCATCCCCTTCTGCTCTCGGCTACCCAGGGTCATTCCAATAAAAATGTTAAATGACGTTTATTTTGACGTTTGATTTTTCAAAATCAGTCAATTCGTTTTCGAGAAAATAACAAAAATCTTTATGTTAATTTGTTCAGATAGAAAACAAAATCACACGAAAATATCACTTTTCATATCAATAAGTGTTCAAATTGTTGCCTGTTAGGGTTTGCCAAATCGACAATTCGTTTATAATTTAAAACGGAAACTACCAATATAAACAGCAATCCGGAAGATTAGACGTGGCAACAATCAAATAACAACCCGAATTTTTTCCGCATTTTTTTCATCAACACAGTTATCCCGGCCGAACGTATTTATTATTATACCTGTTTAGTTATTTGTTGCTAAGTGAAAGAAAGAATTTAATTTGCTGTCAGTTACCTATCTTGGGATGTGAAAATTAATTTATTGATTCAGCTTTTACTTCCAGTGGTTTACACGTTTACACACTAACCGAAAGAGTGGAAACAATTCTAATTTAGGTGTATGGTGCTAAAAATTAATGTGCTCGGCAAACTGCCGTCACGTTTAACCCCAGACATCCGGGGAAGATAACTTCGCATAGATATGTTTTGGAGCTTGTTACTAAGTTTACTCAAACTGGATCTGCTGAAAATCAAAAAAAAAAATCGTGATCAATGGAGAGTTTTGGATGAAGCCGCTCAAGTTGAAGTTTTGGGTTATTTTGGAATAAATCCTAATATGTAAAATGTACTTCATTATTCATTCATACTGCGACTGGTGTTTCGTTAGGATCTGTACACACAGTTACTAAACTCCATAAATTTCATCCATTCAAAATGAAAATATTGCAAGAGTTAACCGAAGATGATTTCGATAGGCGAGTTGAGTTTTGTAAACAAATGACTGCAGCGATTAATGATAATATCATTCATGTAAAGAATAGAATATCTGCTTCGGTGATGAATGCACATTTTATCTAAATGTATTTGTTAATTAGCATAGCTGCAGGTATTGGAGCAATGAAAATCCCCATGCTTTTGTAGAAGGGCATATCCAGTACCCCCAAAAAAATTATGTATGGGCAGGTATTTTAGGAAACAAAGAGATTGGGCCATTGTTTAGTAATGGAATGGGGACATTTATTTGGATATGTTGGAAAATACCATCAATCCGCTTATCACCGAAACCATTGAAAACCAAATCGAAGAGGATGGAAACCCTACACTTGATGAGGCTGAAATATATTTCCAGCAAGACGGCGCTCCTCCTCACTATGTTCTTCCGGTTCGGCAGTGGATAGACGACGAGCTTTCAGATAAATGGATAGGGGGAAGAGTCCCTATAGAATGGCCTGCTAGATCCCCGGATTTGACGCCATTAGACTTTTTCCTATGTGGCCAATTGAAATCCATTGTCCCAAACTGAAAGTTTAGATGAACTTCGTCAACGCATCATCGAAAGCTGCCATGATGTCCTACAACATGTTTTTGAAAATGTCCGTCAGGAGTTTGAACATTGCCTATATCATTGTTTGGCCAATAACGGACAATATTTTGAACACTTATTGAAATAAAAATTGAAATTAAGATAACGATTTTTCTGATTTTCTTGAAAACAAATCGACCGATTCAAAAAATCAAACGTCAAAGTAAACGACTTTGAAAGACCTAACAAACAAGCTATTATTCGATACCCCTTGGGGGGCAGAGGGTGAAAGGGGGTGGAGGGGTTTTTGGTTAAAAAGTTGCCGCCCTAGACAAATCTTTTCACGTGTCTCGGCCTGTATATATTCAATTCAGTGAAGAAAAAAAAATAGTTACAAAAAATGGGAACGTAGCTTACAAGGGAGTGACCAACATTTTGTTTTTTATCAATTATTTAAACTTTAACATTTCACAGGCAAAAATATCAGCAAATTTATGGTTGTTTAGATTTCTTTGCATTCGTACTAGTGGAGAGTTTAAACCAATATTTGTTCTACAACACGAAATATTGATGTAAGCTCAGTGTCTAGGATTCACTCTTATCGGTACATTTACATATATTGATTTTCCATGAAAGGTAAAAGCAGTCAATTTGATCGTTAAAGATTCTGTGAAGAAAACAAATAAGATAATGTCCTTCTCCTGGCCAGAGGTAAGATTTTGGAATATTCCATTACCAAGCTATAATCGTGATTATGGACAATCATACTTGCCTTATTAGAGATTTCGCAAGAACTTATGTTGGACAGACTCAATTCTTCTTATGTGGGTATCAAATAATAGACGTAAAAGAGGGATTACTATGTAAAAACGCATAATATAGTGATAACAAGGTAGCATTGTTGTTGAAGTATCCAGTGTCTTCTAATAGGGCCTAGCATATTACTCGTTTTATTTATGGTTTCAGTGGTTTCATCTATATATGATATTAAAGCTCCATTTCGTATCTAGTGTAACACAAAATTCGCAGGTAATCTACACGTATATAACACTTGTCGATAAAAAGGTTTGATCTTATTCAGTTTAAACTGCTTTCTGTAATCACAGTAACTTCCACCATTTTCGGCAATTATCTGGAACACGAGGATTTTATGGAAACCACGAGCTTTTATGTTTAGAAAAAGTACGAGTTTAATGTGCCATATTAAAAACTGGTGGCTTAAGCCTTATCGACTTGTAGTATGAACTTGTATCCCGACTACCTAATTTGTCCGAAAGACGAATCGGACACTCGCTTCTTCTACCTAGTAGTTCTAAACAGTTATAGTGGACCAGATCAGTTCAAGTGGTAGCTAGGAAACATCATGTCATTAACTTGTTTGAATGACTGCATCTGACAGTCGAGTGATAGTCAGAATTTCTTTGTTGGAAAGAACGGAATGTGTTAGTAAGTTATTCATACCACTAGATGCTTCATCAGTAGTAGTAGTAATGGTAGTAGTGATGGGGAGGCGAAGTCTGGCAACTAAGCCACCTTTGAGACGTCTCAGAGGCTCCTGATAGTTTTGGGGTAGGTTTTTGATGCTAGTAAGTTAATATATTCACACGCTCCCAACTCCAGTAATTCTATGCAGCTATTTTCACATTCCATAAAATGTTTTCGATCCGCGTACTCCTACCGTCTTACCAGTCTGGCTGACAAGTCTATCCGTACTGCAGTGCACAAAACGATAAGTCGAGACAGCAGGCGCCGCCGCGCAGATGTGAAAAGAGGAAACTTTGCCAGATGGACTATAATTACTGGTGTGGCAGGAAAAAAATGTCTGTGGACTAATTATGTGGGTCTATATGACTGACTTGATCCATTTAATTTCTCTGCTGTACGTGCTTGTAACTGACTGGTTTCTCAGAGGATTTGGTATGGTATGTGGTACCGAATAGACGTGTTAATCCGAGCTCCTGCTGTTTAGTAAAAAAAGGTGGTAAAAACAAAATTTCAAATCCTGCAACTTTTATAGGGCATGTGTTAGCGGAAGAGGTACCCGTGGGTAAATATTTTAAATTATTACGATGGAGATTACAAAACGTATTCGCAATGAAATCAGAAAGGCTGTGAGCATCAGCATTACTTCTTTCCTTAAAAGTGAAGAATTCCTTGACCAGCTGATACAAAAAGTCACGAAAAACGTTACAAAAACACTTGGGGCGAGACTTGTCGAGATGGAAAAGAAATTGACTTTTAATGTGCAATAATTATGCAATTAAAAGAGGAAACTACTTTGCTTAAACAAGAAAATGTCATAGAGGTGTGATGGCTATGAACAAACGGCTAGAATCAATAACCTAGACAATTTTCAAGTGAAAGAAAAGCCGCAGGAAAAACTGACTGATGACAGCATACAACTTGTAAAATCCCATTTGGGAGTTACGATAGATCATCACGAGATTTTATCGTGTACTCATATTGGTAAGGAGAGCAATAACAGACCGAGAGGCGTTTTGTTGAAGCTGACAACCATAAAAAAAGCAAGAAATATTCAACAACAAAAAGAAACTCATGAGTACTGGGATTGTTGTTAAAGAACACCTAACTGATCACAGGCTGAAACTCATGTTGGCAGTCATAAGGAAGACATTCTTCAAAAATATGTGATCGCGTAGTGGTCGTGTTTATCTGATGAGAGATGGAAAAAAAGTGAATGTTAACTAACTGTAAGGAGGATCTCGATGAACTGTAACTGGTCTTTTTCATATACCACTTTTGTCTAAAACTTTATTCTATGCTTTGAAAAGAGCTCTGTGTAATAGATCTCTTAGATTTATTTTCTACACTTCTCGCAAAAGGCGGATTAATTTGTTGATTGTTCATTTTTTTCGGTGACTATACTATTTTTTGAGATTTAATTTTGTAATAGAATATTTTTCATTGTTGCTGCTATGCTCCTGTTTATGGATAAACTAAAAATTGCACATGTTGATATACGATCTATGTTAACAGGTTTTCTAAAATTTAAAGAAATAGTTCTGGTTAAGAAGTTTGATATTGTTTTGCTGTCTGAGACATGGTTGAACTCAGGAGCTGCGTCGGACTTTTTCAATATATCAGATTTTGCATTATTTCGTAATGACAGGGACGGACGAGGAGGGGGTGTTGGTGCATAATTATGTGAAGATGTCTATTGCATCTGATCTATTGCAGATTGACCCTGAAATGAAGAATGATTTGGAGTATCTTTTACTAAAGATTAAATGTAAACACGTTTCTTTTGTTATTGGTGTGTTCTATAGACCTCCTCATTTTCCATTAACGCTGCCACTGATGATCTAGACCATTGATTCCCAAAGTGGTCTATATTGACCCCTAGGGGTCTATGACAACCTGCAAGGGATCTACGTCAGCGAAAAAAAATTGGGGGTCCATGAAATGAATATGGGGGTTCACGATAGTGGATCTCAACATATACACTGATAGTACCTATTTACTTACATCATTCTATCTTATAATATCAAAGCATATACATTATTTATAAAAGTACCTATGAAGTAAAAAATTTATTATATATTTTTATAAAATTGTGTAAGTTGTAGGATGTTGGTATTCGCTTTGTGGTCGCAATACATTTTGAACTTGTAGAAACCTGAGAGTCGCAGTCTCAGAGCTTCGCTACCTTGCACTGACTTGTTCAATTCGTCACTCTATAAATACGAATGTGGGACAAATACGTTTATTCGTTTCCTGAATCTTGAAAGGGAAAGTGCTAAGAAAATATTTTAAAAAATATAAACAGATAGTATATCACATAAATTATAGTTAGTCAGTGTTATTTTGTTTGAGAGTGCTGGAGAGAAGTAAGTACATTATTTTTTATTAAATTTTAGTTTTGTACTCGTAGTTAGCAAAGATAGATAAATTACGCCAATCATGACTTTAGTTAATAGTAGTTAAATATTCGATCATGCAAAATTACACGAGTACTCCTCAATAGTTTCTTTTTGAAAGTTTTAGCAATCAGTAATATAATTACGGTGCAATCTCCATAATTCGAGCTAATTGTTGCGAGAAGATGTTCGAATTATGGAATGTTTTCGGAAAAATCAAAAAATATGTTTAATATACAGCTGCTGGATTTTCTGACTTATTTAAATAATTTAATTTTGCCCACAGATGACTGATGCCATGTCCGAATCTAAAAAGAAATGTAGACAGTACAGTGTTGATTATTTGAAATTTGGCTTCTACACTGGACAGAATGTTTTGCCAGCCGTTGAAGAGGTTTCAAAAACTGTTTTACACAAACCTGCATCTGATATTAAAAGAATTCCCTTAAGCAACAATACTGTTGAAAGACGTATTGATGAAATGAGTTCTGATATTGAAAGCTTCTTGTGTAATTATTTGCAAACGACCCATTTCTCTATATAACTGGACGAGTCAACTTTACCTGATAATGCAGCATTATTATTGGCATATGCTCGTTTTATTATGAATCAAGAAATCTACGAAGATCTGCTCTTAGCAAGAACTTTGATAACCGACACTAAAGGTGAATCAATATTTCATCTTTTGAAGGATTACTTCATTGAAAAAGCAATTCCTTTATCAAATATAATATCAGTAGCTACAGATGGAGCACCTGCCATGGTTGGACGTTATTGTGGATTTATAAGCTATTTAAAACAAAATGTGTCAGGGGTGTTAGCAATACATTGCGTCATCCATCGACAACATTTAGTTGCTAAAAATTTGAGTTTTAAATTGCATGAATCACGTCATTTAGTCATTGATGCAGTAAACCGAATCCGAAGCAACGCGTTGAATACGCGGTTATTTGCGCAGTTGTGTGAAGAAAATGACGAACACTTTCATCAATTACTCCTTCACACTGAAGTACGCTGGCTGTCGAAAGGCTTATGTTTGACAAGATTTTTGCACTTTTTGAAGCTATTTTAGAATTTCTGGATACGAAAGATAGAATTTTAAAAGAAAATTTAATGAAGAGGAAAACACACATCGCCTATTTAACAGATTTGTTTACAAAATTTAATATGGTTAATTTGCAATTACAAGGCGACAGTTTAAATTTGATTAAAACAAAGTCCATCTTATCAGCGTTTCTTGCCAGAGTTAAGCTAATGAAGCAAAATATTGGAATCTCTGTCTGTGACAAATTGGAATTTTCTCAGTTCCCCAATTTGTCACAGACAAACTGCCAGACTTACGTTCAACATTTAAATGCCCTCTATTCAGATTTTGAATCTATGTTTGAGGATATTTTGACTGTGGTAATACCACCGTGGATAATTAATCCATATGGTGACATAGAAGAAACGAATGTCATAATACAAGAGGAACTGACTGAGCTAAGTACAAACGAAGAACTTAAGGTTCAGTTTAAAAACGGATATCAGCAATTCTAGCTGCAAAACAACATACCCGTTACTTATCCCGTATAATGGAATATAGCGAGGAAATTTTTAATTTCCTTTCCATCGTCATACCTAACGAAAAAAAGAAACAGACTGGACATCATTAGCCGTGGAGATTTAAGATTAACCCTTACAAAATTGACGCCAAATGTTGGTAATTTATTATTAAAGCATCAGGTTCATCCTTCTCGCTAAAAATGTTGACTTATTGCTTATGTTATTTTATTTATAGTTTATTTTATGTTACGTATATTTTACATAACAAATACAAAATTTTATTTTGAGTAGTTTTAATTTAAATTCAATTAATAAATGTATAAATTAACATGTGTTTTTACTTTAAGTTTTTAACACTAAACTTCACTACAGTTAGAAATTTACAGGAAATCAATATCAGGTAAGTAGGGGGTCTACCCATTACTGAAAAACATGGCAAGGGGTCTACGACACAAAAAAGTTTGTGGAACTCTGATCTAGACACTGTTTTATCCCTTGCCTGTCATACTGTAGACTGGTTACTGCTCATGGGTGATTTTAATGTAAATTATGCCAATAATCCAGTTATGCACTGTTTTGAATCTTTTGGATTTACTCAACTTTTGAATATTGCTACAAGAGCTACTGGCAGTTCACAGACTTTGATTGTTCATTGTATTTCTTACCACAAGATTACTTCTACTATAATCAATTTGCCATCGCCTTCAGTTAGTCAAGTATTTGCAGAGTATAGATGTTTTCGTAACTTTGTATTAGAGAGATTTCTTAAGAGACCTATCATTACTTCCATGGTTTAATACCCTATCTACTTCTGAAATTGATACCAGGGTTCAGTTATTCAATGATTAGATCATTTCAGTGTTTGACATCCATGCTCCATTTGTTAGAGAAAAAGATAACAAAAAGACGTGCGCCTTGGACTACACAAAATTTAGAATATCTTGAAAAACAATTCGTTGCAAAAATTCAGACGCACTAAGCAACCTTCTGATTTTGATAGATATAAGGAACTCTGTAATTATTCTACTCTGTCTGTAACGAGAAATGAGCGTAAAGCATATCTAGAACATACTCTCCAACACGGTGATGCTAAAATTTGTTGGAAAAATGTGAAATATTTGAATGTATACGCTACATCCCTTCCTTTAAGATTTTCTGATCCCAACATTATAAATGGATACTAACTTGTCCACTTTTTTACAGGCTGTTAACATCAATTGCGTTGAAAAAATGCATTTTTATAGCAGTGACCCTCAACTTACTTTTTCATTTCGATTAATTACTGTAGATGAGGTTAACAAGTATCTAAATTAAATTAAAACTGATTCTTTTGGTGTTGATAATATCAATCGAAAGATGCTGAAAATGTTTAGCCTATTTATCGATATGCATATGAGTTGAATAGAATCTAATCACTTTTACAGTCACATAATTTACAACTTAATTCAGCTAAATCTAAAGTTTTATTTTTTGGTTCAAAACCTACTATTAATTTAATGAAAAATGGTGTGAGCCTCCAGCTTGACGGTGCTGGTCTTGAAGTCAGCAATTATGCTAGAAATTTAAGGCTTATTATTGATAGCAATTTGCGCTTTTTTAAGCATGTGAAAACACTCATAAGCAAGGATTATGCACTGTTGATGCTAATTTATAGCAACAGGCATATACTTAATCTTGAAATGAAGAAAACGTTTTGTAAACTGCTAGTTTTGAGTCATTTTAGTTATTGTGATTTAATATATGGCTCTTGTTTAGTACACTCTGTACTATTTATCTACTGTGTTAAATTCAGCTTACTAATCGTTTTTCATATATGCACATATGCACCAGCTCCCAAGGAAAAAATATTATTTTTTGTTTAGTTCTTCGAGTGTGAACTCGCTCGTAGTTAAGTAGAGTAGCCTGCACCCAGACTTTGCCACAAATCTACTTGATTTTTCTATATATTTGTTAGTTTACTATAACAAAAGACTTATTTTATTATGATTATTTAAATTTCACCGAAATTAATGTATAAGTAGGCGATACCTGAAATATATCAATGTAAGCTCCCAATGGGACAAGTCTAAATATGCCTAGCACTCCGGGGGTAGAATAGCCAATACGAATAGGAATAGCATTATATTTTTAAGCTAAATCCATTATAGAACATACAACCCCCGTGGCGCAGCGAATGGACCACCACATCAGCGTCTATGGAACTCAGTCGGTGCTTCAATTTTCCAGTGGCGTTTCCTCTACCAATAGCTGCATTTATTACTCTTTCCTCTTTCTCTCTTTGTCTGGTTTCTCGTCAACCAGGCCGGCAGATTGATAAACAGGCAAATATACTTCATTCTTTGATATAAAGGTCCTACGAATCGCCTTGATAGACAACGACGAAACGACGAGAAGCTTAAATGCCAGAACACCGCGTCTGCTATGAGGATCTCAAAGAAACTTTATTAGTCCGATTTCTGAACTGCCTAAGGTTAGTAGAACTGGGAAAAGCCTCCTCATGTAGCCTGTTCCACAATCTCGATAAGCTAAGGACAAATGAGGGGTCGAATCGGCTAGTTCTGGGTGTACAAAGTTCGACACGGCTAGGCGTGTCTGGCTGGCAGGCACACCGCGGCATCATGGAGGAGACCTCTGAGGAGCAAAGCCCGTTGGCGCAGCGGTAGAAGAGGGCTGGATCGCCGACGGCCATATTAGGAGGAAAAGTTGCAACCAGCAGCGTAGCAGTGAGTTCAGGCTCCATAAAAAAAATCATTTAGGTTGGATAAGCTTGATCTGATTCCATACTGTCACCTAAATACCGGTAAGTTTTGTCCGGTATTCATAATCGATATTAGTAATGTTTGTTACATCTTGGATACATTTAAATTACCTGTGCGACGTCAATGGTCGCTCCCCAGGTAGATAGGTAGTGCATATTTTGGTGGCGAGGCTCCATCAGAGAGCATTAAGAGGCGCTATGACCGCCACTCCTCCTCCCATAGTCGGTTGAAATTAAAAAAGCAAAACTTGCTGTGAGGCAGTGTTTCCAGATCTACCGATTTTTCGGTAGATCTACCGATTTTAGTCCTATTCCACCGAAGTACCGATTTTAATGCGAAATCTACCGAATAATTTCTCAAATTCTTAAATAGCATACTTCCGATATAGTTCAACGAAACTTAAGAATAGAGCTCGGGAATTTTCGATTACAGAGATTTGGAACTTTTTAACACACTTTTATTAGCTTGACCTGTACCAAATTCTAGAAGTATGATTAACTTGAAATTTTACACAGTGGTTAAGGGCAGATGACATTAGAATAAATCTTGGCAAAAAATCGAAGTTGTAAGTTATTACAAAACTTGAATTTTGAAATTTGATAATAACATTTGATTTAAAGATTTGAAAATAATTGGAAAATTCGGAAAATGATTTGATTTTGAAATTTGAAAAAAATGGAAATTTTGAAGAAATGAAATTTGGAAAGAGATTCGGTTTTGAAAATTTGGGATTTTTGGAAAAAATGAATTTAACATTTAAAAAAAATGAATGTTTTCTATCAGCAGATAGATCAGCAACATACAAGTTTCACAGGTAGGGTCCGAAGATAGGTCCATGTGGTAGTCCCTAACATTGATGCCGCGTATTGGTCGAACGGGCGATATTTTTGTTGTAGCTCCTACCGAAATCTCAAGAAAAAATTCGTACAAATCTTCCAAAAAGAGATCGATTATATCTGGCACCACTGTGCGAGGCTATCAGAACGGCTTTGCTGGGGGCCACGGACCCGGCCGCACCGCATACCCTGGCCAGGCTGGTACCGAAGCTCTGCGGTGGCAAGTGGAGCGTGCGCTGTCATTCTATAGCGCCGCAGCAGGTAAGCAGTGTCGTAGATTTAGGGGGACTTATAGAATACAAGTTCATGATACTAGAACTCGAGAAATCTGGATTTTTCTTTTCTATCTCTATTTAGCATTCGGATTTCAAAATACATTTTACATCTAAAAAAAAAGATGCTTGGCATCTGCACTTACACTAACTGGCGTGCCTAAATCAGTTAACGATTTTAAATAATGTTTGGTTGATTTTAATGACCTTGCGTTGAATTGTCTAGAATATGGTCGAGTTCATTACGTTTAATAAGAAATTATTAAATTTGTGTTACTGACAACATTTCGGAATCCATTGTTCGCAACCTTGTTTGTTGTTTGGAAAACTGAAGAAACACCAATTTCAAACGTTTTTGCTTGGACAACCCACCACTTCACAGTACACCATAGTTAAATGGCTAATTCAATGTTTTTATTATATTTCACACAGAGACCATATTAAACTAACGTTTATCAACCAGCTCTGCGAAAGAGATAAGACTGATCATGGTTCATCTTCTCGAGTAATAGTATCATGATAGATGTGTTTTTTACACCATTTTTCAAATGACAAGCCAAAACGTAATTTTGGGTCGTTTTGTGAACCCTTCATAATCGCTGCAAGCGTTTGACATTGAATTGGTAAATGTACTTTATTTTTTCAGGCATGAAAAGGCTTCGGTCCATACCACCTACCATTTCACTATGTCCATATAAGTAAGGAACACCCTATATACTGTGTCAATAAAAAAAGACGTATAATAAAATAATAAAGCAGTGACGTTCATCATGATCCTCAGATTATTAGTCATGATCGAAGCCCTTGTCTCAGCATGGGGTCCAGCAGCACGGCGCGAATGTCTCTTCGCCGTGGAGGTACCACGGGTACCGTAGCCGGTGTGTATCAGCATGAATGGAACAGGTTTTTTATGGAGCGCCGGTGCCACGCTGAACAGCTGCCGCCGCCGCCGACGCCAAAGATACCTCCACGAAGGTCTCTTCACGCCCAGCATCCCAAACGACCCGCTGACTGTTAGTTCGAAGAAGCCGCCGTTGTTACCATCATCACTATCACCGACAAAGTCATAGTGCCAACTTTTATTGATTGTGCAGCATCAACCTACTACAACATAGACACAGCAACAGGTGTTTAATGGTATGTATGCATTGGTGATAAAATGAAATCTTGAATACTGTTTCCAGTTGCTACTTGTATAAGTCAAGCATTTTCATAATTCAACACTCTTTAATTTCCCATGTTTATCTGGCCAATCAAAACCACATGTTTTGAAAAAATCTTCTTTATTGAAAACGTTTCAGTCACAACGGTGACCTCCTTCAGTACAATGGCTTTTATTTATATGTCTTCCAGGTGACACTTCGTTTGTTTTTTCTTTTCATTTCCACCTTCCTAAACAGTGTCTTGCAACAACAGTGTGAAGGACCCTGTAACACGATGAGATTGCGCGAAGTCTGCATTCTGAATTTTAACATCGCACCACGCAAAACCAGCATAGCCCAGAACTTCCTGGGGGTAGGCATCGACACTCCCAAAAAGGTCGTCCAGCACTCCAAAACGACAAACGAGCATGAGCTCGTTCTGTTGTTATTTTAATGTACCAGATGGACACCCTCGTCCATCGTCGCGAAGACGTCAAAGACGCTCCAAAATGACGCGGAAACCCACCCAGTACTGTTGTCGAACCCAGTGTGACCTTTCACACTACTGTACTGTTTAGGAATATAGTAATAATAAGTTTTTTATAAATACCAGAGCCCCGCGGCTGGTATGAGGAGCTTAAAGAAATGTTAATTCGATTTTTGAACCGTCTAAGGTTGGTAGAATTGGGAAAGGTGTCAGCTGCAAGACATAAATAGAATATTTTGCCATAGTGATTGTACTGTACTTATACTGTCACCATTTTGACCGAAACGGCTTGAGAAATGGATTATCGTCATGAAAACCACAGGATAAGTTTCAGATGTTATATTTTATATTATCCAACCCTTTTATTTTGCAACTAGTCAAACCTCCCTATTCGATTAAAGGAATTCTTGATTTTCGTATCTGCTACTTCCCTTTGGATATGGTTCGAACTTCTATGATTAAGAATGAGAATTATGTAGCTCATAATAGAAGCTTTCACATTCGGTTAAAATTAGAAGCCCACAGTTCTTCTGCTATAGCACCTTTAGATTCTTTATTGATATTGGGTATGACAGAATGATAGCGTATTACTGAGTATTCAACTGATCATAGTAACAGATGCCCGAAGAAGCTAATAACCCAGACTACCCGTCACTCTCGGTAACAATACGTATGTTCTAATGCCCAGCGATACATACAATTTCCAAATTTAGGTAAAAAATGGCAAAAACCAAGTTGCCTCACGTTTATGCCAAATTCGGGTGATTTGTCGTCCTGATTTAGGACAGTCGTGTACCAAAATTACATTAGGGGAACAAAGATACCTACCTACCTCTGTACAGGACCTCAGTCGTGGAAGAAACTGCTGTTTCCATTATCACCTGACGCGTAGTCAAAAGCATATTGGTACTTTCTATTAATTATGGAATTTTACTCCTACTACCAGCAACAAATGTTTGACGGCAATGCGTTCAGCTTCTGTATAGCGAGATACGGCTTTATAGCCGTAGATGGTATTCAATCAAAGCTAACGGATCAATAAATCTAATTAAACGATTGTATTTTGATTTAATTAAACTAGTTTCGTTGATTGAAGTAAAATGTTTTAGAAACCGGAGAATTAAACCATTCGAACTTGTTAGCTGTCTCATAGTTAATTGAAATTATTAATTGCCTTGATTGAAATTTTAATCGGTTTAATTTTTTCTCAACGCGAACATACAATCCAACTTCAAAAAATAAATTAAGTTATAATAATTTCCCAAATGATAAGAACTATGGAAATCAAAATCCACATATAATGTATAATGTATTATGCGTGTAAATAAATTCCGGTGCAAACTGGATTCCAAATGTTTGATAACATGGAAGGGGTATATTAGGTCTGCTGGAGGTCTTGTATGAGAATCTTCATTTTTAAACGAACTTGTGATCACGTTTTGATCTAGGCTATTGCAGCGAGCCTTTTCTATATTCTCCCATATTTATTGGCTAACCGGAACCACGAAGGTATGTTGAAAAAAATCTTCTGTAATGTAAACGTTCACATCTCATTAGATTGCATAGGATTCCAATAAATTGGCAATCTAATATAACTACATGAAAATAGGTCTGAAAATCTCAAAAATTATGGCTGAGTAGAAAAATATTGCGCGTTTAAAAGCGCCATAAGATCAACAACAATCTAAAAGATTGAATCGTAGGGGTTATCAAAAAAGCCAAACCAAAGTCTTAGGGGTCCCCCTTTCGGATGTTTTTCCAAAGTCCCGATTGCATTTTTAAACTTTAGTAGCCTTGAGATCAGTTCATTGAGATAAGAAAAATAACTCATGCTGCAAATATGACGCCAGAAAAGTATTTTCCCTTTCCCTAGTGTAGCGATAGAAGACTTGCTGATCAACAGAATTAATATCTTCCCAGGCTTTACAGATTCAACACTGGTGTGATAATGCTTCCTCCTTAGACTTATAACTACCAAAGAGGCATTCATGTCGGCTGATCGAAGTCCAGATCACCGAGGACTTTATCTGGCACGAAAATATCTTGTCAATAGCGGCAGCTGCTAGGCTATTTGATTACGGCTAAGAAGTATTCTTCTCCACATGATCTCCTTCTCTGTACAAGGCCTAGATATGACCTAGCCTCGAGTATTACTCGCGTATTTGGGTGCTGCCGCCTCGACTAACGGACAGTCTCAGGGCCCTTTCGCACCTACGGCACGTCAGCGATCTAGCTCTCTTCTTTCGCTAAGCCAGTGGGCTTTGCACCTCAGAGCTCTCGTCCATGACTTCGACCTCCCATCCTAACCGTGTCGAACTTCGTACATCCAAAACTGGCAGAAACGACCACTTCTTTGTCCCTAAGATATCGAGATTGTGGAACAACCTACATGAAGAGGCTGTTCCCAGTTCTTTAAGCTCCTCGTAGTATCCGTGGAGCCCTGGCAATTAGGCTTCTGCCTACTAGGCTACTTCGTGTAGAAAAATATTATCCTCATATTCTAGGAAAATCCCATACTCTTTGAAACTTGTTTTAACTATTGTACTTTAATGTCTAGAATTTTTTGTTTATTTTTCAAGTATTCTGTTTTCATGTGTTTACTCGGTTATACCAGTTGAGCTATTAAAATTGAATTGGTCATTTTGATTCAGGGGACCTTTAGATGAAAGAAAAACTAGATTGATTAACTCGAGAAAAAGAAAACTGGCGGATTTTGAAAGACACAAGTTTTTAGTATCTGTATTACGTTTCAGTATTAATCTGTTCCTTATTACAACAATTGAATCTACGGCAGTCCTGAATATTTCTGCGAGCTGCCAGAAAATATTTGTGTCTAAAAGTCCCTTGTTCGATCAAACGAACTTGAAACGTAATCAGGTATAAACTAGTAAAGTACTAAAAGAAAATTGACACGAACATTATTTAATCTAATGAGATTGGCCACTTAAAATTCTATAAACCGTATGAAATAAAATTAAATGTTGATTTTCTAGCTATCCCATTTTGAATAATTTATAGAAAATCGCTACTTTTGAGACTTGTGCTTTGATTTCTTCTGAGGTTATATTTTGTTACTTCTCCATCAACTTTCATGATATGTTTCCAAATAATGTATCGTTGAAAAAAGCTTTAAGTGAAAAATTAGTCCAGTTAATGTAGGCATAGCAATTAGCTTAAACGTAATTCTGTCTAGTGTCAAAAATATTACAGCATCAGTATTGGTTACAATGTAAGGGTTGATGCTCAACTAACTTTGCTTGACGACAAACTGTAAGATAAGTGAAAGGGATAAATAAAACAGAAAAATGATGTTATTCAGTAGACAGTGATTTACAGGGTGACTTCCAAAAGCCCTGTTTGTTTAATGCTCGTTATGTCTAGAATAAACATTATTGTAAACTCAAAGAAAATCGAAAGTAGTTTAATAGAAAAACTATAAACGATATTCGAAAACAATTTGCGTAGCAAAATATCATCGTACAGTTGTATATTTCTAATTTATTCCGTGGCGTAACAAACCTGTTTTTTTGACGAAATACCTTATATTTGACGCGAACATTATTTAATCTAATGAGATTGGCCACTTAAAATTCTATAAACCGTATGAAATAAAATTAAATGTTGATTTTCTAGCTATCCCATTTTGAATAATTTATAGAAAATCGCTACTTTTGAGACTTGTGCTTTGATTTCTTCTGAGGTTATATTTTGTTACTTCTCCATCAACTTTCATGATATGTTTCCAAATAATGTATCGTTGAAAAAAGCTTTAAGTGAAAAATTAGTCCAGTTAATGTAGGCATAGCAATTAGCTTAAACGTAATTCTGTCTAGTGTCAAAAATATTACAGCATCAGTATTGGTTACAATGTAAGGGTTGATGCTCAACTAACTTTGCTTGACGACAAACTGTAAGATAAGTGAAAGGGATAAATAAAACAGAAAAATGATGTTATTCAGTAGACAGTGATTTACAGGGTGACTTCCAAAAGCCCTGTTTGTTTAATGCTCGTTATGTCTAGAATAAACATTATTGTAAACTCAAAGAAAATCGAAAGTAGTTTAATAGAAAAACTATAAACGATATTCGAAAACAATTTGCGTAGCAAAATATCATCGTACAGTTGTATATTTCTAATTTATTCCGTGGCGTAACAAACCTGTTTTTTTGACGAAATACCTTATATTTTATTATGTATAATGAGATAAGCGTTCTAATAAAGCAGTATGAAACTTGATATCAAAAGAAACTTATAAACGCTAATTCGGTGGGGTAAAAATAGCAGAACCCTGATGAAGCTGGCGTATTTTTTCGTGCTCTTTCCAAAATTCAGTGAAAAGATACGCAAAATGGCAGATGTCATAGCCTTCAAAGATAGGCTTTTCTTCAGACAAAAAGTAACTAAACAAATGAATATCAAAATCCTACGCTGTATTATATCAACATTCTTGTTTTCGAAAGGTACTACCAAATATCTAACATAATATGGGGTGTTCCAATAAAAAACAGGTTTGTTGTGCCACGGAATTGTGTAACACTCTCTATACGCCAAATAATTTAAAAATACACACCTATCAGATGACAACTTTGCTGCGCAAATCGTTTATAGTTTTTATTTTCGCGGGGACACCGTGTTTATATTTTATTCATTTGATTTTTATTATATCATTAAGTTCGCTGGGTATATCAAAAATGAGTTACTTTTCGTAAAATGGTGCAGGCAGCCGTACCAACAGGGGCTAAGGCACCAAACTTTAACACCTTGAGTCTTCAACAGAAAGAGTTTCTGAACTTTGCGCCCATTGGAACATTTTGATTAGCACAACATGACCTATCACTATATGAAGTTTCTCTAAAATTGACTGGTGGGTCGATTTCCATGTTTTGTGACTGGTACTTTATTCGAATGAAAATGATACCAGCGACTACCTAGGGTTCCGTACGTACACTAGGATAAACAGTGGTTTACTGGTAGTAACCTCCCAAGGAGGTCCTACCGACAGCTGGACCTCCTGCGAAGCAGTATGTTTCGACAGTAGCGAAGGTCACTCAGACCGACACACAGAACTGGTTCATTCGCTGATAAGTGCTGTATACTGTATACGATTGATAAGTCAACGTTTCCAAGTAATCACAACGTCCATGTTTATATTTCGTGTTCTTATTGATCGTTTTTGTTTTTATATAATGCATGTTCTCTGGTTGATCGTTATTTTTATAATTATTTACACATTTCCCATATTAAAACGGCTGTTAAACTATGCTTTGTAGTAAACTAGCATTAACTTATATTCAATCAGCATTCATGTGTCGGGGAATTATACGGATTACTTCAGACGTCACTTTGGGGCTCGAGCTCCTCATGGCTACAGTATTTTTCAAGTATTTGTTTTTAAGGTAGATATCATTGATTACAGTATCCCACCTGCTGGAATATTTTAGACAATAATATAAGCAATTTGATAGCGATCCAAACATCTTCGACCATCATTTTCATAAAAACCGCAAGCATTTAGCTATTGCATTTTACGGCATTCTGTAAATCTTCGAACTTGTATATTAATCGGTGTAAGATAGGCCCATAATTCACATATTAAATCATTCATTTGATCCCACACTGAGAAAAAGAGTTAATTAAACTAAGTAAAATTTTATTCAAGCCTATTAAAACATTTTATCAACTGTGTGACAGCTAACAAGTTTAATTAGCCTAATTAAATCAAAAAGTGCACCAATTTATTTAAAATTAATAAGCTATTGAAAAGAGATTACCTGCTCCAACGCTGTCATGTGACAGCTGTGGTACATTAAGAATCGCGCCCTAATGCTGGCAACATGATGTATTAAGTCCGCGCCGAGTTATTATTGACATTTTCCAATAACTCGAGTTATTCGCGTATTTTTCGATCTATAACTGATTGTTCGTCAGGATTTTCTGATAGGTGTAATCTAATCAACTACAATAGGGTGACATAAAAATATTCAATCGATCCATTAGAATTAGATTGACGATAACAGACACTATAAAATGTTAACTTTGGTAGGACAAATCAAATACACTTTTATGATTCAAAACTGCAATGAAAAGATGCTGTATGCAAATCACGGAATCGTATGATACGGAGATGATAAAGTATATAATGTCCTTTACTGTCTTGTTAGAATCGATGTTAACTTTGTCCGCAGAAAACTATAAGTTTTCTTCAAATACATCTGTGATATTTTCGTGAATATCAGAAATGGTGTTTTGCCTAAAAAATGTGGCTATATGCTCAGGGATCTTGCCAAAAGCTGAGAATTTGAAAATTAAATTTTGGGATAATCAATCATGGATGTGGTCTTATAAATTCGTTATCGAAGTCGAGTTGTGTGTCTTTCTGTGATAGTCTGGACAAGGGTATCGCAATTTTGACAAAATACGGAGTGAAACGTTAGCAATAACCGGCGAGACCTGAACAGGATTTTACCATTTTGTTCTTTGGTTGGGGAAAAATTTTGATACAATCTACTTTGTCTGGTGTGGGCTTAATACAATCGGGGGTTATCACATGACTAGAATAGGTTACTTCCTTTCTGAGGAATACACACTTATCTGGATAGAATTTGAAATTGTATTTCCGAAGGCGTTTAAAAGTTTTGGTCAGTGTTGTTGAATGGTAGTGATGTCGTCTTTTTGTTTTGCCCATGACACGCTGGAACGTGGGGACACTTTAAATCTAGTTCCTATGCTTAACAAAGTATCCTGTGTAGCCATATACCACAAGAATATTAAAATATGGCCATATAAACCCACTGGATGATGTCCACCTGTATGCGCGATTTTGTTAATATCTTTTTCGTTTTTTCCTATCATTTCTGCTAAATCAATAAATATTTTCTTTGACATGCGGCAAAGGTTAGAGAATTGAAAGTTATCATAGCTACAAAGCCATGGTTCCATCATTAAAATTTTTTTCTGAAAAAAAACATTTCTCTCGTTAATATTATGAAAGGTTGCTTTTTTGAACTTTCCATACATCGTTGTACACGAAAAAGCACCGATTATTAAGTGATAATAAAAATAATCAGAAATTATATACAGGCTTTTCTAAAATAAACAACTTGCAACAAAACCGCGGTTAAAATCAACGCGTTCAAGCGATTCGAGCAACTGACGTCATCAACCCGTGTGTCATCTTGAACCATATTATAACCGCAGTACATAACACAGAAATTTTGGTTATTCGCTTAGATTTGATTATTGGGTTTGCTGACGATGCTGGTAGATACGCTCGGGGTCTTCGACACTGAGCTTCACAAATTACAGAATACTTTTGAGCTTCTGCAAGTTTGCAACTATATGATCTAAATTGTCGTGCTTTGTAGTGAGCTTGTCCTTGACAGTATGCGCTTGCAGATCTTGATACTGCGAATTTTAATAAGCGCTATAGTCGTATGTAACTTGATCGTATTCGTAACAATAGTCGTTATTGCTTCTTGGATCCGTATATTCATCATACCGCGAAGGTATGTAGGCGGAGTATTGGGTATCAATTTCGCTGGCGTAATCAGAGTTGTGAAAATCTGGTTCGCTATATTCATAGTATTCATATGAGTCTGGTGCAACGTCATTAATTCGATTTGGAGGATGATTGGGTCGAAAATTTCTCTGCAAATTTGGATTTTGAAAACTAGGGTTCTGTTGCATGACGAACGGAGGGAATTCGTACTAGGCACGTTCAGCCTTATGACGGACGGTCTTGGGAGACACTGGATGGAATTGCTAGGTCTGATACCCTGCATAGGCAGGTTAGGTCTAGGATTATTTTGAGAAAATTGCTGGGACTGATAAAATGGTCTCGGTGGTTATCAATCATAGACTTCAGGTTGTTAGTAATCGTCTGAATCATTGCTGTTAGACATTGTGGATCGCAAAGTTGTTTCTCAAAGACACAAGGTGAAAAATGCCTATGAATAGTGGAAAATGCGATAATATGCGAATAAAGAAAATATAAAATTGGGAAAATGGGTTAAAATTAGGAACGCATGACAATGGAAATGCACTCACACAGAGGTATATCGCAAAGAGAGATAGTTGGATTACTTGAAATTGTACAAGGGTACATCGGAAAACAGTCGTGTTCTCCAAGAGTCTAGCAGATCTCTTTCAATGTTTCTGAAGCATGCACTTGCCGTTAAGCGGCTACTTCTCGTTAGTCCCTAGAAATTCTTACTTCTTAGGTTCATTTCCTTTTTTCTTAGTTGCTTTGGTACTTCTTAGTTGCCTCAGTTTCTTAAATTTTTGAAGGCTCGTGGTCCTTTTGTAGCTAGAAGGATATGGATCCAGCAGACCAGTTAGTATACAAGTGTTCTTGCGCTATCCCACTTCTGGCCCCAATCAAATCAATGAATTTAGAAATACTTTTTAAAAAACTTCATTGGAGGACTGTAGATATGTACTCGTATATCACTTGAGGGAGTCTAACCGGGTATTGAACAATGGAAGTTCTCAGGACCTATTTATGCCTTAGGTTTTGGTTACAAGTCATCTAGGCTCAGTCACACGTGGCTTTCCGCTGAAGATGCATTGTAGGCGTGCAATAGACAATAGGTCTGAATACAAAGAATAGCTCAAAAAGAAGTTGTTATGATTGCGCAATGCCAGTCTTTCTGGACCCCTGCCAAACAGATTGGAAGGAACTTCCACCACTCACGCGCCAGGTAGAACGATTGTAACCAACTCAAAAGCTAAGACCGGAGTACATTCCAAAATATCAGGTTGCCAACTCCACTATGGACGTCCCCCCAACGCCCGAGTCCGGACTTGATTCCTGCCGTTGTATTGAAGATATGTGCAGTGGAGTTTGCTCCAGTTCTTTCGCGTCTCTTCCAGATATCTTACGAATCCAGCACTTGCCCATCACAAAAAAGGATCTAAGACCGTCCCTTACAACTCATTCAATGAAGCTTATGTCGTGGCTCTTCATATCACTAAAGCGTTCGATCAATTGTGGCACGTGCCTTCTTATGCAAACTTCCAATCTATGGCCTCCCAGAAAAGCTTTCCAGATGGGTGGCTGACTTTCTCTTTGGCTGGAAGATATCTGTCGTGATGGGTTCTCCTCTTTATCCCACAACGTCAACGCCCCAGGGAACGACATTGTTCCACTTACATATGCACTCTACATGCAGGAATTCAGAGTGACAATCCGATCTCTGCCTGTGAACTGGAGAAACAAGGCTAGTAACGACTTCCTCTCTGACGAGAGGTCTGGAGGTCACAGCTTGGAGAAGAAACAATTTGGAAGAGTTTAATCCTTCCAAAACACAGCACTGTATCTTGACGGACAAGCGCTCTAGCACTCATGCGGTTTCGATGGATGGCCGAATTCTACTAAACAGCCGTTCATTTCGGCTGGTGAGAGTGTAGACCGCCGAGGATTTGATCTGACACGAACGCACCCTTCAATAATGGCAGCTGCTCTGCACGGCAGACCCATATAAGACCAAACCTCAAATCGTCACATATTTGGGATGCTACCGCCCCGACCACATTATCCATGCCCGGTACTGTTCAGAGGAGAGCTGTCCGACTGATCGATGATTCTTCTCTAATGGACAGTCTCGGGACCATTTCCTGGCCGATACGACTGCACCTTTGACCTTGGGGTATCAAGGTTGTGGAACAATCTATATGAGGATGCTTTTCCCAGTTCTATTAACCTTGGGCAGCTAAAAATCCAGTTAATAAAGTATCTTTAAGCTCCTCATAGCAGCCGTGGTACCCTGGCATTTAGGCTGGCTGCTTGCGCGGCTGCTTCGGTGTAAAAAAATAACCATGATGCTACATTGTATCAAGTGACTAGTTACTAACAGCATATAACATTATTTCTTCTTTTTTTCTTCTTGTGTGATATCTCACTATGTGAGTTTATATTTTCGGATGCCCATTTTCATCGCGCAGACCAAAGCGAAGGTAGTAGAAGGACGTGTGTGGGTAACATCGCCTTTGAATGTCGCGCAGCTTTCCACTTAAGCTTTGCAACTGCAAATAATAATCTAGAACCGGAAAAATTACTCAATCGGAGTAATAAAAAACATGTGTAAGTAGAAAATATTGCCGAACTGTTGTAAGGAAGAAATCATCATTATCATCAAATACCTACTGGCTAAGATTATGTGTTTCGCAGCATAATCAGAGGAAATATATTTCCACCTCCACTGAAAGCAACGCAAGTACAATAGAAAAGACGTAATCGCACCTATTTCTACGTTTATACAGCTTAAGCAACATTATTTAAACAAACCTTATAGCATACAATTAATTGTATTGTTTACTTTTTAGGAGACTGTTAAAACTAGACTTAAAACAGGCGCACGTGCAAGATTTACCCAAATATAAAACTAAAAAATATTTACTTTTAAGACGTACCGATCAGACTTCTGATCATAAGCTACAGAACAGAGGTCATCTCAAACAGCAGTAGTAACAATAGACATTACTTGATATAGTGACGCCACTATAATATTTACTTTGTTTAACTATATTTTTTTTAGTTCCATAGCCGAATAACATAATAGTACCATTTGCGAATTCAGGATTGGACTACAAAACTTTCGACTCTTGTTTGTGCATTTTGTTTTCCTTTGTCATTTTTAAGAAAAAAAATGGTGTCAAGTAGGTTGACTCTACACTTCCCACTCAACGCCGTAATCAGTCCATAAAGGATTGTGTTCAGCACAAGTTAGACCCTATCGAAATAAGACAGCGCCATAGATCTTACATCCTGGATGAAGAGTAGTTTCCATGCGTTCGTTCGTTGTTCCAGAGACCAAGCCTGGATCATGTTGACCCGATTTATCTAATCAAGAAGTGGTTCTGTTGCATAAGCCTGCCAAAATTAGACCAACTGTGCAGGAATGAATCTTCGTTGAAATAGACGATCCTCCCTATATTTCGAACTTAGCTCTGTTCGACTTCAGATTACTGAAAAAAAATCTTAGACGACGTCGATGTGACCCAAATGATGTCCTAAAAGCTTCCGTCGACAACTTTTTTGAGAGTCAAGAGGAAACATTTTTATAAGGGTGTGAGTGGAGAAGAAATGGCGCAAGTGCATGAATCTAAGAGCCGTTTCACACAAGAGAATTACTCCGAAAATTATGGTCATAATTATGCCGAAAATTTTGGCTGTCGTATTACACGTAAAAGAATTCTTGTGAAAATTTTCATGGTAAAAATATAAAACCCGTTCTATAGAATATGCGCGAGAATCGGCGCAGAGGGTTATTTCCGTGCATGTCAATATCAAATGTCAACATCAACAACATAACCTCACTTAACATTTGTGGGTGTGGTCCTGTTCGAGTCGTACGAAGAAGCGTTTATTGTTATTGTTTATTAATACATTCATAATGTCGTGGAATCGGAAAGAAGTTACACTGTTGTTGGAGGAGTACCAAAAATGGCCAAACCTGTACAAGGTGAAGTCACCCAATTACAAAAACAGAAATTTGCGTCAGGCGTTGGATCCGATAGTCCAAGCATTGAGAAGTTTTATAATATTAACTTTCCGATTATATTGGACGTCATACCCGTTAAGGTTATGTCCATTCGAAAATATTACTCTAATGCGCACGCGTATCATATGAATTACTCAGAAATTTTGTTTGCTTGTGTCATACAGGTTGTAGAGAAAATCTTCAATATTTTTTCCATGCAAATTTTCGGCATAATTATGACCATAATTTTCGGAGTAATTCTCTTGTGTGTAAAACGGCTCTAAGGGGGATTATATTGAAAAATAAAATTATCAAACAGATCGCACGTATTTCATGGCTAGGTAGATTACTTTTCTAGTAGCCCTCGTAATTTAACGGTACAAGCAACAAATATACTAAAAATAAGCACTGATAACTGAATATAAAATAAAAAATACAAAATAAAATAACGTATCCAATATCAAACAAAAATCCAGTTCAATAAACTGTTCTTAAAGCCACATCAAGAAACATTTTCGAATTTTCCCTGTGTAGGTATTCTAGTATCGCAGTTCAAATATTAAATATTTTTTCACTCAGATAAGAAGATTTAAAACTAAATTTGAAATATCATCTTAACTATTAAATACACATTTCATATATTATACATAGTATAGTGATCCGCTTTATTCAGAACACAAACATTTCGTAGACTCATCCAGTGATAATGATATCTCTGAAAAGCGGTACGAACCAGTTTCTGGGTCAGTCGATGAATCTGTTCCGTGTCTTATCAGACCTCTGTGACCATAAAATTTGCTATCTGGTTTCAACCGGTTATTATTGACATTTATTCAACTTTCCACATCTCCTTCGAACATTTCTGTATCACTTTGCCCCCTGCAATCAGATACAGGGACACACTGAGGAAAATATTTCGATTTTTTAAACAGATTATCAAGCCGAAATTCCAGGTTTCACGTTATCTCATCTGCGGGTGCAAATTTGGCGGGTTATAAACACAACTTTTGACAATCGAATAGGCGACAAGTACGTCCTTCTAGAAATGATGAAAATGAACCGTCAGAAATAGATGCAAATTGTACAGGGTAATAAAATGTGCTGTATGATTCCAAATTGTCCATTTAAGTCCATTTCATTTCTGTTTTGAATATACCCACGAAAATTCTACTTTTAACAAAAAAGTGCCAGTAGAACAATTTTTAACCAACGGACACAAGAATAAAATTTGAGATACGAGTTCTTGTATTCTGAAACTCACCTTACCAATGTCTTCCTCTGTTTTTAAATGTAGTCGGTGCACCTATAGTGGGAGAGAAATGTATTTACATCTCAGAGGCATAATGACGGTGCCAAAACTTTTAAGGGAGCAATTCAACTCTATGATGACGAAACCAAGAGGTATTTTATTGAAGTATGACAGTACAAAGTGCCATCTATTACCAGAATCTATCTCTTGCGAAAGTGAAAACAGCAAGCTGTCTGTTGGAACTGTATCCCAGTTCACATTGTCAGTCGGGTCATCAGTGTGGCCGCTAGATGCCGCCGATTCTGGTACTATAGTTGATACGGTCTAATCGTCATTGAAGTGTTTTGTTTCCGTCTTTTTTCAACGCTTTCTCACACAAAGAGAAATCATCAGAGAGTTTTCGAAATATAAGTGCAATGTAACTTCTAACTACATATTCTTAAAAATACTTCGAGAAAACGTCAGATAGCTTCAAGTTCAAGAAATCAGCTATTTTACTGCTTCTGCTTTTGAACTCAATCTCTAATTAACTTTTTATTTATTAGGATTTGGGCAACAGTTAAAACTTCTGATATTTATATTTTTTATGCCGAAGCAGCCGCACGGGCAGAAGCATAAATGCCGAGACACCGCGGCTGCTATGAGGATCCCAAAGAAATTTTGTTAGTCCTATTTTTGAACTGTCTAAGATTAGTAGAACTGGGAAAAGCTTCCTCTTCTAGATTGTTCCGCAATCTCGACACCCTCGGGACAAAGGTGCGGTCGTACCGGCCAGTTCTGGATGTAGTGAAATGAAAAAGTTAAAGCAAGTGTCATATAAGTCCGGATCTGTGAAGCAGCATATTAATTGTATATACGTGTCTTTAATTTTAGACCGATAAGGAATAAAAATTATTTATTTTGAAACAAGGCACATGTATGCATCTGAGTATCTTGGAGTACATAAACGTAATGAAAGGAGGAATTTTTTAACTCTAACGAGTCTTTCTCAAAGTAGGCGATAACTCTCAGTTGTGGGTGCTGTAACCTAAGCGGGGGCGGTAAAGAGCCTACAGAAAATTGGATGGCGTGAATTGATTTAGGGGGCGACATAATGGATAAATGTTGTGTCCTTCAATTGTCACAAGGACATTCACCCTCAGGAGTCCCTGAAGATCTTCAATTGTCATAGGAGCATTAATTCTCAGAAGCACTGATATAGAAAACGAGGGTGGTGGCGTGAAAATTAAATAGCGGTGTGGGGACCCTGCTCTTCAATTTTCAGTTGTCGACACCACCCCCGCTCTTCAATATTGTCATAAGGCCTTTCATTCTCAGAAGCACTGATGCAACAGACGACGCATCTCCCTTTCCCCGCTCTTCAATTTTCAAGTGCGCTTCTAAGGCAGTCGGATAAAAAATATATTTCCCTGAAATGTAAACACCAGAATTGTTTTGACGGTTACTTATCAACACTGCACCTTACATTAAGATATCTTCTCCGCCACTGCTTCACCATCTCAAACTATATAAAATTGATGCCATCCATTACTCTCATATTTGATAGTACTCGATCGCTCGAACCAGTGTTTTCTTATCTCCAAGTGAATTGAAAGAAAGTGTTCTCTAAAACGAAGATGTTTTATAGAATGATAGAAGGACCAGCCTTGGTTGACTACCAACCGCCCTTACAGAGGCCTCCGGATCGTTTCGAGTACTTCAGGCCCTTCGAGCCCTTTGAATACCCAGGCAGCATGGAGATGCAAGAAGAACTCGCAGTTCCTTCTTCGCCAAACAGTGTACAGGTGAGTCAAAACAGTCCGGGTTCCAATAAGGCTTGACTTCCAGATTCTTTTTGGGCATAGTTTAATATTCTTGGGGAATCTTCCACATAATTTTGATGCATAGTTAAACACTCAGGGCTGTTGCTTTTTAACAGACTTCAATAATTCTTCCAGTTTCACCGCATCTTTCGGAGATTATGAGTAATAATATAATGTACAATTTCACCGTTCCTTATTTTAAACTTTTGTACCTGTATTTTTGATTGTTTAATTAACGTATACTTGTTATAACTTCTTTCTGCCATATCTGTTCGCAAGCACGTATGATTTTCTTTGATTTGTTACGTTATTGCTTCTTTCTTTAAAATAAAATGAAGAACAATTTAAATATACCGGAGTTTTCTAATTCTTGCATGTCCTTTCATGTAAATTTCTCCAAAAAGAAGTAGTTATACCGCAATTTTGGATCCTACAACCCGCTAAAAAATGTTTTAACTACTTTGTAGAAATAGGCACATATTTGGCTTTTACTTCCTACGCCACAAGGCGAGAAAGTATTATAACCCCAAATAATTTCTGAAACGACATATTGCGTTTTTGGATGTTATATCACGAAAAATTATTTATATAACTCATTTCCGTCGGTCTATTTGTCCCCTAATACTTGGCCCGAAAAAATAAAACAATAAAAATCACTGAACCTTCGTTTTTTGATGTTTCAGAGGCTCCTGATCTTTTTAGAAAAATATTCCTTAGGGGTTGTAAATGTTACGTCTTGAGTATCAGTCAAAGACGGTCATCTATAAAAAGTTATTATCCCGGTAACAACGGGAAAATTAAATGATAAAATAATGTGCTCATAATTCGAAATAACTTCCAATGTCGACACCGACACACCGCTACAGGGGAACATTTTGGAAATATTTGGGTATTAGAAGTCCGTTCCACTTTAGCCTTCCCTAATGCCTTTGTAAATGAACTGCTTTTACACATATATTTTTCTGAATTTTCTGATCTTTAAATGTATCACCCATTTCGCCTAATCTTTAATTTGTGTAGTGCTTCTCTGAATACTTCGTTAAGTAGATTGACTCAGAACTTGTTACGCATTGATATACAAAAATGAGAAACACGGACTTGAGTGATGCAGATATCTTTACGCAACAGAACTGAAGTTCGAATATTACAGCGAGTTCAATACTTCCATCATTTAGGTAGTTGCATATTTTGAAAATTGTCTACGTGGCGGCGGAACTACGTACAAAAAAATGAAAATCGCTGATTTTCAGACATTGGAGAGGTTGAATATTGTAGGTTGGAGATTATATGCGGATAAATGGGTATACATTGTTGCACTTATGGTGTCAGTGAAAAACCTCCTTTCATTAAGAAAATTCTAATGCAGGTGATATTATGCACATGTTATTCATACGTCAAACATGTTTTCACTACATCTGCTGTAGAACCAGAAATATAATATGTTATTCATAATAATTTTATCCATGCAGAGGTCGAAGATTCATCCTACCTAAGTGAGCCTACCTAATCACGATTTGATTTCGCCTTTTGACTCATCCCTGCCCTTGAAACCTTCAATGAAAGCGTAGGAAGTATACTCAATATACTTGACGCCGTTTTTTTAACCACGTACAACGACAGGCTAAAAAATTATATTCAAAATCTAATTGGTACTGTTTAGATTGCTGACATCAATCAACGTAATCGTTTATTATTATTTCCAGAGTGACAGTGATACCTCCATCTCAAGCGTGGAAGTGCCTTCGCAGACGATTCGTTACCCGAAGACATCTTCAGAGGTTGAAGTGCAGTGTCGATGGAGGTCGTGTGGTCTGAGGTTTCCATCATTAGACCAGCTAGCCAATCACGTAGCAAAGGTGCATTCCGCTAGTGGAAGGGGTGGACTATTCTACTGTGGCTGGGAAGGTTGTACGAGGAACGATAAGGGATTCAATGCAAGGTGAGCTAGACCTACGTACTCGATAGATTTCGAGTGTATGTACAGTCTGCAGAAAACAGTAGTTCACCTTTTGATAGCATACCAAGCATGGTTAAAACTGCTTCATAATAAACTAAGCCTAAAATTCTCTTCGGATTCTTGTAAGGGAATATTTGAGCTTTAATTCAGACACTTGTAAAGAGCATTTGGAACAATAGATAGGACCCATACTGTTAAATAAATTGGAAACATATGATGTATCTGGAAAGGTATTGAAATGGTTTTCAGATTATCTGACCAACAGGGTGCAAGTAACTGAGATAAATAATGTTATTTCACCAAGATGGAAAATGGTTTAGTCCTCCCCCAGGGAACTATCGAGGGACCATTCCTTTTCATCTTGTATATAAATGATTTTCCGAGTATACTAAAAAATAATTTAGTTCCATCTTGTCTGTCTGCACTGACTTCTGTAACTGTCGACTATCATTTTTATGATACCAGCATGATTTCCATTTGAACACAACCACGCAGTAGTGTACGAAATCGGTTTTCCATCAAGACCTAACGGAATTCAACAAATTAGATTCGGACATAAAACAACAAAATAGCCTGAAAAATTTTGATCAAAACTGATAACTATGGTAGAATTACAAATTTGATGTTGCACCATATGGTTTGATTTTATATTATTGTATGTATTACATGGTATTACTTACAATTGTTTATTTGTGCTAAATAATTACTACTACTTGATAATATTAGAAATAGTCATTGTCAACCACTCTCAGGCATTGACAATGCTTTTTAGGGTATTTCTGACAAGAAATCTCATATAACTCGGAAACGGTCAATTTATTATATTATAGGCCTTTTTTACTAAGAATGATCCAAAAAACCACCTACCCGGGTATATACTGGAATTTAAGAAAATACTTCAAACGCCTCGTCAATCTCTAGAAGTAAATATAACTGATTCGAAATTTTTTGAAAATCAATATTTTTGAGGTTGCCAAGAGTCTGAATTGAAGTTCAAACCTTACCTTACTGGATGTTAGGCTTAGTTGATTTCAAAGCAATTTTTAACCTTACTTGGAAGGCTAACAAGAGGCAGTTTTCGCAGACTATACATATTTCTCAAAAACGGTACCGCATAGTATTTTTTTTCTTTATATGGCATTAATGATCATAAATATAGCAATAGAAGATCTAAATAAACGTCTGTCGTTTCTAGAATTCACGGTACTTTCTGAGCAGAGTTCGGAACGTGTATGTAAAATTATTTTACGCACAAAATGTCATTAGACCAAAAGCGTTGAGGCTAATCTTGTAATTTTGAGATGTTCATGATTCTTAGCTATAGTTTAAAGTTCCTAAACGACCTTTTCTTGTACAGGTACAAAATGCTAGTACATGTTAGAACACACACCAACGAAAAACCACACAAATGCTTCCAATGTGAAAAATCCTTCTCACGAGCAGAAAACCTGAAAATCCACTCGAGGTCCCATAGCGGCGAAAAACCTTACATCTGCCCAGTACCAGGTTGCAACAAAGCCTACTCAAACTCCAGTGACCGATTTAAGCACACCAGAACGCATCAGGTCGAGAAACCATACCAGTGCAAGGTACCAGGATGCCCGAAAAGGTGAATAAACATGTTTTCTATATTGTTCCAAAATACGTTTTGGTAACTCTATTTGGTATTATTCGAGACTTCAGAATTTCTGAGATCGGTTTTAAATCCAGAGTCATCAAAATAGGTTCAGGGACAAATGAATATCGTCCAAAACATTAAAATGATAAAAATAAAGCTTGTCCTATATTTTAATTTTTTACTTCATTATTTCGCGAGTTCCGGTAATGTCCCCTTTTTGGTGACAATGATTTGTCAGATTAAAAAGGTTGCATTACTTTAGCATTATACGGGGTGCGGTAGCATAATGTCCCTTTGTAAAGTTCGCGTCATTCAGTCGGTTGATGTCGTAGCAGCGCGCTAGTAGTCTCGTTCGAGAGACCGAACTATAAAGTTTTGTCCCGACACAGTTCAGTCGCCATCATGCGTTGAAATCACTTTAATTTAGCTCCGTTAGACTCTGTCCTGGATCTGAAAGCAATACTCATTACGTTTTACACAAATTTTAAGTGCGACAAGACAAAGAACTAAACTCCCTCAAAAAAATTAGACAGTGAGAGCGTCAATGTTGCGATCATCGCGGCGTTTTGCGCGCAAATATGCGTCTGCCCTTGGACTTTCCGATCGTGCTGTTACGAGAATTTTTCATGATGATCCTCATTTCCATCCTTATAAGATGGCAATTGTGCAAGAGCTTTCTGTACATGCCTTTAATTCTTGGATGAACGCGTGTGAGCGACTCCTCGAAGTCTTTCCTGAGGCCGCTATTGTTTTTGTTTTCAATGATGAAGCCCATTTTCATTTGTGTTTGTCCATCAACAAGCAAAACATGCGCTATTGGGCTATCACCAGCCCGCTCTCCCCACTTGCCACCTTGTGATTTTTATTTAAATCCCGCATGTATGTGAACCGTCCATAGACTCTACAAGATTTGAAGACTAACATCCAGGAAGAAATTGACAACATAACGCCTGCTATGCTGGCAAAAGTTATAACAAACGCCAGAAATCGGTTCACTCAGTGCATGGACAATGGGGGACGTCACCTATCTGATTCGATCTTCAAAACTATGTAAAACAAAACTTTAGACATGCGTCTACGTTATAAAAAAACAAATAAAAATGATCTGATTCATAGAATGGGTTTTGATAAGTGTTGAGAAAAAAGAAGTTATTCTGCCGCACCCTACACTACATCTGTGAAATTAAACAAGAAAATCACTAAATAGCTGAATCATCAGGGTCCAGATGATTTATGGTTAAATACATGTTTTGTGCAACTGAACGTGTGAACTAATTCATATCATGTTACAGGTATACAGATCCAAGTTCGCTCAGGAAACACGTGAAGACGTACAAACACTTCGTGAACGAGTCAAAACCCTCTGAATCGACTGCAGTTATCCCAGAACGCGAACAACCACTGAGAGAAGACATCATCAAACATCCCTGCAGCTGCAACAGAATATGTTGCATTGCCAGCTGCATCAACAACACTGCTACAAAAGATTACAACAGTACCGCAACCGACTTGTTCAGTATAAGTACTCTCATAAACTTGAAGAACGAGGAAACAAAATGGAGCGGGTATATGACTGAAAAGGGTGCATCTACTGAGTGGAATGGGTACATGGACCCTTATTACACGGAAAATCAGCCTAGTTCAAGATGGGATGGATATACGGATTCGTACATAACGATGGAAAAGGAAACAACGATGTATATAGAGTGCGATGTGAGACAAGAAGTCATGGATGTTGAAGCACCCTTGGACTTGAGTGTTCATAGGAGAGATTTCTAGTATTACCAGGATATCTAGAATTTGAGAGAAAAATTGTAATAAGCTGTTTCGGAGGGGATATATATCCTTCAGGGCATACGGAAAGGTCCCTCGCCCTCACTTAACAAGATTTTACCGAAAACTAGTCACATGTGTAAAAATTAGTATAATTTATTTACAATAATGCTCTGAATGAAACACGACTGAAGGAAGATGTTATAGTTTGTCCACTATAAAGCCCTGTTGTGTGTTTTTATTATTAATTGTTATTAATTATTATATTAATTGAGACTGAGTAGTTACACCTCCTGTCTATGTTGGTACAGTGAGCAAGAATTGTTGTAAATTGGTGTTTTCAGTATTAGTTGCGTTTGTTATTTTTGTGCTTGTCTTCTTTATAGAAAATGAAAGTTGTGATAGACTTGTGTCTTTATGTATACTTAGCAAAAAAATAAAAGTTTCAATAACTTGTCACGTTAGCTATTTTTCAAAAACTGTATCCATAGTATAATAATAAAAGTATTTCCTGCAAAAAAATGTCGTCGAGTAGATTGACATTAGTGCAGTATTATATAAACAAACGAATCGTAGTGGATTTGCCATTTGAAAACAATTTTCGAACGAATGTTAGGTTGCTTTACTACCTACTATTCATCATACTTTTCCATGCCGATGCGTGGAAGCTTTGTCCTTTACAAAATTCGCAAGTTTAAGTAATGTGATATTATTGATCCATTACTGTTTTGGTTATTCGAATTGCAAAAATTTGACTGCATCGTTTTCTACATCTCGCTTAAAGAAGACTACACCGTGAATACAAGCTAACCATTTATCTTCCTTGATTGCGAGCAAGACTGTGTAGCACATTTTATAGAGGCGCCATGAGTACGATCACGAAACCAGAGAAGATTCAGCTTCAAAAATGAGAGCCACGTTAAAAACATTTACATATTTATTTTTTCAAAAATACATAATTACTTATGGAATTACCCTCAGGAGAGATTTGTATTCTTAACAACTCAAAATTTACTTATAAAAATTACAAACCAAAGGCATATTTCAAGTGTTTGAGTATAACATCCAGTTCACTCTCGCCTGAAACACATTGAGAACATAATCTTGTGTTTAAATAACTCAAACACTGAGCAAACGATTAGCTGAACTAAAACTTCTTAAACTCAACTATGGTTTGGAACCATCTGTTTCATTCCTTCCTGGATGGTGTTTAGAGCGTGCAGATCACCCTTGATAATGTTGACTAACTGCGCAATTCCGTTATGTTCCATTTTTAACAACTGTTTGATTTCCTCTTGAGCTTCCGTGTCTAATCTGTACTGCACGGCGATCTGTTTTTGGCTCCCCTCTATCATTTTCACGTTGGACAGAAGTTCGTTCAACTGGCCCTACAAGAGAAAAAAAAATGTGAAAAAATTAGTTATGAACTAGTACAATAGAGAAATTGAACTAATCAAGTCAGTCCTCAGACATTCTTTCCCTGCCCTACCGGTAGTTACCGTCCATCTGGCAACGTTGACCCTTCCCATATCTTCAGTCGTGGCAGCGCCCACCGAACCACCGCGGCAGTACGAGCAGAACAATCAAGCAGACCGTTACTCCGGGCGCTGAGCCCAGATAGCAGAAGGAGACACGTTTAGAATACATCTCTCTATCATTCCAAGTTTTAAAGACAAATGCACGGGGAAATATGACTAATAGGTGCATAGAATTACCAGGGATCGGGGGTATAAATATACTAACAACAAAAAATTGAGATATATTCACCCCCACCCCCAATTTTTCTCCACAAAATTTCAATATCCTTTGAAACGTCAAATAAACACGTTTGAGCGATTTTCATTTTGCGTTTTTGGCCTTTTTCTCCACCAACACAGGCCCATATATACCAGCATACATCAAATGGGGAGGAAGAGCAAAAGGATGTAATTCTACACGAGTGTTTATTTTAGACATACACTCAAAGTCGTCTCGTATGAATGATGACTATTCTAACCGTAAAAATTCAATTATTTTTAACAAAATAACTAAACAAGAAAGCAACTGGACCTGATGGAATACAAGCCCTTGGTATTAAATCTATGGGACTAATGATGAAAGTGATCCTTCTGCATGTGATCATCTTTATCCTTACTACAGGCGATGCAAACAAGGTTATTACATTTTTCTGCATAAATCTCGTAAGGACATTACAAATCCTAAATGATTTCGCCCAATTACTATTTTTAATATAATGGAAAAAGCTAAACGGATTAGATTAGGTGATCCTCAGTAGATTAAACCACCAGTTAGAAAAGGTAATCCCAAACTACCAAGACGGATTTCTCAAAGGAAAAGGAACTGCTACTCAAATCCTCAGAACAGTCCACTATGCGTGCGAGGCGTTGGCCAATAAAGAACACTTGCGATGCTGTCAACTGACCGTACTAAAGCCGTCGACAGTATACACCACAAAGGACTAGGGTACAAAATGCAACATCACGATATCCCAGCATCCTCAATCACCTTGAGGAAAACTACTTCAATGGTCGAACAGTGAGCCGAAAACTTTATCCAGTTCAGGGTAGTTAGGGGATGCTGTGCCGCAAGGGTTAATTTTGCCTTATGACCATCCGATGCTCGCACAAATAAAATGGGATCGATGCCAGATATCTGACACAAATAAATAAAATTACTCTCCTCCGGAGAGCTTAATGAGAACTAACTTAAGCCAAGAGGCAGACAGGCATTGACGGCTTCGAGCAGCTATGTATACTAAACTTTTTTGAAAAATAAAATAACTCTATGTGAGATAAATAAATTTTGAATGATATAACTCAAAAATAGTATAGATTATAATACTTCCTCGCCAACTGGCGTGGAAATTAAAATCTCCAATTTACACGATTTGTTTTAATTTATCTATGATGTTTAAGCATAAAAAGATGAATATTTATTGCAAAAAATACAACAATTCAATCATCGTACTTCAAAGCCGACAACTTATTTGAAACTCGACATACAAATAATTGATTTTTTGTGTGAAGATCTTCGTTCATGATAAAAATATATTTCCTTTCTGTTGAAATATGAAAAAACCAATCAGATGCTGATGATTTAACCAGCATTGCATTGACGTCACTTAGCATTCATTAAAACTACGAAACGTGTGAATCTACCTGCTCGCATTTTTAACAAATCACCACAAAACGCGTGTTCCAAGATATGAGACTTGTGCATTTCCTCATTCTGCTGTTAAATTTTTGTAATATCCCCAATCGTTTGAATTGCTGAGTAAGAATATTATAGTTATACTGAGGTAAGTGATATTTCAGCAATTTTAATCGTTAAAAGCGTATTTTATTATATAAAGGAACATGTTTTTTGATTGAAAACTTGTATATCATCACCATTGTTGCCCTATCCACTATTGTGACTAATAACATTGGCTGGTGTATGGACGTATGGAGTATCTACTTAATATTCTATTCGATTAAAATAAGAAAAGATATAAAACTCTGAAACCGCATACATGGTGCATATTACCTAAAAAAAATCAGGATGATTCATAACTAGGTGGTGACCCAAACATATTTTTTTTTAAATGGAAAGCCCTACATTTTATTGTATAATTCGGATAGGCCGTTTGAAGCGAAACAATTGTATGTGAACATTGGGTTTGGTTTTTAAATTGTTGAGATATTGGGCAATCTATCGAAAAAAAAGACACCCAACTTCAACAACTCGCACCGCCTCATCAGTTAGAGTACTGACTTTTTGCTAGATAAATTTCATGATCCCATATTTTCTCCATATTCACATACTTATTCAGTTTTTTTTATAGTCTTCACAGGGTATTCAAGAACACAAAATTAACAGTTGGACAAGATTATTATCAAACATTTTCTCACTCTTTGACTCACCTTTTCACAAGATTTTTTAATGAAATATTACAATACATTTCAAAATGATAAATAATATTTAGTTTGAAACAGCAGATCGTTAGAACTGGTGTATTTTGATTATAAATTAAATCTACCCAGCCTTATGCAATACAGACGAAAAGTGAAGAAGGTGTCCTTGTATTTTTAGTAACTCAAAAATCAATCGTACAAATACTCACAAACCTAATATCAGAAAAGACTTGTGAAACGAGTAATCGAACAATGTCTGGATACACCGGGTGATCCGGCTGAGAATTCTGAGAATTAGATCATTTTTTCTCGTTCTTGTTCAAAAAACTGAAAAGTGCGGTTGCTGTATATCGCACATTGCCATGGATGTTGTTGATCGATAGCGATTGTTTGTTACCTGGTGTCACTTTAGTATGAATCCTTCTTTTCTCACACACAAAAAGTCGCTAAAAATTGTTACATACCTAGTTTTAATAATTGAAAATGGCGACGAATAAAACAGTAATTCGAAGTTGTTTACTGTATGAGTACAAACTTGGTACAATGCAGCTATTGCGGTGGTGCGAAAAATATGTACCGCATTCGGAGATGATGCCGTTAGTGATCAAACAGCACAGAAGTAGTTTAAAAAAAATTCTTCGGGAGATTTCAGCTTGAGCTAGTCATGTGTCGTTCGCGAACGAGTCGTTCAAAATGAACGACTCATTTAAGTGAGCGATGATTGAGCCAAATTGTTTTGTTTTGAGATATCTCTTTAAATTATACGTTGAAATGATGGGATTTGAGAGCAAAAATTGCATTTTGATTTAGAATTCGGTAATTCCTCAAAACTGGACGACATATCCCTTCTTTTTTCGGAAGACAGTATACATTCGTTATATTCAATTCCAACCAAAAATATTAATAGTTAAATAAATACAATAACATCGGCAACCCCAACCCTTCATTTCATTTTCATAGTATGATGTATATTCTCTGACGCAGTGAGTCGTTACTATAGGCAACACAATAATCTCGTCAGCTTCGAGGCCGGTGGGTAATCGTATCGTTCAAATGAACGACTCTGAACGAACGACTCACTAAAGAGAGATGAACGAAATGAGCGAGCTCAGAGAAAAGAGTCGTATGCCTATGCGTATGTCGAGTCTAGTTGAGCGATGAACCGCGCTCAGGGAAACCAAAAATAATGAACACGCGGATCTTCGACAGGTTGTTCATGAACAACGAGGATCTTCGACAGGTTGTGCACGCAAATTCCGGGACAACGTGCCAAGAACTTGCAGAAATGTTCAGTGTGAGTCATGAAACTATTCGTTTGCATCTTCATCAGCTAGGAAAGACGTGGAAGTTAAGCAAATGGTCCCACATGAACTGACAAATGATAACAAATTAGGTCGTCTTACGATTTGCGACGAAAAATGGATCTTGTATTCGAATTCTAAGCGTTCGTTACATTGGTTGTCGCCTAGTGATTCGGTACCACACACGCCCAAGGTTTCCTTGCACCCAAACAAGGTTTTGTTGTGTGTTTGGTGGACAGCAACTGGAATTGTCCATTATGAGTTTTTGAAAAGGGGTCAAACCATCACTGCTACCTTGTATTGTGAGCAGCTTCAACGAGTACAAGCAGCACTCATCCAGAAACAGCCTTCTTTGATCGATCGGAAGAAAGTGATATTCTTGCAGGATAACGCCTAGCCTCATACCGCAAAACTGACCCCAGAAAAAATTTCTGAACTCGACTGGGAGAGGTTACCGCACCCGCCATATTCTCCCGACATTTCGCCCAGTGATTATCACCTTTTTTGTCTCTTGAGAACTGTATGAGGCACCGAAAATTCACAACTCGAGATGGTGTAATAAAAGCAGTCCACCGATTGTTTTACTCCAAATCCAGGGAGTGCTACAATACCGGCATACAAAAATTGGTACACCGTTGACAAAAGGTCATTGAATGTGATGGTAATTACTTCGACGAATAAATAGTGCCTTATTGTTTCTCAATAAAAATTTATATTCTTCTACTAAAAACCGAACTTATTTGGTTACTTGATAGATCGAGAGCAAATATGGGATCACAAAATGTTTCCAACGAAACTTTCATTACTCCTGCTAGCGGAGGTGCAAGTTGTCAAAGTTGAGTTTTTTTTTCAATAGATTTCGAATATCTCAACAATTTGAAAAGAAACCCCCATAGTATATTACATCAAATTACTTTTTTTAAGAGAACCTATCCAAATCTTAGATGAAACGTAGGATATTCTATCGAAAAAGAATTGTTTGTGTCATCACAAAGTTACGAATCATCCTATGAAGATAAACATATTTTTCAAGTCAGAAACATACTACTGTTGGCTGAAATTTTTGTAACTATTTTTTAGATATCATGCGTAATAACCAAGGTATCGACATACACTAAAAACTCACCCTGTATGCAGGAATGATTACTGACGTTTCGGTCACCTCGGTGGCTTTTATAGGCTTCGTTCCAACAAAGCCGTGTAAGTGACACTAAAAACGTACTGCGCACGCTCATGACGGTTCACTGTACGGTACACGGCTTTGTTGGAACGAAGCCATCAACGAACGAATTAAAAACGTCAGTAAATAATCATTCCTACATATGTGGTTTCATTTAGCGGCGAGACTAACATAAATACCACAGCATAAGTTCCAGTTGTTATGGTATTTCACAGCGTCACAAAGCAACCACCAAACAAAACTGAAAAACATGCAAGACTATAATATTTTGTGAGTGATGTGATCTTGTACGCTAAATCATCTCCATATTTTAAAAACCTCGGATGTAGAAGAAAACTAATCTACTGGGTATCTCAGTATATTTTTCTAAAGTACGCTAATTTCTCAATACCGAAATCTAGCTACTAGACTTGGAAAGTACTGTTCAGATTTGAATGAAAGGTGAATCAACTAAAGACATATCACAAAATTATACTTTTTTAAATCATAATATGAGTCAATAGGTCTTGTTAAAAAAGAACGAAAATTCTTAAAGCCTCATAAACAGTGAATTTCTCGTAAAAAAAATAAGAAAGAATGCCCTCTTCTGAGACCTCTAATTTGGCGCAAGAAAAACTAAGTCTTCTAAATGGCTGAGGTATTTGATAAAAACGAAACATTTTCGTGATTCAATAAAACAGTTTCTGAAGCACCTAAGTAAATAAAAAAAAAGGAAAAGATTGCGTCTTTTTATTATCAACAAGCCTAGCTGAGTGAGATTTCAACAAGTGAAAAGGCCGATTACCCCCTTTACGCGCCAAGGCCCTTTAGAAATTTTCGGAGATTGAAACTCTACAATCCAGAAGTTAGACCTATCATATTTTTGTGAAATATAATATACTCAAACTACAAATCCAACATGGAAATCATACTCACCTTAAATTGCTTGGGGTTGTTAAGCTGGGTATGCATCATCTCGAATCTTCCTCGTAACAATTCTTCTTCAGGTTGTATGGCTATTCCTAGTTTTCTTGTACTTTCTTGTTTGACCAATACCTAGAAGATAATGAAAATTGTTTTAAATCTTGCGAAATAGATAAAATCATCACTCCTTTACTGTTGCAGTAATAAAATAAGCATACATTCAAATTACAACGAAAAATTCGATCAATATAAAGAAGCAGACTGTATTAGCAAGTCATACTACTACACGGTACTTTTATTAATATCACTACTAAAAAATTTCGATCTCTTGATTCATTCATAAAATCAAAAATAAGTCGTTGGGCTCATGTCAATGGGCCAGGAGGGAGTGCGCGTGCAAACAAAGCCTGAAAATGGCCGACTTTGGGGAACATATCGTCGGGTTACTGCCAAAACAAGATAAGTACATTTTTGGGTTAAGTGCAGTTCTCTATCTAAAATGGTGTAATCTGTGATTTGGCAAAACCAGATATCTTCATATTAAGAGGAAGAGAGTTGTACGCGTGTTCCACAAATACGTTAAATGCAACATTAGGCTGTTAAAGGCAGCTAAAACACTTGCGACTAAAAGTCATTCAAATTACCGTAGGACATAGCTAGTTTTCTAACAGAGTTAAAATAAGTCATAAGTCATAAGTCATTTTGTTTTAGTGCTGATGTAAGAATTTTGGAGTCAGAATAACATAAGTACCACATGTCGGTTTTTTTTTTTAACACTTGTGAATCGACATCAGGAATTGTTGTAGATATATGGCAGTTGCTGGCCCCTCCCAACTGAGCATTTTGCTAGTTGTGGACAGAGCTAAATGGAAAGAGGTAGCTTAGAAATTGGGCGCCTGTTTATCTAATTACATACATCTGATGTCACCGAAATATCGCTGTTTTCGGACACGTGAAGCGATCAATCATATTAGTGCTCTTCTCGAGTGCATGGTCCAAATTAATCCAAATATTCAAGTAATAGTGCAAACATTTTTAGAAACTGGGCACAGCTATATGGAAGTCGAATGTATGCACAGTGCATTTAATGTGGTCGCAGATGTTAGTTCCTATTTATACAATCCAGGACTGATTCACAATTTTCCACATGGCCAGAACGTCGAGATTGAATAAAAAACCGTATAATGTTAAAGAATTAAAATGTAAAAAATTTTGAATTTAGAAAATATTAAGAAATGCTAATGAAAGATAAATTGAAGAATACCTCGGGCGAAAAGGTTTACTGGCTTAAAATCAAGTGTTCCAAGAATACTAAGTCCTAGCGTTAGATATTAGGACGATCGTAGATTGGATTATATGGAAACGAAAGTTTTGGGTGAAGGAACCCAAATAAAAATAACAGATGCGTTTATAAAAAGTATACCTATATTGACTCAATAAAGAAAAAGTCTAAACTTTGTAAAAGTAATGTTAATCCTGAGGAATATTATTATTATTACAAATCGCTTCCAAACTCCAAAGAAGCAAATGATATATTACAGGATCAGCAGCAGAGGATTCTGATCCCCAGGAAAAACCGTCATATGAAGAGTCAAATAGCTAATCAAAAAAAAGACAAGTGCAAGAAAAAAATGTGTTTTTTGTTAATGGGTGGTTAGTTTTCCAAATGTTATGATTATTTTAATTACCGCTTTCTTAAGACTTCCGTTAAGAATTTAATTTATGAATAAAAAAGTATTTAATTTCTTTGTTTGATTTTTAATCTAAGAACAAAGTTTAAAATCCTCATATTTCACTAGTATAAAAATGTAAGTTGTCTGGTTTTGGAAGTAACCCGATGATATAATTTGCAAGGCCATACGTTCGAAGCGCGATCTAGTGACGGATACAGCAGTACGAACATTTTTTTTTTAATAATGTTCAGTGGTTGATTTAAGAAAAAGAGCCCGATCGGCAATTTTTCAATGGGGCCCACTTCTTCGGTACATCATATAAATCAACTAACACATTGTCAGGTTAATTTAATTTATTTGATACAGTAAAACAGAATTATGTAATTGAATCCTTGTCTAGTTTTTCGCTCAGGGAGATAAATGCTACTTCTCAATAAGGCATTGCGGTCAGTAATGGTAATTTTATGAGTTACTAGTGAAAAAAGAAATAGTTTATATGTCAGCTCAGGAACAGAATTCAACTCTACAAGTTTATTAATCCAATAGCCCAAACTGACGGCACTGAGTTGTCTCACACTTGAAATAAACATGTATCTTGCTGCTTTTGCAGAGGCTTGATTTGATTTATAGTATCGATATGTACAGTTCGGGAGTATCAAACTATCAAGAGGAATGAAGAGAAAAAAAATGTAGCTCATTATATTCCACAAAAAGTATGCATTGCAGAGAAAATATGAAGTTTGTATTAGTTTCAGGAACGCTGAAAAATAATATTCGCATAACCCGGATATAACTAAAATGGGGTATGAATAAAAAAATTAAAATCACATGTATAAATTGAACATTGTGCAAAAATCGGAGTCCAAAATCATTAAAAGATCCGACTTGGGATTAGGGGAAAAACAGTCACGCCACTGGGAACCGAAAATAAAACGTAAACATAACCTATATTTGTGGGCTATAGTTTTACGTATATAGTAGTGCCTCACAACTATGAATTGCATAACGATGCAGAAAATGAAGAAAACTCCAATGACAAGTTGCTTGGTCAACACGAAAACTCACATTCGAATTATGAGTGAAGGGTTTACGCATCTTATACAATAACTACGTATGCGATGTTGTCAATTGTTGATGCTTCAGAGTCACCCGACTAGTTGTCATATAGCATATTCGCTAAAAATAATCTAATAACAAATAATTTCTCCCATCACGTCATGGAAAATACAGGGTGTCCGCAAAGTTGGGGTTTTTTCTTTTACACGACGTGTAGATCTTGAGAAAATACGCGGATTTTCTTAGTAACATATAGGTACTAAGTACAATGTCTTAAGAGAACCGACATATTGGGCTCCGCAAACTCAATCAAACCTGAACCAAACCGAAGCCGGTCCTGTCCTATCCTTCGATCACGTCCAGAGCACCAGCGTACAGTTTACAACGTATTTTCTACGATCACGAATCAAATCCAAGCGAATAACCAAAATTTCTGTGTTATGTACCGCGGTTATAATATGGTTCAAGATGACAGACGGGTTGATGACATCAGTTACACGAATCGCTTGAATGCGTTGGTTTTAACCGCGGTTTTGTTGCAAGTTGTTTATTTTAGAAAAGCCCGTATATAATTTCTGATTATTTTTATTATCACTTAATAATCGGTGCTTTTTCGTGTATAACGATGTAGGGAAAGTTTCAAAAAGCAACCTTTCATAATATTAAAGGGAGAAATGTTTTTTTGTCAGAAAAAAATATTTTATGATGGAACCATGGCTTTGTAGCTATGATAACTTTCAATTCTCTAAACTTTTCCGCATGTTAAAAGAAAATATTTATTGATTTAGCAGAAATGATAGGAAAAAACGAAAAAAGATATTAACAAAACCGCGCATACAGGTGGACATCATCCAGTGAGTTTATATGGCCATATTTTAATATTCTTGTGGTATATGGCTACACAGGATACTTTGTTAAACATAGGAACTAGATTGAAAGTGTTCCCAACAACAGTAATGAGTATAAAGTTTCCCAAAAATGAAGCTGAAGTACAATAACAATATCCAATACCCGGCAAAATTCTAACTTGTCACATTTCAAATAATAACCAGAAATATATAACTACTCCAGAGTTGGGTAAATACCACAATTTTGCCTTGATAACTATGACATATAACAGCTGATTCATGACGTCACGGATCTTATAACTAAACTGATAACCACACTCGCTTGAACGGATCGGTAAATACCATTTTCATTTGGTTATCCGCTTGAATTTGATTACGATGTAAGGTAATGTGTAAGTACGGATTTTGAGACAGAGCCGTACGTAGAATTCAACTGAACAGTGAGTACTTTTTAATTTTTTTTTACTTGTTCGCTCACGTTTCACCACGCATTAGCTTTGTTATATCAAGCGTAGTTCTTTCTGAAAAGGAAACCCCAACTTTGCGGACACCATGTATATTACTAAGTACCTGTTGTTAACTTATTAATAGGTAGTTAATTACAACTATACCAAAAGTACGAAATTCCTGGCAGTGACTCATCTATGCTTTCGAAAAGCAGCAGTTGCCAGATTTCAAAAATGAATTTACCTATCCATTTAAAAAACTATAATTATGATGTAAAACTAGTAAGAACTGAGAAACGTATATTCAGATGGACAAATGGTAGTAGGACTATGAATGTGACACAATGTAAAATTTCTACTCTGAATGACGAGAGAGGAGTTGGTAAGTTATCAGTTTGGTAGTTTCGAACGTGAAATTGCCGACTATAAGGACCACATGACAACTCTGTCAGGTATCGGGCAGCCGATGATCGGGATTGGTGTATATCTCCGTTGTCTCTACCCCACTGCTAACATGACAACTCGCGGATCATTCGGGCGCGCGCGACAAGACATTAGGTGTTCAGGATGCTGTTTTACTTTGTAGCTTCCTAACAAAAGTGTCTGAAAGAACAATTTTTCGGATAATCAATAGAAAAACTTCAACTAACCGAGAAGAACATCCGACGACTAGTGGTAGTACGAGGGGAAGGAAGAAAATCGTTTTGGATAAAAATACCAAATATGCTGTTCGCAGACACATACATTCTTTTTTTTCCGAAACGGGATGCCTACAATACAAAAAACTGCTGAAATGGAAAAGGACGACAGTATTCCGAAAATTTCTATGAGGGTTCTATAAAGAACGATCCATGATTTGAACTTTAGGTATTTGAAGCGGACGAGGAAGTCATGTCTGATTGAAAAAGAAGAAATTGTGATGTGGCGACGTAAGTACTTAGCGGAAATGCGGAAGTACAGATACGAAAATAGGAAGATATATTATCTCGATGAAACGTGGGTGAATGGGGATACACTACGCCAAAGGTATGGCAAGATATGAATATTACCAGTCGTCAACAGGCCTTCAAGCACCTACAGGTAAGTTTGGACTTTTTCTAGGTCATAACTGTTGTGTATTTTATAATCCAGTATTATTCATTTTGGACATCTGCATCTTTGGTTTCCTACATATATAATGTAAATAATTATAATCCTACTTTAATGACCCCAGGGATTCTAGGAGACAATCAGAATACCTTGCCACTTTCACTAAAGGATTATACCTGTATATCCATTATTATCCAATCCATTGCTAATCACCATAATCGGATTATACGTTTCAATTCCCAGGTCTTAAAAACTTAATTTAGTTTTTCTTAGTTAAATGGACTTGGGATCCAAAGAAACAGTTTTCTGTTACAGAGCTGCCTATGTTTAATAATTTAGTGCCTTCTTCAGGGCTCTATAAAACCCTGAAAACCATTACTCATGAAAAAAAACAAAGATAAACGGATTCGTGACTTAAACGGATGAAAAGTGTTTTTATTCTTATCAGAAAAAAAGGAAATACAAGAAAGTAATGTAAAGTACGGTCATTAGAAGACTAATATGCTTCATTTACTGTTCTCCTAGACGCTTGAATTTATTGAAACTTTATTTCAGGTAAAGGGCGGAGGCTTATTGTAACACATACTGGCAGCGATGAAGGGCTTCTGGACAAAGGATTACTGACATTTAAGTCCAAAGAAACTAGATTTGAAGCATGGTTCAAAAGCATTTTGAGGGATATCCCTTCTGGTTCAGTCGTGGTAATGGATAAAGGTTGATTCTCACTATACATTCCGTTTCCATTCCGTAACCGTTCCGTAAATTATTGAAACTAAATATTCGCATAAAGCAGGCTATTGCATGTGTATCCACATTATCCGTAAGGTATACTGTGTATACAATCAAATTGTACTGAACGTTTACGAAAGTGATATGGAATGGAACCGGAATGTATAGTGAGAATCAACCTTAATGCTCCATATCACAGTCGCCGACTAGAAAAGTTCCCTACTAGTTCATGGCGAAAAAGTGAGATAATAAATTCGCTCAAGACAAAAAACATTACATACCAGGAACAAATGCTTAGAATTGAACTCCTTAATATCGCTAGGCAAAAGAAACCGACGTCAATACGAGTATTGTATGCTATAGATGAAATGGCTCTCCAGCATGCCATTATTGTTCATCGCTTACCACCCTATCATTGTGAACTAAATCCAATTGAGTTGATATGGGCGCAACTCAAAGGCGAAATAGCAAGGAACACGAACCTTCAAGTTACCGGATGTCAAGTTATTGTTACAAAATGCTATCAACAACGTATCCTGCGAGAACTGGCAAAAATGTATTCCACACGTCATCAAGGACGAGCAGTGAATGTGGGATCTGGACACTCACATTGACATTATTGTTGAACCAGTTGTGATTGAATTAAATATCCACGACTCTGATTCGTCTAGTGATGACACCGATATTGAATAATCATTGATTTTTAGATCTTATTATAATTTTGTTTTTGTGTTTTTGACAACTGATAATAATTTTATTATGTTTGACACTGAAGTCTCGATAAGTTTGGGTGTTCCATTATATATTTATTATATATACATTTTTATATTATTCATACATTATATATATATATATATATATATATATATATATATATATACCAAATATTGTCAGTTATTCGTCATGATAATTCACACTGTTAAATATCTGGTTAAATAAATAAATATAAATGAACCACTTCGCTATTATATGTAGTAGTAGTACAAAGATTTATTTAGCACATTTGGCTACATAAACAGAATAATTGTAAACAACTTAGAATTAGTAAATTCAAGCCATATGATATATAATTGTACATTTAACAAGTGATTCCTCAATTTTACTTTAAATTTTGTCAATGTTTTCTCGTCTTTTATCTCTGTGTATAATTTATTATATTCAATCAACCCTTGATAGAATACAGATTTGTAGCATATGATATATTTTTTGGTCATTAAATGGAAGTCATCTTTATTTCTGGTATTATGTAAATGATGGTCGACATTTGATGATGTTAAATTAGTTAGACTTGATGGAAATATATTATTATTTACTTTATAAATGAATATCATTACAAGATGTTTGATAAAAAATTTTACATTGAGCCATTTCAATTTGCAAAGCATTTGTCTAATTGGAGTATATTTATCTTTATTCAGTATTATTCTCATGCACTTATTTTGTAAAATTTGCTGTCTTTCAAAAATGGAATTATTTGCTAAATATAGAATAGTCGAACAGTACAAGAAGTTTGGAAGAATGATGGTATTATAGATAATTTTTCTGCCAGATGAACTCAAACATCTAGAAACCCTTGATAAATATCTCACTTTACTACTAATCTTATTTATAACTTTTTCAAAATGAATATCAAAATTAATCGAAAGTCAACAAAAACCAACAGGTATTTAAAATTTTTTATGAATTCAATATCTTCACCATCAATATTCAGTTGAACATTTGTACATTGTTTTTTTCCGATTAACATAGCTTTCATTTTACTTGTATTTAATTTTAGTCTGTTAGATGCTAACCATTTTGAGACAAGTTTCAAGTCTTCATTTATATAAGAGTTACCAGTCTGAATATTTTTAGTACTTATATAAATTATAGTGTCATCGGCGAAAATCTGAATTTTGTTTTTTTTTTACTGTGGCAGGTAAATCATTTATGTTTAAAATAAAAAGAAGTGGTCCCAGGATACTGCCCTGTGGAACACCCAACGTATTTTCAATTTTTGATGAAATAGTGTCATTAGCTTTTGTAACGAGCATCCTTTTAGATAAATGATTTATAAACCACTCTAAAACACTTCCTGATACACCATATGCCTTCAATTTACCTAACAACATATCTCTATCAATTGTTTCAAATGCCCTCTTCAAATCCAAAAATACTGCTATGACAACTTATTCTAAGTCTCTTCTCTTTTCTCCAATTCTCAGTTACCAACTGGAAAGCCGTTTCTGTGGACATTTTTTTCGAAAGCCTGCATGCGTCTCCACTAAAATTTTGTTTTCTTCTATAAACTGCATTAATTGGTCATGCACTATGGACTCTAATAATTTTTCAATGTCTGGTAACACATTTACTGGTCTCATATCGCTGCATCTTTTAGAATTTTTTATTTTGGGAACTGGGTTATTGTAGAGCATTTCAAATTTTCAGGAAAAGAACTGCTTCTCAGTGAACAATTGATCCAATTTAATACAGGATATCCCAAAATTTCGAAACAGTTTTTCAGCACGTTTTTAGTAGTGATTTCGGCACAGTTGTTATTTGATTTTAAACTGTTTACTTTTTTCTTAGATAATTCGATGATACGTGAAATTTTGAAAGTGTATGCAACACTTCCCCCTGGAAACTAATTTTCATATATTAACACCTTTTATAAAAATTAGTTCGTACGCACATGGAATAATCCCTCTCCACCCCTCTGCTCAGCGCAGCTACCTTAGGTAACAGCGATGAGTCACTGCCAGGAATTTCGTACTTTTGGTGTACAGATAGAAAGCATTTTCGGAGATTTACTAGCTTCCATTGAAATACAGGCAACATGGAAAATTTCCGAGATGTTTGCAAAAATCCGAATGCAGATAGGTCTATATTTTTTAGCAATCGGCGATTAATATAAGCAGTCCGCAATAAATATTATATTGTGGCGTGACAAGCGACACGTTTAATAAAACTTTATGAAGTATCATCAAAATTTTAACACTTTTACGCACCCTCAGAATACGATGCTGCATCTCCAGGAACTTCTGCTTCAACTCGGTGATTTGTGCTATCGAAGAGGAATGTTTTGTTTTAAGATCCGCTATATCCTTATTTACTTTATCCAGGAAGGCTTGATGTAGACCTGTTTGATATTCTTGATGGAGCATACGCGACCTCAGGTCCGAAAAGCCATTTATTGGCACCGGAATATATTTCTTAGGATTCGGATTGTCTTGAATAGCTGCTAGCCACATCTGATTATCGATGCCTATAAAGAACAAGAAAGTCGGTCAACAAATGTGACAAGGCAATACTACTTCTAAAATTTGATATTCTGCATTCAACAACAACCTTAGATTAGTTTGACAAGTACTGTCACTGAGCTCAGATAACAAAACAACTATACAGTGCTTCTGCCATATATGTTGCGGCCGCCTTTTCTCTAAAATTAAATCTGCTGGAACGTAATGGTGCAAAGATGACAGTATGAAGGTAAATCAAATATGAACCGAACTTTTGTTTTAGTAATTTTATTGGTATAGTAAATACAAGTTTATTTACATCTAATTTTTCTACATAATCTCCTCTCTTATTCATGCACTTTTCGCATTGGATAGAAAGTTTTTTAATTCCCCCATCAAAGAATAAAGCTGGTTGTGTCAGAAGAATCGCTGAAAATCAGGAAAACCGTATTTTCACAGATTTTCTCCAATTTTTGACATTTTAAACGTAGGATGTCATAAGGTGGCCAACTTCAAAATTCAACTTTTATATGTTTTTTTTCATTTTTTTAGGTTCCACAATCAAAATTTGATTTGTTTCCAGGAAAATTGAGAAAATAGGGAAAAGCACATTTCCGCTGATTCTCTTCAATTTTTGACGCTTTCGGCCAGAAAATGGATAGTTGGGTGACCTAGGAATACGTTGTATAGATTCATTTTTACGTTCTTTTCCGTTTCGTTGTTAGAATGATGATTTCTTGTCCGCAAAATTGTCAAAAATCGAAAAAGCATTTTTACCGATCTTTTCTAGGTATTTTTAGAGTAGAATATCATAGCTTTTTGTCAATGGAACCTGGAAGAATGGGCAAAAATACATGTTTCTGGAGTTTTCAAGTTAGTCAAGCTATGATATCCTAAAATGTAAGAAGTTGCGGTTTTTTCGATTTTTGACGATTGTCTCGACAAAAATTCATGATTTTGTTAGTGGATCTGAAAAAAACGCCAAAAAGCATTGATATACAGTGGATTTTTAAGTCTACGAAATTTTCGTTACAAAACTCAAAAAATATTTAATTTTTTTTTTCTCTCTAACCTATAAGTTCCACAAATCTATAAAAAAATCAAGGGCATGTAGGATATATGAATATAGCAACGGTAATTTTTTCAAAACTTTTTGAGCAAAATTGAGCCCGTATAAAACTATTTTCGAAAACACGTTCCTGAGATTAAGGGCCCCTAGAGCAGACCATTCGATCAAAAAATTTAGTTAAGGTTTGGATATCTTTGGGAGCAATTTTTATATTTCGCCTACAGCCTTTTCTTATAATCTAATTTTTACCTGATGGGGGATGCTTCAAATACTCCTCTAACTCTGCCTTGCTAGGAGTGACGTAAGGCGTTATACTGGTAACTCCAACATTTGTCAGCTGCTGTTTCTGCTGTGGTTGATTAAAGAACGCAGCCAAGTCTGTAGCGGGTATCTTGCGACCGGTTCCTGTCACTCCTTTCTCGGTGACGGTAACCTTCAATTCAGTTTGAGATTCAGTAAGGGCCCTCAGCTGGATTATTTCGATTGTGAGATTGGGCTTGTTGCCTAGGATTCCAGCTATTCCATTCTTCAATACCTCTTGCTGATTTCTATTAAATGAAATATAAATGCACATTTTGTTGGTGTGTTACAGAGAACTAACAATACAATTATTTAAATAAAATGATGAGATACAAATAGTGACTTGACTTATATCAGTGCCTTTCATGAAATTAGGAAGTTTCCTATAGTCAAAAATACTACTGGTTTCACTTGCATATAATAATATAAGTGGTATCTTTCACAAATCTGAAAGAATTATTCCAATGACTTAAAGCTTAAAGAATTTATGACAAACAGCAAGATGTCTGTTGGAACTTAGTCCCAGTTCGCATTGTCAGCCATATCACCAATATGGCCGCTAGATGCCGCCGATTCTGGTGCTACAGTATAAAGTGAATAATACTCACTTCAATTCGTCGATCTTCTTCCCAAAAATGATCCGTACAATGCCGTCCGAATTGTCGTGCTCAGGAATGACATTATACCCCATCGCCTTGAACCTGTAGAACGGGTTTAGAGGCACATATTCTACTGGAGGCTGACCTGGTGCGTAGTAGCCATTCCCGCTACCCCAGCACGCTTGCAGCATATTCCACTTCTTGATGACATCATCCCTTTCATCATTGAACAAGTTCACAGAGTAGACGGATGCTATGGTTTGAGTTGCCAATGATTGCAGAAGGTCTGGACCATATAGAATAAAGTAATACTCTGTTTAGTCCAGGCGATATATTCGCATCTGATGGGAAAAATATTCTGATTCGGATATTTTGTATAATATACAAAAAGATCTCCTTTTAGCGAATCTGCACGTTGCCAGGCCCAAATTTGCACTAAAACTTTCTTGAACATTTTCTTTTAGAAATTTCAAAACTTGTTTTTTATTTCACTACGGTAAAAGCTTTTTTCATTAAAAAAAGTGCGAAATATTCCATTTTCGACCCCAAAAAACAATTTAAAAAAATGAAAGTTTAATGTTGCCAATGTTCCTAAATATTCTTCAAGCAACCATTAACAAAATCACAAAGCTTCTGATGAGGTATTGTTATTGTAAACATTTTTAATTGTTAACCAAGCGCGCGCTCAGTGCAAACTCTGCGTGAGTACTAGCGAGGTACAACATGTAGGAGCGGCCGCCAGCCACGGCGGAGTACCAGCTAGCGTGTGCTCAACTAACAAGAATATTTAACAAAATTGAATTTTTTTTGCGAAGATGCTAGATGGTACATGGTACATAATTCAAATATAATGTCGCTCGGAAACTATCAACTTTAGAGAAAAGGTCGAAATCACCTTTTTTGTTCAGAATGCCTCTAAAAACCTAAACCACCACCAGTGAAAAAAACTATTTTTGGAATTTGTTTAAAATAATTGTTTCAAAAAATGTTGACGCAAATTTGGACCATGCGACTAAAAGGGCCCTTTTTGAATGAAATTATGCAAAAAATGTCAATCAGATTATTTTCCCATCACAGGCAAATATATTCTGGCCAGGCTAATCAAAGTGCTAGACATTTATTATTATCTAAGTGACATATAAATCCGAACACCCAGTTTAAATGGTTTTATTTTAATAAAATTTTGTATAAGTACTTAATGAAGCATAATAAGTAAATGATAAAAATTTCAAAATGATTGCACTGCTTTAAAGCCCTTTGACTTTTGATAATGTGTGGATGCACCCTGATGTGCTACGCATTCTCCAACGCGCCTAGGCATGCTTCTGATCAGGTGGTCAATGTCCTCCTGTGGTATCTCATTCCAGGCAACCACCAACTCCTCTCGAAGTGCTTCTAGAGTCTGAGGAGGACGTTGCAAATTGAGCAATCTCCTACCCATCATATCCCACACGTGCTCAATTGGGATAAGTCGGGAGATCTTGGTGGCCATGGTAACAATGTGACATCATTATGTTGAAAGAAGTCTATTGTGACTCTTGCAACATGTGGTCGGGCATTATCTTGTTGGAAAGTTGGATCTACCAGGGTGTCAAGATAGGGTAAAAGATGGGGTTCTAGAACTTCGTGGATATAACGCTGCGCGTTCATGTTACCTCTGATGAAGATTAAAGGTGACCTGGATCCATAAGCTATAGCACCCAAACCATAACTCGAACAGTGTGATGAACATGTCTTTCAACAAAAAACTGTGGATTCCTCCTTTCACCACCTCGCCTTCTAACCCTGACACGACCATCCTGCATGCCTAAACAAAATCGAGACTCGTCACTAAAGACAATACTGTTCCATTCCTGATCCCACAGTGACCGTTGTCTGCACCACTCAAGGCGATTACGTCGGTGTTCTCGAGTTAAAGGGATGACCCAGTGTGGCCGGTATGAAAACAAGCCAAAACTTCTCATCCGTCGGTAAAGACTTCGCATGCCAATAGGTCTTCCGTGTTCTGCAAACCATTCATTTGCAATGGACCTGGTAGTGGAGAAACGGTCCCTTAAGGCCAATAATCTTAGGCGGCGATCTTCACGGTCTGTTGTTCTACGGCGGCGTCCAGTGCCCCTTGCTCTTTGCGTACGGCCTTCTCGAAGCCATGCCTGACAACACCTAACCACAGTGTCTACACTTCTTTGCACTCTAACTGCAATTGCCCGAAAAGAAAGTCCAGCTTCCCGAAGTTCCACTATACGGCCCCTATCAAACTCACTAAGTTGACGAAATCGTACAGGTCTCCGTACTCTAGGCATCGTAACCGATCGTAAAGGATGTCAAGAACCAAAATCCGCCAACGTTGATTCTTTACTGCGGCTGAAATATTCATTTTTAGAGCGTTAAATTAAATTAACCGGAATGTCCAACTGATAAGGCTGAAAATTTTTTCACTTGTTATTTACAGTAAGATAAATACATTCACCAACTTTTGTTAAAATAAAACCATTTAAACTGGGTGTTCGGATTTATATGTCACTTAGTATATTAATGATTGCTGTTATGTATGCAATAAATAAATCCAAAGATTTCAAACCTACAAACATGCAAAGGATAAATTTGAGTCTTGACATGCGGCCTTCACATTTTCAATTACACAGTATTTGGCTTTAAATCTAAATGTTTGCCAGCGGCTAAATGAAACCACTGACGTTGGATTGAAGGTTTATTTACGTTTCGGCCACCCGGTAACCTTTTTTAAAATATAGCAAAAATATTACTTACTTTGAGAAAGGCTACCGACCTGGCCGAATGGTTAGTAACCTTTCAATGCAACATATGTGGTTTCATTTGGCGGCCAATAAAACATGGAGATTTAGATACAAGCACAGTATATGTTTCGGCAGGGTTATTACGTAAAAAACCTATACACGGTGTCCCATTTTTATCTCCCCATCTGAATATTTAGAAAACTGCGCATTCTAGAAAAAAGTTTCAAACGAAAGTTGTAGAGTTTCGAGGGGACAAAATGTTTGTGTTCTTGACAATGACATTACTAAAGCCTTCAAGATCATTGCAAGGTCATGTTTTTTTCAAATGCAACCCCCTTTACAGACACACCGACGGAAATAAGTGGCATGGTTCATCGTGATTACAATACTTCCTCGCCAGTAGTCGTGGGAAGTAAAAATTGAAGTGTCATCAATTGAAAATTTTAATTAAAGTGCTATTGATGCTATTGTTATAAATCATACCAGCTTGTCTAATCGGAGGCCTTGCGCCTGCTCCAAGTCCTGTGCTTCCAAAGTAACCTGCAGGAGCATTTCCAGCACCTAATCCACCATAAGTCGCTGATGTACCAAAACCCCCGAAACCTGTAGATGCTGTAGTTGTTGCACCGAAGCTAGATCCGAAGGTGTTCGAGCTACCAAAAAGCCCAGTACCAAAACCTCCCGTGGTACCAGAATTGGTTCCAAAGAGACTTGATGTGGTGTTGGGTGTGGGTTGACCAAAGAGTGATGGGGTAGACGTTGGTTGGCCAAATAAACTTGGAGTGGTTGTTGTTGAAGCACCTAAAATTACGGTAGAAGAAAAAATATGAGTAATTTATTTTATTAAAAATATGGCGGCATAAAGAAAATTTTCGAAAGTTACAACAGATCGTGACGAGCCATGTCAGTTTTGCCGACTTTGAACCGTTTTGTAAAAATACATTGACGATGTCTTAGGATTAGGGGTCTGGGTAATATTTTACTGTATTATAACGTAATAGTGTCAGTTGGAAATTTTAAAATGGCAGATGGGCGTCATTTTGAAGCTCCTTATGGGTAGTTTACATCCCATGGAATGTAAAATGGCCATCTTTAGGAATGGCGAACCTTAAAGACGTTTTAAAAACATTTTTTTGACATATTGGAGACGTCGTAAGGACCTCTTATGAATGCTGTATGACATCGTAAAGACGTTATAAAGACGGTGTTAGTAAGACTAAGCGACTTAAAGACGTCTATAATACTAAATTGTTTAGTGGGACATTAAAAAGACATAATAAAAATACGCGGGTCAATATATTTATTGAAAAGGATGTTTTGGAATTTAGTTAATTTCTTGAACTGTCAATTTCTTGTGTGGCTGTGCGGCGATTTGGACCTCGCTTTAGTCAAGCTCCAATAGCTAACTGCATCGCGTGCTGGCTTTGGCATTTACCAGCCCTTTCAGCAGATATTGAAAGAAATAGGTAGGTACAGGTTGTTCCAGAATCTTTTGTAATTTTGTAATCCAAATTTTGTTTGTTACGTTGCTTTTATACTATTTATTATGATGTCTCATTCAGAACAAATCACCTTAAATAATTAAGGAATAAGTATAAGCATTAGCTGTTATTGCACCAGGCGAGTATACGATTCCACTTAAGGTTGCCCTCTATATTGTTCAAACAACCAGTTATCAAAACGAAGAAAATGAAGTATGGCATATTCCACTTTGAAAAAATGTCAAAATCCACCAAATTCCTATAAACTGTATGCACCATATTCTATTACACATTCAGATAGACCCTTTCAAGAGAAGAAAATTGATATGACACACTAGCATTTTGATGATTGGTTGTTGAGTTATAAGCGACACAATGTACAAAAACGCTTAGCTTGGACAGCCTGCCAGTTTACCATTTTCACAGATGGTGATTTTATATTCCAGGGTAATGAAGTGCTCATAAGGGGTTTCAAAATGAGGTATCGCATGACGCTCATAGCATTTCAAAAAATGTTTCAAAATGGCGCCCGGTCACAATCTTGAAATTTTCAACTGCCATTTTCACACTGAAATGTGCGTCACCTTCATTGAACTTAAACTTAACATGTTCAAAAAGTAAGTAGTGAAAATAACTGCATTTATGATGTAAGCACTAGATCAGTACAAAATCAAATAGTTACATCGCAAGCTTTTTCGCCCTTATCATAGTAGCAAAATTGTGTGAAAATTTGATCAAAATCCGAGCGGCAGATCAAGCATTAGCGGACAGACAGACAGACGGAAAATGAGTGACGTGGTATTCCGTGATATACAACATATCATAAAAACAGCAAAAAAAACCTTTTCGAAAATTTTCAACATTACAATACTTCTCCGCTAGTAAACGTGGGAAGTAAAAACATAACCTTTTTTTCTGACTCACCGAATAGTCCCCCCGCTGCAGGTTGTGTAGTGGTAGTGCTACCAAAGAGTCCACCAGTAGTGGTGCCACTACCAGGTGTTGAGAAAAGCGATGGTGTTGAGGTACTGCCAAACAAACCAGGTTTTGAAGCTTGCGCGCCAAAGAGGTTGGTTTGCTGCTGTTGACCTGTTGCTGCAGTACCGCCGAACGCACTACCAAATGTCGGCGTCGCAGCTGAGGAGGCTGGTGCTCCAAAAGCAGTGCCGAATGTGGAAGCTGTTGAGGCGACTGAAAAAAGATATAAGCGGTCCAAAGATTAGCGGACAGACAGACCGACGGAAATGCGTGACGTGGTTTTTCGTGATATACATTCTGAGAAAACCAACAGTTGGCAAAAAACAAGGTTAAAAATCGCTTTAAAATATAGTAATCTCAAAATACTCTTGGGGGTCTTAAACTTAAAGAAAATTCGATTAATAAATATAACTTTTGAGGTTGTCACGTATCTAAATTAAAGCTAAGACCTTGCTCTACAAGACCTTGAATAGCATTTTGAGATTAGTTTATTTCAAAGTGATTGTTTTTCACGGCAAAATTAAACTTTTGGTTTTCGCAGACAGTACATGTCATAATTGTAACATCCAAAAAAACATAATATCTCATTCTCGAAATTTTTCGCGATTACAATACTCGCTCGCCCTGTGGCGTTTAAATTAAAACAAATGAACTATTATCTGAAGGACAGATAAACAACAATATATTGTCGTTGTCAGTTATACTGTGAAAAAGACAGCCGCAGGGGTTATTACATATCTTTAAAAGTTACATTATATAGGTTTTTTGTGAAATCAGGTAGGTTTTCGTATAAGAGGTCAACTTCGAACTAGCTGTTGTTCACTTGATGTGCACCTGTGCGTGTTACCTAAACGTCATGATGCTTGAGCTATAATGGTTTGGCTCTGATGTGATGTTACATCTGCTTCGGAGATGGTATTATGGGAGGTCTAAGTTGTATACTACGTGCCCTGTCTCAGTGAAGTTGGCCCAACACCCCAAATCATGATACTTATGAATTTATTTGAGCGCTAATTCAAATTTTGTGCCAAATATAATATTTTTGGTTTCTTTAAATCTTCATGGAAACCGACGCGGCTATTTTAAAGCGTTTTTATTTCGAAATTGTTTTCTTTGCAAAATGATTTGATCGATTCGATCAAATAAAGGTATGCTTTATAAAACAAATGATAAGATTTTTCGTTGCTAAAAAGCTGATTTTTGACGTTTAAATCAACTTTCAATGCATTGGTGTTGTTGTTAACAGTTAAAAATGGCTCGTGGTAAAGCTGCTTCTGACGAAGTATTTCTAGGCAAAAGAGAAGCCATTACTGACTAAGGTTCAGAAGAAAAACAGACTAGCGTGGGCCAAAGATCACTAATCAATGGAACTCCATTATTTGGAGTGATGAAGCCAGATTCAAAGTATGCGTTGGTGATACTAGGAGTCGTGTCATACACTAAAGAAGAAGTGTTTCAGAATGACTGTCTGAAACAAAGTTAAGTTTCGGTGCCTGTTACGATTTGGGAATCTATGTCAGCAAGAGGAGTAGGAAACTTACACTTTGTGGAAGGTATTATGAATGCTGATAAGTACATTAACGTGCTTCAAAATAATACCCCAAATTGAACAAATGCGTTTAAACAATATTGAATGTTGTATCTTCCAATAAGATGGAGCCGCTTGCCATACGGCTGAAAAAGTAAAAGATTGAATGTTAGAAAACAATATTTCAGTTTTAAAATGGACGTCGAGTAGTGCAGATCTATCGCCGTTTGAAACCTAGTGGCTTATCATGAAGAAAAAGCTCCGATCGAATCCCGCAAAAACCGATCCAGAATTGCGAACCCGCCACCAAGAAATATGTAACAGTTTTACACCAGATGACTGCCAAAGATTAGTTGACACTATGTCAAGATGTATCGAAGCAGTAATCAGTCGAAAAGGCGATGTAACGCAGTGGTGATTTGCTGCTATTAGGCTTCGTTGATTGTTATTAATCGGCAGTTTTTTTTTATTTGTAAGATATTTTTTCTTTGTTACAAAAAAATGTATCTTAGACTAATATTGAATAAAAAATATCGTATGTTATCAGAAATACATTTTAGTTTTTAATACGTTTCAGCTAATATGACAAATTTCATAAAAAACGTAGTTTTGATAGTTGGGCCACTGAGAGCTCGTATAGTTGAAAGAAAACGGGCGAAACGGCAGTGCATAGGCGCTTGTTTCATACACTTACTCGAGATGTATGCCTAGCTAGAAATTAGTTGCACATCCATTTATTCTTATTCATACTGGAAATTAAACATGAAAATTTGCTGAATTTAAAAAATGAGCTGAAAAAAGAAAAACCCTGGTTGTCAGAAAATTGGTCGAATCACAAGTTATATACATGCTAACAGTAATTACACACAAGGCGGGCGCAGTGGTTATTTCCCGTGAAGTTTTCAAAAACGCAAAAAACCGGGGAAGATCATAATTCAAAACTTGATATGTGTGGTAAGGTGACCGAAGAAATTTTTAATTTTCGTGCTAATCCCACATTCAGATTTTTTTATTTAAAAAAATTGATTTTTCGTATACAATGAGATAATACCTCATCCCACCTTACGAAAAGTTTCGAACTATTGCTATAGGTGGTAGTGAAATTTGAAGATTATTTTCACAAGATTCCCCTGCCAGATAATATTTACTCGTATTAGATAAATTATTATTTGCCTTGGACATATGAAAAAGAGTTTTTCTATCGGTCTACGAATTTCCCATGCCTTTTTTAATTTCTATCTCTATTTTTTTATTACTCTACCTGGCTGTCCGAAAGAAGTACCAAAAGTAGGAGCCGTGGCTCCAGCTGCCGGTTGTCCAAAAGTACTGCCAAAGCCCGTCTGTTGTTGAGTACCACCTCCAAATGATGATCCAAAACCAAAACCAGTTGATGCTGTCGTAGTAGCAGTACTGCCAAAAGTTGTGCCGAATCCAGTCGCTGTAAAATGTGTTAATCTCAACAAAAGTCCATGTAACATGATATATCTATACAGGGTGTCCCAGAAACAACACGCCAGAGTGACTCCTGTGTCACTCTGGCGTGTGTAGATTGACTGCAGATCAGTCAGATAAAATCAACATGACCTTAGTAAAAATTTTCTAGTATTCGAGATATTGCCACTTTTAAGCTTTTTCACAAAATCTCTACTTTTTGCTCTTTTTTGCCTGTTATTATTGCATCTTGTTTCAATATGAAAACCTTTACTAAAGTTTGACTAATTACTGTGAAAAAAAATTTACTAGACTGAATCGGCAAACGATCTTGAAAACTTAAATTTACTTAGATTTTTTGCAATATCATCAACTGATTCTTTTGGAAGATGTGCCTCTTGAGACAGGAAGGAGGATGAGGTTACAGAATGATAGGTGACCTGCAGACTACGCTAGTGCAGTAAGGGGGTATCTTGATGAAACATTCCCTAGAAGATGGATTGGCTGGCTAGGACCAATTTTGTTGCCCCCGCGCTCCCCAGACCTGAACCCTCTGGATTTTTTACTGGGGAAGTTTATAAGATAAGGTCTATGGAAAGCCGGTTCCATCAGCCGATGAATTGCGTCATCGAATCCGTCAAGCAGCACGCAAAATCTCCGATTTAAGTTTGAGATCTTTGAAAGGACAATTTTTCAGAAAATTAGGTTGTGTATAAAGGTCTGCGGTAGACATTTTGAAAATCTGTTGTGAAAGTAATAATAATTTATTGCCGGAAATATTTACTTAAAAATTTAATTTTCATTTAGTTAAATTAAAATGTTAATACTGATTCCTAATCCTTTATTTGATTTGAATGTTGTAAAAATCAATGGAAATAAAAAATACAACCTAATGTTCTGTTCATTATTTTGATGCCTACATAAAACAATGAATAAACAAGGATAATGGATAGCTGTTTTAGACATTGGCTAAAATAAAAAGCTATTTCAGCAACTACAAAGTTACTATTTTTTATTTGTAGTATTTCGCAAGTATTACGACTTCAATGACAGTTGGAATTATTCAGTTTTTAGTAAAAAAAAACAAATGTTATACTACTTTTGAAAGAGCATTAAATAGCTACTTTTTAATGTCATTTGCTGATTCAGTTTTGGAAATTTTTTCACAGTAATTAGTCAAACTTTAGCATTGAAACCAAATGTAAATTTAGTTTTTTTTAGCATACCGTACTCGCTTTCAATGAAATGAATACTCGGTTGTCTCAACAAACTATTAATTGTAGCCGAGGAAAAAAAATCATAAGTAAGAAGTTCTTTATAGCCATAACAGGCAAAAAGGTGCAAAATGTATGGATTTTTGATAAAACCTAAAAGTGGCAATATCTCGATAACTAGAAAACTTTTACTAAGGTCGTCTTGGTTTTTGTCTGATTGATCTGAAGCCAATCTACCTCCCGTGTCACTCTGATGTGTTATTTCTGGGACACCCTGTATATTAGTGCAATGGAGTTCAGACACTTGGAGTATTTCAAGCCCTCTTTCCAATTCCACTTGTCATTATTGGTAACCCACTGAACTGCTCTAAGTTACCTAACATAATATTATAGTTTGATGTGATATGCACGTAATAAGTGCAATACTTATCTGTCAATATAAGTATCATAATACATCATGTTTTAAATAAACTTTTAAAGGGCAAGATGAGAAAACTAGAATATCTACTATACAAATTTTTAAATCGCCACTCTAAGCTGAAAAAGTTCTAATATCTAAAAAGTATAGATTACGTCAAACGTTTCTGAATAGTTTTATGGTATCATACTCTCTAAACATTGGCGATTGAGCTCAAATTGTGAATAATTCCTATGAATTTCAAACAATCTAAAAATAATGTATCATATCTACCACTGCTGGAAGCCGAGAATACGGAAGTGTGAATCTTCCTTGATTATGCTAGTTGAATTATTAAAAAAACAATACGACTAGCTTGTATAAAACCAGATGGGACTTAAATAATGTCTGAGAGTTATCCTGAAATTTTTTTCATTTATCTGCGATTGTAACAGACATGCTTAAAATAAAAAATACGACATCAATTCGACAGAAATAGATCAGTTAAAAATGCGATTTGGAAAGTTTCTATTACTTTAACAGGATGATCGTAAATCATAGTGTATTCTGGACTAAAAAGCTTTCTCTAAATATTAACTTTGAGAGGCATTCGATTCCCAAGAAGTGCAGAATTCATTTATAATAAGTATTAGTTAGTATTAGTTGAAAAAATCGCGTTAGAATAGCGATTAAATATAGAGGGATGATGAGAGCTCATTTAAAAAAAATACACAAAATAACTCATTGTTATTTGGATTTAGGTAATAGCTTTTATAAACAAATGTAAACAGCGGATAACTCAAGCTTTGCCTTGCCGCTGTATCGCTCTGAATATTCAACAAAATTATCGTTTTTGATATGTGGGTATTTTTTTGCATTGGTAGATAAGAAAATAGGTAAACTAGTCATAGCATAACCTTGGCCAGTAAATCAATACAATGTGTTTTATTTGGTGTATAATTATGTTGATAAAAACCGCATTACTTTTTTCTCAGCATCGACAGGGTGTGCCAGAATATACGGGCATTTTTATATAATAAACAAGTATGCAAGAAATATTGTAACAAGGTTCCATAAAAGCGTTCTCTGCAGACCGAAATACCGGGGCACCGCGGCTGCTATAAGGAGGTAAAAGCAACTTTGTTAATCCTAAGTTGTAGTTCTTCAATCATCCTCTTAGCACCCGCGGTGCCCTGGTATTTAGACTTCTGCCTGCGAAGCTGCTTCGGTATAAAGAAAGGTCTGTACAGGGTGTTCCACGTAGAACTACAGCGATCGACTACTCGAACAGTTGGCGTACTTCAGGTTATGGTATAACTCATGTGAGGAATTCAGCTAAGAAATTTAAAAAATGATGACACTTCCACCGGAATTAGAGACCAACTTGCTTATTTTGAATGAAACACCCTGTATATTATTCAGTTTTTGGTATCTACACAAGATTTTAAATACATTTCATATATAACATTATATACCCAACCCTAATCCTTTTTGAGAAATGTCAAATTTTATGCAGGAAATCACAAATGCAGGTCCATAAAAGCCTCCGAATTTTTCGTATGTGTTTGTCTTTGTCGAACTGCTCCCTCATAGAAGGGGGGTCTGCTTTAATAGACTTCATTCCATATGTTGATAATTAATAATACCGGGTAGTCAAAAAATCGATAAAAAACAAATTTTAGAAAATGACAAAAGTATTTTTTTCAAATGGTAGCACCTGTTCCGTAAAAAGTTATCTACTCCGCAAATTAGTAGTTTAGTAAATATTCGAATAACTAACACTTTTATCTTTTACAGATGGATAACCGGACCATCACGACGCCAGTTCCTCAATACGATCAGAATTCGAGTGATACTGATTTGCTAAGTCAGTCAAATTATACTGAGATCATAACGGAGACTATTATTGTGTCAGACAGTGACAATATTTCATCCAACCTGACCTCAGTTATAGCAAAAAGTGCAACAAACAACGGATCAAGCTATGACGAATCGAATCTATATGTTGGCACGAATCAAATATCTTCTTATATAGCAACCGGCTTTTCACAGTTCGTGAATTCTACAGCAAATGCCCTATCAAACCTTGCAGAAACATATATAGAAAATATAAGAAACGACACAACATCCATCACAACAAATACTCTGGAAGTAGTTTCGTCCCCCAAGCCACTTTCGAAAAACAATGAACTGACTACCGTTATAGTTGATCAAGATTTATCATCTAATTACAACTCAACTGAAAACACTACAATTATTGCAGAACTTTTCAAGACATCTCCCTCATGGATCGAAACAAGCACTGTCAGTACCACCTCACCACTATTGGAGAATGCAACTGCAGAATCCAAAAGTATCCTCGCTCAGATCTCCGATTCAATCCAGGACGCCGGGACCTTCATTCTCAACAAGACAGAGTCCTTGTTTAACGGAAGTATTAGCATCGATGGAAGCTTGAGCAACAGTACTTCATCCAAGCAGGCTCAGGATGAACAAAATAATTTTCTGTATATAATCATAACTGTATGTATTTTAGTTGTGGTTGGGGTTTTGAGTGGAGCATTTCTTATAAAAAAAATGCATAACAAACAGAAGAGTTTTGATGTAACCATGATTAATAAAGCTTACCAGTGAATATACATACCAAGTGGTACATTTTTTAAAATAAATAGTAAATGTACCCTGGGAAAACTAGTATTTCGATGTCATTCTTGACAAAAGGATGACTTGTTGGAAAACAAAAAAAAAACAAATTCGAAATTACGTTCCGGCAGCTATACCCATTACTGTATAAACGTTCAAAATTAAGTTTGATTAGCAATGTTCGGCTCTATAAGGTGGTCATAAGACCAGAAATAATTACGCTGGTGCAGCTTGGTAATTTATTGCCAAAACACAAATGCGAAATCTGCAGGTTCTGCAAAGCTAAAATATTATCTTGTTCCTCTTCGCCATCTTCCTTCCTTCTCTCCTTTTTTGCTCAACATCGTCTGGTTTCTGGGTTACCACACCTGACAGACTTGCAAACTGATAGATTTCAAGATTTTAGATTAAACGCGCCTATCAAAGTGGCAGCAAATGCTCCAGCACTATCATGATGTCAATTTGAACTTATCGTTAGGAAGTAATAATCTAACGATACCATAATAAAATACTGTCGCCTAAATTGAAGGATTTCCTTATAGAAAATCTTGACCAAAATATGATAAATTTTTGTCTAAATTAGAGTTCGGCTGAATTAATAGAAATCAAAACGGTATTTTCTAATAAATACGACATGAAAAACATATAGTTATCAGTAGGAATTCATGACATATATCGTCAAGATCACGTGCCACTTCTAAATTTAACTGTTGCAAAATGAAAAATATCAAAAGAATTCAGGTTTACATATCTATGAAAAGGTATTTTTTTCAAAATCGGTCCTGAGATTACCTGCAAATGAAAACTTCGACAGACAGATAAATCGTCAGGCACTCCAAAAATTAGTGTGGTATTAATTAAAAAAAAAAACGTAACGCAAATCCGAAAATGATGAGCATCTAGAATAGAGATGCGACGGGTGCTTCTGTAATAATTCTTATACTTGACTTTTAATTGACTGAAAAATAGTATTACAGTCATTTTCATCAACATGCATTTACCAAGTGATTTTCGTTGTTATCCGTACCTCAATCGCTTTTTCGTACACTACAAAATATGTTTCAACAACTTTTTCATTTTTCCCGCGGTAAAAAAAAATCGATAAAATACGGTTCATCCCAAAAATCCGCTGCCAAATACAACAAAACACAGCATTAATGTTGTAAAAAAATGGAATTTCTTCAGGATAAAGGATCAGCGTATGTATGTAAGTAAGCAGTGTATGTCGTTCACATCAGTTGTTGCGTGATTGCTGCCTCGTTGGTCGATTACAGTGTGTCGTTGTTTATATCGTTATTCACATTGGAATAAAAAATGAGCGTTGAGGTAAGTGTTAAGTTTATACATATTTTGGCCCTTGACTGTGGCAAAATTTTACTGGCAAATAAACAATGTGATCTTCCAGTATTCCCCATGACCATAGAAGAAATAACAGACAAAATAATAAATCTTCATACCCTTTTTACGCATCATGGACACTAGGCACAGATTGATTTTCAACAATACTAGGTTAGCGATTCAGTGCTACCAACAACTGTATGAACCTGGAATGGTTGTCTGTCAAGGAATAACAACGAAATATTGAACCTCACTTCGCAAAAAAAAATGTAATATTTTTTTATAGTACTCAGATAGTTTTTACGAGCTCAGAGGTTTCATTTTCAAGAAGATACAGATACTTAATTTTTTGTGTTCGTACGATAATCAAACATTATAATTTCTGGCATAAGGATATTTTTGATGGAGCGTCGATGAAATTTGATAGATTCAAAATTGACATATGCAAATAATTATATTTTTTTATGTAAGAAGGATTGGGTCGATTTACTTGACAAAACTTAAAAACCATACAGAAACTGAAACCTAACATAATGGCCCTAATGAATAAAAATGTAGGAATTGCTTTGTCTTACAAAATTGACGGAAAAGCTTAAAAACCTATGAATAAAAATCTGAGTAATTGCTTTTGCCTTCAGCAATTGCTTAAAGTTGCAGCAATTGCTTTTAAATAAAGCTTTTTCTTTAAAAACACCAGCTATTGCTTAAACATGCTTAGAATGGGATGAATAAAACACGCAATTGCTTTTTCTAGTGTAGTAATTGCTATTAGATATTTAAAGTAGGTCGATCCCAGCTTGCATTTGCTTTTAGTGAAATTTTGTTCGTTCTACTACATATACAGATTGTTTTTACTGATTTGGAATTTGGTAGTTATGGCCGAATATATGAATATTCGTGTAAAAAAAGTATACAGTGTACGTAAAGAGTGCCGAGACAATGATTTACGAAAATTATATCGGTTTAATCGCGAAAATGTGGAGTGGAGTTATTTTTTGGCTGACAGCGGTGAAAAGCGAGGAGGAGCATTATCAGATGTGAATAAGATGAACATTTTTCTGCGTCAGTTGTCAGACCCTGGCTTTCAAAATGCCGTTGCTGAAGAGCTTGGTGTTCACCAGACTACTGTTTGTAAAACATATACTTCCGTCCTAAACGCCGTTTTGGAGAAGGCCAACATTTGGATTAAATTCCCGAAAAGTGCTGAAGACTTTATGGATGCTAAACAACTGTGGTCGGAGAGATACCGTTTCCCAAATTCTATCGGCGCAATAGATTGTACGCATGTCAGGATTCCAAAGTTTGCTAAATTCGGTGACGAATATATAAACAGGAAAGGATATCCTAGCATCAACATACAGGCAACTTGCAATACCAAAGAAATATTTACAAGTGTAGACTGTCAATGGCCAGGCTCTGTACATGACAGCAGAATATTTAAAAATTACAATATATTCAACATTCTTAAAAACAGCACCGAAGAATGTGTATTATTAGGGGATGATGGCTATTCTATATCCCCTTGGATTATGACTCCCTGGAGAAATCCAACAATCCCAGAACAGCAAAATTATAATAACGTTTTTTGTCGAGAAGGAGTAATAATTGAACGATGCTTTGGGCTATTAAAAGCAAGATTTCCTGTCCTACAGTATAAAATCCGGAATAAATTAGAAAAAATACCATCGACAATAATTTCCTGCGTTGTTCTTCATAACATAGCTAAATGTTTAAATGATGAAGATTTTGATTACGTGCATCATGAAGCTGATGCTGAAATTAACTTAGACACTGTCAATTTAACTATAAATTTAATTCGACAATTTGGACAACAAAATAGGCAAATAGTGACTGAAATGCTCTTCAATTATCATGTAAGTAACAACTGGTACTTAAATTACGTGTAGGTACACAATTAAAACAAATCATAAATACTGCACCGTTATTAAACAAATGGAAACAGAACAATATAATTCTTATGTACCTATATTCAACTTAAATTCAGATTTTATTAATTTTTGATACTCGATGTAAACCCAAATTAAAAATTAAATCCTAAATTAAATAATTAATAATAATTACAAGTTGTAATACATTTTTTCCTCCGAAAAACTACTGTTTGGCATAAAGATACCATCACATTGCTTCTATCTCTTAATGATTTCTCCTTGTTGCATTCGACATAATTTCAACTGCTCTAATAGAACTAATCGCTGCAACTCAGCAGTTGATAATTTTTGGGTTTCTTCAGTTTCTGGTAAATGTGACATCTTAATTTTCTTTGCAGGAATAGTAATTTCTTTTGCACTTGAGGGGGCCAGAGTGTCACTGATGGCCGAGGTGGAGGATTCAGCAAGTGTTATGCTTTCGTTGGCTCCCACAGAGATAGCACCTGAATGATTTATTTTGATGTTTAAAAAACCTACGATATAATAAAGTTTAATTTGCTTTACCTAGTATTTTTTTGAAGATGGGATTCTTCTGTACTTCCAACATTTCCATTAACAACTTTTCCCAAGACTTATAGATTATGGCTTTATTGCCTGTCTTATTAATATCAAATTTCTTCTTTATTTCGGTCCTCATATTACTTATTTTTTTTGGTAACTGCTTTATTGTAAGTGTCGCGTTAAAAATATCTTTATAATGTTGTACTAAAATTTTTAAAGCGGCCTCCTTTTCTATTTTAAGTTGTGAAACTTGCGATTTATTAAGAACGATTTTATGTTCTTTTAATTTATGCACAAATAACAACTGCTTATCCATTTCTTCCTCATCATGGGATTCGTCACTTCCACTTGAATCAGCCATAATTATCACTGCTTTTTTAGTTTTTTACCAAAAAACATGTTCCTAATCCCACCTACCCCAAGTTATGCCAAATGTAAGAAACTCGGAACTAAACTGAAATAAATGCGCGTATCGACTCCTAAACAAACTTGCAAGTCTAAACGCGTTGAACACATACATATATAAGCAATTGCTTTTAAGATTCGGGAAATGCAGCATTTGCTTAAAAATATTATTCATTGCTTTTCCTTACAGCAATTGCTAGTTAAGCAATTGCTTTTGCCAAAAAGTAATTGCTTAAAATAATTGCTTAGTTTTTATTCATTAGGCACAATGACTGGATTCCGAGTTTACGTCAGAAATTCCTCGCCGAACAAAAAATTGCATCCTGAAAAATATTCTGGAATGTATGTTATTATATACTTTAGTCCTTTGAAAAGTTTAAAAGTCCGATGTTTTTCAGTTCTTGGTCTATATTAGATCTTTTAAATACCCAAACAGTCCAAAAGCTTGGCAATCATGCATTTTTTTCAACGAAAAGTTTCAGGGCAGACTAAGAGCAATTTGTCGACTTCAAATATGCCCTAGGCGCCTAGACAATGAACTCAACTTTATAAATTGCAATAATTCACCACCGTTAATGACAGCAGATGCATGTCGAGCTCGAGATTCTCCATTAGACTGTTTTTTCATACATGAGGTCAAATAGTCATAAGCGGTTCAAGCAGCCATGTCCTGTAATAACATCTGAAAAGTACACGAACATCCCGAAAACGTGGCAACCACGCTCATTGCATGTCATAAAACATTCCTTTTTGATCTGTGCACTGTATTTCAAAAATACATAGTTTTCGAGTCTTTGGACCGACCGTGTACGAGTACTTTTAACACGTATACATTACTAATGACTAATAACCGCTTGACGGCATGTATGAAGATGGATTCTGATGTAAAATCTCGAGCTTAACAGGAATTTCGTGGTGGTTGCTATTTGAATTTACAAAGATGAACTCCAAATGACCTAGGTCATATTTGAGGTCATCGACAAACTGCTTTTTTGATGCTACTCTGAAACTTTTCTTAGATCTCCTTTTCCAAAATATGCTCTATCCAGAGTAAAAGGTCTATCAAAATAAGACCGGTTCTGGTAATAGGTGGTACTTTGTGCAGTTTTAATTCAATAACAATGTTTCTGTTCTAAATCAATATGGTATATATAATAACTGAATCAAAATTAGGTATTATTTTAAATAAAATAAAGATAATTTGAAGAAAAATTCAAAGGTGCGAACATGTCTATAACACATTTCGTTTTTAGTAACCCTTATCGCCTTTATTGTTATTGAATATTCCGATTGTTCTGTAAGTGAATTTAAAAAACTTTATTACCATCCACTTCATTAACAGAAAATATCGCGAACAGTAGGAGTTTATGTCCCGGCAGTTCCTTGGAATCTGAGGTAATTTCTAAATTTTTTGTAATCCTGTTGCTAGCTGATTTAATTTCCTCCACCAACGAAAGCTACAAGGTCGCTTAAGACGATGACAGTAAAATTAAAATAGAAAAACGGTTTGCTTAACAGAAAATAGAAGACTGTATAACACATGATAATTCCAAAGCATGGGTCAAAAATTTGAGGGGCTATACTTTGGGCTATTTAATACGTGTTTTACCAACGTGACGGTGATTTATTTGAGAAAAAATGTTATTTCGCCCCGAAGGTATAAAATAGGACCTATTCTAATTGTTTATAAGGAAAAAACAGATGCACCTTTAGCCACGCGGCGGATTATAAGAAAATCTGGGATATCTTTCGATACGATGAAGGCAAGGAAGGCCAAATTTCTCAAATAAATTAGTAACAAGTACATTTTTTCAAAAACGGCTGAGTGATTTTGAATCGTTTTTTTTTCTGTTAAGCAACACAGAGGTTTTAACCTTTGGATTTTATTTCAGAATTAACTTTACGCATTATCCAATAAAAAAAGAAGGAATCCACGGTTTTTTAAGTTTTTTTTCGTTCACATACCTTTGGCCGTGTAAGGTCGCATTTTAAAAGTATTTTCATTCCATAGAACTTTCTTTGAGCTATTTACATCAGTCTTTGTCAACTATTTGAATATACCCTAAACAGCCAACTTTGAAGTTTAATAAAAGTTAGTCTGCAAAATTTTTTGTATCTCATGGTGAGGAGCCTTTTCTTATAACCCCAAGAATATAATTCCGACGTAAATCATCTTATTAAATTTTTTTCTGAAACGAGGTATATTTTTGGCCAGTTAGCTTGGTGCAATTATCTCACTTGCGACTAATTTATTACATATTTATAACCATATTGACTGGACTATTATTCGATTTTAATTCCGCACCGTTGACGGTCTCGACTGTGACTGACTGTTTCCGCCACCTGGTCCAATATTTATGTAGTGAATCGACTGTTTCCGATAGACTCCAGCATTTTCTAGAAAAAACTCGATTCCTCCTCGAAGCTGGTAGATGGCGGTAGGTGCTTCCAGACAGGTCTCAATTATATTCTTGAATCTCGGTCTAACTTTCTAAATAGTGCGTAGCTGGTTGCCCAAGCGTCGACTTCCGGAGAGCGCTCCACAGTCACCCAAGGTCCAAGCTATACGAAAGCATTACAATGTGCATTGTAATTACGATAACTTCAAAACTTGGGTTCAGCTTTAGTCACAAAATCCGTGATACTGGTATATATCGGCCCGTTAGTCGTCACGCAATGGGGTCGTAGAATATAGTGTTATATTCTTGAAAATTGTTACACGGACAATGAGAAACAAAAAATAATCAGTTTAATAAAAGGATCTTCCGGGAGGAGTAGGTTTTCAAAAAACTTGTTTTTTACTTACCAAGAAGTACCGAGTCAAACTACTTAACTCTTGATTACTTGCTACATATAATATCATCATACTCCAACGCTAAAAAACAGATTTATCAAGCGGCAACTAAAATAGATTTGTGAAGTATAATATTATATTTGGAAACTTATTTAGCTCGAATGTCATCCTATATTTAGCTTTGGAGATACAAGGAGGAAAATGACCTTCGACTTAAAAATGCCTAATTCAGGTCATATTTGTTATGCACCGAAAAATATGAGAATAATTCAAGTTATTGGAGATACCAATAATAAATAGACGCGGACTTGATCTGCGACGTATTCCGCTTTAGGGCGCAACACTGAATGTCTCGCCTACTTACCCCACCGCCTCTCACCCTTCTCTACCTCTAGCCGCTTGACATAATATAAACAAAATAATACAATAATGAATCAAAAATCAACTGATCAGTTATCGTTAATATTTGTTACCTCATCATACTTTCCTGCAACTTTATGTTAAAGTATTTCCATAACCTTGACTATATCTTTTACAGGATATTGAATGGCCAGAAACTTTTGTGGACGCCCTCCAATCCACACGACAAAATACTGAACATCCAACAACACATGAGATGAATCTTTTACAATCATCATCAGTCACAGGGCCAACAATGTCAACCGTAAGAACAACAGTTACGGCGATATCCCAGATCACCACTAAAGCTGTTACCAAAGCTACTGAAATACTTAACAGTACAACAGAAACTATTGCAACATCTGTTGGAGAAGATGTAACCAATACAAGTACTGAATCTACAACTATGGAATCAGATAAAATCACTGCTACCAGTGGAACTATTACAGAAGAAACAACACTTACTATTATGTCATCAACGATAACTGAAAAATCAGCAACTTCTTTGGCTGACACGATTGTTACCTCAAGTACCAATCAAGATAGTCCATCAACTACTGAATCAATGTTAGGTCAAATTCAAAATATGCTGAACAGTCAAATCAACAGCCCAGATCCTGCTGTTGATGCTGATTCAGACCATGATCTTACAATCCAAGAAAACTTCACAATTTATATCATTGTAGCAGCTGTTCTACTGGTTAGCCTTCTATTGGTTGTTGGCTTATATATAACATATAAAAAACATAAAAGATGTCATAAAGCCCATGAGAGTTACAACGTAAGAGTGTCTGAATTGAATGAATATAGTCCATCACCAATCAAGTCAGACCCTGAAAGCTGCAAAATGTAATCACTTTACTGTGTTTCTGTTACCAAACTATTTTCACATATACTTGTAAATTGTATTTAAATAGGGGCTAAAATTGTATTGGTGATTTCAAAAACCATTTATATCTATTTTTTTCCAATATCCTTTTTTATTACAAACTAAAGCTAGATGGGATTGTTTATGTACACTTTCTTCTTGTGTAACGCCAACATGTGAGTGCCCAAAAAAGCTGAAAATAACTATTAATTAGCTTTATTAGAATCACCAAAAATAAAAATATGGTTGAATAATAATTTATAAGCTGAGAACATCTAATTTAAAATTAATCAGAATATAGTGTTATTCAGGAAATTACTCAGTTCTGTAATAGTGACTTACCACTATTTACAGGTTAAAATCATTCATTAGTCAGCAGCACTAGGGTAGCAATATGTTCTGATGAATGCAACCAATGCATTTGGCAAACTTTAATGGGCCTCCCTAACATGTATGTCATCACAAATGTGATCAGCATTATAAGCTCATCTTTTAAAATATATGGCAACTAACACATGGCACCAAGTGGTTTTGCCAATAGTAGTCGCCATGTCAATTGGTTGCCATACATTTCAATAGCTTAGTTTGGCTATAGTTGCTGGTGTCACCATCATAGCATCACAGTGAGGGCCTTAAAGCCAATTTACCAAGCAAAATATTGAGGGCAGCCAATGAAATACATGAAAATATACTTCTCTATTTTCTTATACTTTTCTTTTTATAATTAAGTTCCCTCATGACAATAGTCAAGACTTCAAGTAAAAGCAACAAAAAAAATTAGGAGTTTTGTACCATCATTGAAAGTTCCCAAAATTTTATATACACCTTAACCACAATTTATATACTTATACATTTGTTATAACGTTATATGATAATGAATAAAAACTATAAAAAATTAGTCATCAATACATTTCTAGTAATAATTTCATTCCCATAAAATACAAATAAACTTACGTTTGGTCTGTGTGCTGCCAAAAGCAGACTGTGAAGTATTTCCAAAAGAAAATGCCATAGCTTCCGTATACAGAATCAAATAAAGTTAGTTAAACGCAACTAAAAATTTATGTTTAGTTATGAGAAGTTCAAATTCTTCAAAAATGTTTAAATAAACATAAAATAGCCTAACCCTGCCAAATTTAAATCGTCAATGACAAACATGACATCCGTCAAAATTAACTGCAGGTTGCCAGATATACAACGTTTGCTGTCAATCTACAAATAGGCTTTGTGGATTCTTTCGTGTGGCAACCAATGACCCAGCAAAACTATTTTTTGCGAAAGTAAATCCATTAAGCTTAGCTGATATGACGTTTTTCAACTGATCGCGTAGTTTTCAATGAGGATAAGGATAGATGTTTGATGTAAAAGTATTAATCTATTAAATTAGCTTAAAATTCGTTGACCGTAGCAAATACTTCATATAGTTTTGAGCAATAGTACATCTATTCTTTGAGGTGTCTAGATAAATAAATTGTATGTTTCACGAGTATCCAGTACAGTAGAATAACAGCTGATTATCAAAATTTCCCTTATCGACACACAATTTTGACGTCAGCGCCAGGTAGACAGAGCCGTATTTTGTGGTGTTTTTGTAAGCTGTGCACTTGGTATTTATTTTATTGTTAAAATTCCCAGTCACTAATAGTATCTATAGATATGTGAACAACATATCTGAACCCGAACCTTAGTTTTACTCGATTCACACTCGATTCATTACTCCAACATTACAGACCAATACAAACATGTCACTTGCTGATCACCTGTTTACCTCGGTAGACGTCAAAACGTGAAATAGGCTGTACCGTGTACTGAAAGTTGTCGACTGTAGAAGGTGAGCCAGTGGTGAGAGAAGGGGGTAAGGTCGCTATTTTCAGGTTCTTCCACGCATCTCGTAAACTAATAATATCATTACAGTTCCTTCTACATCAATGGCCTACTTGATGGCATAACAACAAATTATGTTATTTACATTTTAACTGTGGGATCAGTACCTCAGGAGCTACATGGTATCTTGATTGATAAGAATAAAACAGGTACACATTTTTAAAAAATACAAGCCCAACAGCAACATCTGAAAAGACTGATTTTTCAATTGTGCTGTCAAGACAAAACAAGTCGAAATCTGTCAAGCTGTTTGGTCTGCATCCCGTGAAATTGAAATTTCAAAGCTGAATAAGTTTGAAATCCGCCATTTGGACTTTATGAAATTTTGCTTTACCCCAGTATCACTCGCACTGTTAAAACGAATCTAGAAACACTACAAAATCCATCAAGTAGTTGCGCGTGAAATTGAAATTTATGATTTGAAATTTTTGATTGAAATCCTTCACTTTTTGTCGGTGTAGGAATATTCATTTGAATCAAATTGTTCATGCTTTTAATTTATATTTATATATAATCTGTTATATACAGTCTGGAATTACCTACAATTCCAAAAAAAAACATCATAATCTCACAATAGAAGAGCGTTAACGCTGACACGGAACAAAAGAAATCTAGAAATACCCCAGCTTTACTAAAAGAGAGAAAAGACTGAAATTCAAGGAGGTCATAAAGTCGTCTTACAATAGAGGAACGACTGAGGATACAACCCTCTAAGAACGTCTTTTCCCGATCTGGTCTTTATACCTGGCAACGTCGCATAACCATTTGACATTTCAATGTATCTCCGGGGAAAAAGCACAATTTCCAGTTTTGACTTTGACAGATTGAACAAGACTGCCGAGTATCAAGCCCAAGTGGTAGAGTAGTCGAGTTTTACATATTTGTATTTCGCAAAAAAACTACTATTAAAATTAGGAAACATCTTTGTGACATCGGGAAACGACCTGCAACATCCTTTAATTCTCTCATTCCTTTCACTGCCATTTATTCTGGACCTCTGAAACTTTGGAAATGGCAGAAAGCAACAGTGAACTTAGCGATGAGGATATAATCATCAACGATCAGGACGGACTCCCGAATGTTCATCCCAACCTTATTCCAGAGGCGGAAATATCTAGTCCAGAGCAGCATCAGTCGGATGATGAATTTGAAGATCTGCCTACTTCACTTATAGTCACCAATATTCATGATTCGGTATTTGCTTCTTCAGGTGAGTGAGTTAATACTTATATCAACCTGACCTGAACAAAAAGTGAACAGAAAAGTAAGTAATTGATTAGTTTGCTGAATCAAGAAAAATTAAAGTTTTCTGTACTGGGTTGTCCCTATTTTATAAACGGAAATTTTGAGTCACCAAAATACATCTTTCTAGTTGTATCCAGTATACTATAGAATGACTCATACCTCATATAATATGATAGAAAATCCCAGGAAAATTAAAAACACCTGCTTTGCATCAGATTTGGAGCTTCCAAAATTATATGTTATCAAAAATGTTTTGAAAAGAAAAAATGGTTCAGTGTGAACAAAAGATTATCATATTACAAAGCTGGGAGGTAGGTATATCAGAAAAAAATAGTAATAAAAAAGTTTCCATGAACTCAGGTACAGTTAGGAGTAATAGTCTTGGTCCAATGAGAAGAATGTTGCATAATCAAAATACCTTTTACATTAGGCCTACATGATTGCAGTGTTTTATCACAATTTTTTATAAATAAACTTGGTAGAAAAGCTAACTAAAGAATACCTTATTCATATTCTATCTCCAATAATGAAACAGTGAAATTTAGTTGTTTTGTCGATAATAAAAAACTACTTGCAAATATCAAATTAGAATCGTGGACAGCAGTGTACTGTGCAACGAATGTTAATGATGCTGCAAACACACTCATTGAACGCATAAAATATTTAATTGAATGTAGTACAAACAGAGTTAAAATTAAACATTTTGACAAAAGCAGGAATCCCTGGATAACTAAAGGTTTGATAAAGTCTGCCAACAAAAAAGAGGAACTATACAAAATAATGAAAGCATCGCCATGTGCAGATACCTCCCATAAATATAAAGAATATAAAAATATTTTTATCAATCTAGTTAGAGAAGCAAAACGCTAATTCTATCTAAAAAAATTACAAGATGCCAAATCTGATCCAAGAAAACTGTGGTCAGTTGTCGATCACTTAACTAACAAAGACGTTCAAGAAAAGCCAAATATTGATGAAATTAAGAATCGTGATGGAACAATATTAACAGATAAACGACAAATATCCGATGCATTCTTAAATTTTTTCACTAATGTTGGAGAAAATTTAGCATCCAGTATTAAAAAAATGGTTTCGAACGAAAAGTTCACAAAAACCCAACTTTCCAATTCATTCTTTTTAGAAAGCGTTAGTCCGATTGAAATACAAGAAGCTGTCCTATCACTTAAAACCAAAAAAAGTCCTGGTGTAGATGGTATCAAAGCTGACCATTTAAAAATAATAGCCTATGACTTAGCCGAAAAACTTTCTTACGTCATTAATTGGTGTTTCCAATCTGGAATTTGTCCTGATGCATTTAAAACAACTGTTATTACTCCTGTTTATAAAAGCGGTGACAGAATGGAAACATCAAATTATAGACCCATATCAGTACTATCGAATATAGCCAAAATTTTCGAAAAATTACTACAAAAAAGGATATTACAATTTTTGGACAAAAATAAAATTATATGTTCTGACCAATATGGATTTAGAAAAGGAAAATCTACTACAGATGCAATTTTGGCTGCAATGGATGAAATTAACTCTAATGTCAACAAAAAGATACCTACTATTGGTATCTTTGTTGATCTAAAAAATGCCTTTGATACGGTTAACCATGTCGAGCTTCTGAAAGTTATGGAAAGATTGGGATTTAGGGGAGCATCACAAATCCTTTTAAAAAATTACCTTTCAAGTCGGGCACAGACTGTCAAAATCACTAACACTTACAGTAAAAAAATGTACATCAAGTGTGGTGTGCCTCAAGGAACAGTACTAGGCCCACTATTATTTAGTCTCTACTTAAATGACATTCAAAATTAACAGTTCTGGTAAGATTATATGTTTTGCAGATGACACCCTCGTATTATATAAAGCTGATGACTGGAGCACACTGAAGCAAATAGCTGAACAGGATTTTATAAGGATCATTGACTGGTTTGATACTAAAATTTTAACAGTTAACTTCAAAAAAACAAAATTTGTTGCATTTACATCCTATTCAAAATTTGTACCTACCTTCGAACAAATTTCCGTTAATTATCATGGCCAAAAGACCAAAATCAATAGAGTTAACACTTTGAAATATCTTGGAATATTTATAGACTCACATCTAAGGTGGGATAACCATATTAAATATGTTATCAAAAAAATTAGAAATGTTGCCTATAAACTCAAAATGCTTGCTAACATTCTTACAGAAAGTTATCTGCGAATCCTATACCATGCCTTAGTTGAAACCCATATAATATACGGCATCACAGCCTCGGGTGCCGCCTGCAAGACATATATTTCTGACCTGAATATAGCACAAAAAACTGTTTTGAAAGCCATTTTCCATAAGCCAAGATTATATCCATCGAACAACTTATATCAAGAAACAGGGATACTTGATATAAGACAACTTTATTTCTTACATGTCACCACCTTATACCATAAGTATTGTAATAAAAAGAAAAAATCCTATAAACACGAGCATAACACACGATTTCGAATAGGCTCATCTAATATCCAAAGACCACACAAAACATTATTCAAAAAATCATTTAAATTCTTAGCAGCTAAATTATATAATGTAGTACCAAACGAAATAAAGATACTTAATTTTGGAAAAAAATTTAGAAGAAAATTGAAAGACTGGGTTAGTAATGTGCAGCGAATGACTATACATAATTATATAGAAAACTAAAACTACAAAATTCCAATTACATTAATACCTTTTAGATTTAACAATAATTGGTATACACATATATGATTGATTGTTAGTTATTAAGATATAAACCACACACAGGCGATGCCTTCTGTAGTTTTTTCATATTTATTTGCCCATTTTTTGTATTTTGGCGAATAAATATTATTATTATTATTATTATATTATTATTATTATATGTGATTTTTTTTAACAGTTTTCACAAATGATATTTGATACATAAACACTACAGCTACATAAAATACAAGTGGTTTCTAATACAATCAGTGCCTCATACAGCATTTTATACTACTTTGGACCTCTGGTAATCCGACGAACATTATGCAGGGCAGTGTCGGATTATAGAGCACTACCTAAGACCCCCTATAGTCCGGAATTTTTTACAAATGAGTACCTTGTAATCCGACAAATTACATATCCAATGGTCAGATTATATATGTTATGTATATGTATGTACTTTGAAGTACAAATCATACATAGTTTATGTATGTCGAATTTAGTAAATTAAATAACAATAGAGAGCTTACGTTTTATTATAAAATTAAGCATAAATGCACATACGTATGTACCAAAATAATCAAGAATTATTAATCAAAATCATTAATGAATTTATCAAATTATGAAGCTTGGAAATATTCATCAATTTTTTTTTTGTTTAAGGTTGTTATACCGCTAGATCAGAGCTTTGTCCCTCAGTTTTCTCAAAAGTAAAAGTTCGTTGTAGGATGTACCATTCTCTTCAGCCCATTGTAAACCTAGCTCAAAGGCGTTAATTGTGTCTTGTGCTGTGACTTCTGGAGAAGTTGTAATCACATCGTCGTTATTTTCCTGATTGTTTGTTGTATAATTAGAAACCTCTTTTATAATCTCTTCGTCAGACATTTCATGAAACACATTTTCCTCTTTATCTATTCCACGGCACCAGATTTCCAAATCTTCCGGACATATCTGTGTTGCAGTAGCGACTTGTTCTATAACTTCTGAAGTAACACTGATTTGTGGAACGTTGCTAGGAGTGGTGACTATATCTGGCCATAACTTTTTTCAAGACGATTTTATAGTTGATGACGGTAACGCGTTCCACGACTGACAAAGAGCAAAAACCTAGTCTTTCATATTAAATTCTTTTAAGTTTTTTCTATTGGTTGGTCTTTTGATACGGCTCTCAGAAGTAGGTTTTTCTTATAGTCTTGCTTGACAAACTGAATAATATTCTGGTCCATTAGTTGAATCAGTGCAGTGCAATTTGGCGGAAGAAACATCGCAGTGATGCATTTATCCTCAGTTGTTCTTCTTCAGACGGATGACCGGGAGCGTTATCAAGAAGTAACAACGCTTTTTGAGGAAAATTATTATCTTTTAACCATTTTCTAACTTGTATGAAGCATTCATCAAACCATTTTTTGAAAAGGTCGTTTGTCATCCATGCACTTTTTTGTCCGTAATAGTGTACAGGTAAATCAATGTTTTTGAATGCCCGTGGTTTATTAGATTTCCCAATGACCATCATCTTAAGCGCGTGTGTGCACGCAGCGTTAGCACATGGTAGTATGGTTACACGCTCTTTACTTACTTTTCGTCCAGGTACGGATTTTTCGTTACAAGAAACGAAAGTTTTGTTAGACATCACACGCCAAAAAAGCCCTGATTCGTCTGCATTGTACACCTGTGATGGGTCAAGATTTAAATCGTTCACCTTTTGCAAAAATCTTAATTTAAAGGGCTCTGTGCAGGTGGCATCGTTAGAAAGTTTCTCTCCTGTAATAGTCATTAAACGTATGCCATGACGACTTTTAAAACATTCTAGCCGTCCTTTGCTGGCCACAAAATCATCTTTTTTTGTTATTTCCTCATAAAAAAAACTTAGCTTTCATGGCCAACATGGGTCCTGAAATTGGTGCATGCCTATTTCTCTCCTGAAGAAACCACATGTATAAAGCTTCTTCCACTTCTGGATGTTCAGCTTTCTTGAGTGTCTGTCTCTTACCTGGCCCTCAGTCAGTAGTTGACACGAACTTCTTGATGTTCTCGTGGTTTCTTTTAATGTCATAAACTGTAGATCGGCCTACGCCGTATTCACTTGCTAAACTACTGAAAGTATCATTGCTATTTAAGCTGTCTAAAATATCACATTTTTCTTTAATTGTCAATGTTTTGTGCTTTCGCTTCTGAGTTTGTGATGACAAATAGTGAACAATGAACGCACGCTAGGCCGTACCGCTATCACCAGTAGTCAAATTCAAACTAAGTAAAACAATGCTTACGCGTCGAGCACGATAGCGGTGGCGCGTACAAGTTGTAACCTGTTCAAACCTGCGTGATCTACATTAGCGAAGATTGTCAAAGACATGTCGGATTACAGGGGGCGCCGGATTATCGGGGGTCCACTGTATACTTTGTCATTGATCATCAGAGGGGTCCAGTGGACCTTTGCTCTTAGTTAAAAGTCTTGTTGGTCTGTTATCTGTCAGGTACTAAACATGTTTAGGTGGAAAAGGAAAAGAGAGAAGAAAAGGAAGGAAGAAATAGAGCAAAGAAAGGAAGTAAATTATTTGAAATCGCTTAAGCATTATTGCTTTGACTACTCCAAAAATAATTATGACTGGTTTTGTATACTGAAATAATTTTGGTTGGTCTGAAATTCACAATTTAATTTTGATCCTAGTGAGAGGCGCGCCTGGAATGTTTGTCAACAGCATTTTTTATGATACTTCATTGTATCAAACATGGCAAATACTAGCTGATTATCTGGTACACTCAAAATATCTAATGTTGGCAAATGACACAAACTACTAAAGACAAACTCGTATTTTGTTGTGGTTGTTTTGTATAGAATGGATTCATACTTGCTAACAATGCTTTTGTTTAAAAAATTTCCTATGCTTAAAAGAAAGATGATACAAGCAATATGGCTGCTAATGATCATGACTATAGTTGTAGTCACCATTCTTGGCTGGTCAAAGTAAGACTACCAGTATTCCTTTATATATCTCCATCTCGCTCATACATACACATGCAACCTACCCCTTTGTGTGAATGTTTGTTAATTAAGACATACATTTTTTAGATGTGTTCCTCTATCTCGAAAACTTTGTTGTTATGTATGAGTGCCCTTCAATCATATTTGTCAGAGTGACAACTTACTTGATATCGGCGTGCAATTTGTTATTAACCTTCAATATAAAATTGTACAATGTCAGAAAATATGATCAATGGAGAAGGCAGACAGCTCGTGCTAAATTTATTTGAGTATTTCCAGGAAGAGAATGGGAACAGCGGTCCCCTGTTACTCACTTCATGTGTACTGAAGAGAGTAGCAGATGCGCTGATGATTAGTCTGCACAGTGTTCAGCAAATAAAATCAGAAAATAAGAAAGGTTATGTACCGCCCATGGTACGATCTGTTTACTTATTTCATATGGCGTTGATGACGTACCCGCTAAGAACGATGACTACAACTATATATTTCAAGTAAGGTATGAACAAAAAGAGTTTTTGACTATGTTAATAATCACAACTGCTTAGAACTTGAAAAGAATATGACTTCAAAGTGAATTTAAACTGCCATGCAATTAGTTCACAATGAGTGTTAGTATATGACCGAATTGATAGGAGTAAAATTACAGCTACTGGAAAGGATAATGCAGTCTGTTCTATTGATTTTCCTCTTAAGACGTATGCACTCCTAGAATCCTGAATTAAAATTCGTGAAAACTCGCTGGCACATCGCTAATGGGATATTAGACATCTCGGAAATGTTGAGCAGAAAAAAAAATTATGCAGTTGTGGAAAGAAAAAATTACCGAGCATTGCTGTGTAGCGATTAGAATAAAGTGTGTTCGAAGAAATAGGGTCCGATCATTCCTTCAGCCGACATGGCCGCCCAAATTGTAACAATGCAAATGCAAAGCTCGTTGATGTTTGAATTTGGGATTTTCTGCGGCCCAATACCGTTAGTTTTGCTTGTTGACAAATCCGCTCAAAATAAAATATTGTTCAAACTTGGAAAGCGCTCTAACACTATTTCGGCCAACGCACGGCGTAGATGGTGGTCCTGCGGTTTCAATTCCTGCACTAGTTGAAGTTTATATGGGTGCAGTTTAAGGTCTTTTACCAAAAATGCGGTTTCCTCTGTTCATATTGACCTTGGACGCAGGCCTCTGATTCAGTGTCGAACCAGTAGACTCGAACTTTCTGACGCACAACCGGAGAACACCTTTATTAGGACATTGATTTAGATCATGTAAACTAAACTCAGAGCGAAACAGATGCCGCTCAATAATACACGAATCTCCATGTTTGTAATAAGCCTTAACACAGAACGCACTCTGCTCACCGGTGAAACGCTCCATGGCGACTAAATTTTAGAGAAGCAAGCTACTTACTTCACTACCCGCGTCCCGCTTACCTGTCACGAGCAATGCGGTTCTGAAAAAAAAATCTCAGTCACTGAAAGCTTGTTGGTATGAGAATAAAAAATTGGCGTTTGGTATAAACAGTTCCGAATTTCATCCAATTTATTATTGCCAACAGTGCCAACTTTTATACAAATATGTCACTTGGTGATCAGCTGTATACATCAATAGATGTCGAAACATAATAAAGTATGGTGAAAAGTACTGTAGTACAAGTTGTAATTATAAGTTATAGTTTTTTTTAGGCTACGTAAACTACATTTAGAAAAAAATTCTGAAATAAATTTATACACGTTTTACATCAACAATTTCTTCACAAATTTATTCAGATGGATTTCTTCAAGGTCATCCTGATTGTTTTACAGTGTTTCCATCAATGGATTATCTGTCAGCACTCAGCACAGCCAACCACACAGCAAATTCTTGCTAGAAACATTTTGAACTTTTATGTCTATTGTGGTTTTGATTTTGAGGTGGACGTCATACACAGAAACTATATCGTTGAATACTGTAGTTTTATCAAAGTTCTGTACTTGAATTGAAAAGTTGTTCAGCATAATGGAAATGAAAACAAGGTTAGCACCATGGAATTTGACATCCAGCTTGGCAAATATGGATTGATTTGATGTGAAATCCCTGTCTTACTCTTTGAAATTTAACCATGAACTCAATTCAAGAAGAAATCTGTGGATTTATTGTCAGAGTAAAATGGGTATTATAGTTAATATTTCATTTTGTAGTGGCAATAGACATAGGTAATGTTATTGTAGAATTTCTGGAAACAAGTAATAAGCATTTAATGAAAAAATATCTTGAATATTGACGGTTATGTTAATGAGGTACATTTTTAGTTTTTTTAACATTTACTTCAGATAAAAAAAGAGAAATGGAGGAGCTGTTTCGCAAATATGATCCAGGAGTAACCTTTCAGTGGCTGCGTAGTTTTAGAAGACTTCGTGTCAACTTCCAGACAGCTTATGCTGCTGTTACTGCTAGGATTCAGTTGCACCAGTTCAAATTCAATGATTCGGTAAGTAGTTTAATACTTGGTATCCTCAGCTACAATGCGTTTTAATTTTCATGCAAATAATGAATTAATACATGAAGATAAACATATTCATTCCAGAAAGTTATATAGTTACATTTAAACCAACTATAGAAAAAATGAAAATTGCTTCTTAAGTATTCCTTATTTTATTTTGTTCAAAGGTGATCACATGTTACTTCGCCCAACCAGTGACGCCAGTGAAAAATCCCAGTCTTCAGCCTCCGGCGCCATATAAGCAGTTCCTTATCTCGCCGCCGGCCTCTCCTCCTTTAGATTGGGAGCCGAGACCTGAGGGAGAGCCGATTATCAACCATGACCTATTGGCAGCACTTGCCACGCTTACGCCTGGTGGTAAGTAGTTCACTTGCAAACTTCATAAAAAAGCAAACTATTTCCACACAGCTCAAGTTTATGCCTGTTAGGGTTGCCATCAGTCCGGGATTTCCTGGATTTGTCGTGGTTCAGAGGGCATCTGTGGTGCCATCCAGAAGGGGTTTTAAAAAAATGTCCAAGGATTCCCCAACTACTTGAAATAAAAGATACAGACCTCTTGAATTACTCATCAAATCAAAAATAAGTCGTTGCCGCATGTCGATGGGCCAGGGGGGAATGCAGATGTAAACAAAGCCTGAAATTGGCTAATTGATATGCAAAATTACATGTTCGATCCAGTGGCTTATCATATGGTCGGTATTTGAGGTCAGAGTCGGATTTGGAAGTATGAACATTTCATTTTTTAATACTGTTCAGTGTGGCAGATTAAAGAAAAAGGGCGTAGTCGGCAATTTTTCAAGAAAGCCTACTTGTTCCCTTGTTCGGTACGTCATATACATCAAGTGATAAATTCTTAGGTTTATTTGTTTTATTTTATATAGTAAATCAGAATCAAGTAACTTTGAATCCTCGTCTTATTTTTTTTGTTCTGGGATAAAAATGCTACTTCTCAGTAAGGCATTGCAGTCAGTAGTGGCGATTTTATGATTTAGCAGTAAAAAATAGATTATTTTCATTCAATTATATATGTCAGACCAGGCATCTCTCACTTGAAAAAAATGATCAGCATCTTGTTAAAAAAATAAAAAAGCCAAGTGAATTAAACATGTGTCTTGCTGCTACAGTTCAGATGTATCAAAGTATCGACAGGTATGAAGGGAAAAAATTGTTGCACAAAAAGTATGCATTGCTTAGAAAATATGCAGTTTTGATTAATTTGAGGAATGATGTGCAAAATCGGAGTCGAAAAGCATTGAAACATCCAAATTGGGGTTAGGGAATAACAACCACGCCACAAAAAAAAACATAAACATAACATATACTTACCTCCTGATGAAACGAAAAATGTTGTTCTTGTGGGCTATAATTTTCAATAAGTAGCAGTGGCTCGCCCTTATTAATTCCACAAACACACAATCATTGCCAATAAAAATAAAGAAAACTCGAATGACAAGTCGCTCTGTCAACACAAAAACTCACAATGACATAATCATTTAAATGAATGAAACCTTTACCAATCTTCTAGGATAACTACGTATACAACGTTGTCAAACGTTGCTGCCAACGTTGTCAAATGTTGCTGCTTCAGAATCGTCCAACTAGTTGCGAAATTGCATTTTTGCTAAAGCAACCTAATAACTAATTATTTTTCTCATCGTGTAAATAAAAGTTCATATCTATACATTTACCCATTAACTTATTAATAGGTACTGAATACCAACTATATATATATATATATATATATATATATATATATATGTATGTATGTATATATATAAAGCATTTTTGAACCATTGAGGGAAATGCAACATGGCAAATTTCCGAGGAAATGTCTGTAAAAATCAGAATGTAAATAGGTCTAGTCAGTAGTCCCACATAAGTAGGTTTATAGGTACTTTGATCTTTTTCTTTGATCTGTATGTTTTGAGATCTATTTTTATTTTCATATATTCGCTATAGCAAAGTAGCCGTTACTACAAATAATCACTGCTTTACTGCCCTACTAGTCTAATGTCAAAATAAACGCAGGTACTCATGAACTCCATCCGTCATCGCCTGGCCAACCGTCCATCGTGGTGCATACGGCCTTGGGAGCTCCAGACTCAAAAGGAGCCACTCCTAAAGGCACTAAACCAAGATGTATCCAGACAGCATGTCCGGAAAGGAGTTAATCTCTGATTGTGTATGTAAGTATATAGGTTACCTCTCTCCTGTTACCCCTGTATGAGTAGGTGATGCGATCGCAGTATTGCTGCCTTACCAGTGGCGAAGTTATAGACACAGCCGCGCAAGATTGTCTTGTCATGATGTGTTCAGTTCATAGAACTTATTTATTTGATATAAGCAAATATTAAGCACCATATGAGGACAGAATTTACACTGTGCCACTTATATTGTATACATTCTATCATTTTATTTTCATATAAAGTAATAAACATTAGGAAAGATGGGTATATTTGTTTTTGCTTTCATTTTAAAGGGTTTCATGTATAATAGTCTATAGTATTATATATGCATGGTTTACTCAACATTTTATCCACATGTTTTTCATAGTGGTACATTACACACGTGGTTTCAGAAGTGAACTTATTAGGCGATGAGGTATAGATTTTCCAGTATTAACATTATACATATATTACAAAATATTTAGTTTTACATTCGATTCTTACGTTTTCAAGTTTTTTGACAAATACTTTGAAGTATCTAATTGCAAGTAAACTAATTAACGTTTAAAGCCATCTGGCAATATTATGCCCATTATTGGGGTATTCAAGAGAGATTGCCTGATGAGGAGCTATACTCCTTATTTCTCGATGGGTTTCAAATATTTTGAAATATAATTTTCAGGTTTCATAGTGACAGAGAAATTTACCTGATATTTATACTTTTACAACTAATTCATTATTTACTCAGATGCTTTTTTATTGTTCATATTTACCTAGAAAGTGGACTGCAATAGGGTGCGATCATCCGCAAGAGATAACTTTTTTTGAAGAGTGGAGGTAACAATTTTTTTTTCGGGATTTTTTTTCAGGGGGAGGGGATCCAAAAAAATCTCCAAAATTATACTAAATATGCAATTTTTATGGCTCAACCGGATCATCAGGGACGGGTGGGAGCAGCTTCACCCCCCCCCCCCTGTGGGCGCCCATGAACACAGGAAAAATCAACGCATCGAGCTAATTTTAAAAACTTAATCATCATCTTGAGATGTTTGTTGGAATAAAATTCTTTATACTTGAATACCTTCCTTCTACCTCACAATCCACAAGGCTCGCACAACTGGTAGGGTAGTTACACTGTGTTCAAAACAAAGGTATGACATCTTGGTTGTATATAAGCTAAAACTCAAGTTTGAAGTGCAGTTAATATGTTATTTCCTTTATTATCTATTATTCTATTGATTTGATATAGCAGGAGGGCCAAATCACACGAAAATATATTTCAAAAAACCACAACCACAACATTCGAGCGGTACGCACAGAATGATCGTGGAACAGTGTTGCCAGAATTTATGATCGAAGTGTACTAGCCTTGAGCCGAAAAATGTACTAGATTATAATAAATTGTACTAGATTCAGTTTAAGCTGCTGCTCACACTATTTACTATTTTTAATATAAAATACATGTGAGGATAAATAGGAAATAACAGGCAAAATAATATTATATATATATATACATATTTAAAAACTGAATATAAAACAAAAAACAATATAAAAACTAGATCTAAGGAATCATATACCTAAAACTACTAAAATAAGTAAACATAATAAAAATCAAATTAAAATCTTTGGTATTCTTAGGAACTAAACAGAACAACCATTTTTTATACATATAATAATAATAATATATGTACACAGAACACAGAATGTTCGAAAGTACACAAGGTATTTTTTTGGGGATGATTGACATTTTGACACACCACACGAAGTGTCATAATTTATTTGTAAACAATCTGTCTACGACAAAGAGACTGTGACGGTTCCCAAGAATAACAGAAGCATTCTCCTAAATTTCCTTTTGCATGTAAAATATCATTAAGTGTTTCTATCGTCAATCTATTTCTTAATTTTGTTTTTAACAAAGCCACTGTTGAAAATATTCTTTCGGCCGCTGCTGAAGAATGCGGTAGAGATAACAAACCTATTATCAGCTTTTCTAAATGTGGGAACATGTCCTCGTTCATTGCATTTTTTAGTTTTAAAACTTTAGACCAGAAATCGTCAACTGAATTTTGATCTATGTTCTTCAGCTCTGCAATGTCTGGTAGAAGGCGCCATTCAGAATTGAGTTTCTCTATGTCGGAAATTAAATTTGGGAAAAACATTTGAGCATCTAACGCAATGCTACCAACCTCACCTGATAAGGCGATCTGCGGATCCAACACATAACTTATAAATTTGAGAACTGGGTCATCAAAATTGAATCGTTTTTTGATCTGTTGGGAGAGTTCGATATAAAATTCCAGAACTCGTAATTTAAAGTTATGAATATCTTGCTTGCAAATATTAGGGTTACTCAGTAACAGTTCTGTTTTGGCACCAAAATATACATTTTCTAATGGAATAAATGATCTTGGATCATTTGTATCAATTTGATTCAATGGTTGGTTATCTAGAATTTTTTTTTTAACAAAATTCCTGAGAATTGATCTATATAAATCAGATGTTCGTTTTAAAAGCAGATGCAATTTTGGTTTCTCAGCTTGGAATTCTATATTCAGTTTATTTACCTGTTCTAATACATAGGAAAGGAAAGTAAAATATACCTTGAATATTGGATTTTCCAAAGAGTCCATAATACTTTTGGTAGCATGAAGATCTTCTTCCAAATATTCACTCTGAAAAAAAAGTCTTAGGGCATCCCAGTTCTCTAGCAACCTATCGACAGCAGCCTAAAAAAATAAAGATTCAACTGATACATCTTAGTTCACTGTAGAAATATATAGTTAGTCTTACTTGCAAAGATAACCAACGTGTCTGACAAGGGTGTAAAATTTTAGGTGGTTTTAAGTCTACAAACTTCTGAAATTCTTCCAGCTTCTCCTTTCTTTTACTACTATGTGCAAAGTAGTTATATATAGACCTTATGAAATCCTCCAATGTTCTTGGTAACTTTTTTGCTGCTGCTGAGGAGCATAAGTGAAAAGAATGGCAGACACATCCGAGAATAAAAATATTGGGCAATATGGTTCTAAATCTTGCTTGGACCCCTGAGATATGGCCCATCATTACTGATGCATTATCTGCTGCCAATCCCAACATGTTGTCCAAAGGAATGTTAAGTTGTTTTAAGTGATCACATATAGCTTTAAATAGACTTTCTGCATCTGCTGAGAGTACCCTGACCAAACCCAAGAAAACTTCTTTAGATCTATTTTGTAAAACGTCAAAATATCGTGCAACAACAACTAGTGATTTTTGTGACGATATGTCTGTTGTTTCATCCACAATTAAAGAGAATTTTTGTTTTTGAAGTAACTGAGACATTGAAAATTGATGTTCTTCAGCAATACATCGAGTAAGATTTGTCGCCTTTGTCCTAGCACATTTTAGTTCTTTTGCGATTGTAGAATCGGGACATATGACAGATAGTAATAATATTAAATGATCCATAAGGATAAATGGCAAATTGTGCTCATGGATAAACATAGTTAGTTTCAATTCTGCTCTACGTACACTCTTTAAAACATCATTATTTTCACAGTAATTTTCAATGGTTGGTGTCTTTTTTGCTTTTATGATGTTTTTTTCATGAGTCTGGGATGATGCATGTCGTCCTAAATGTTTAAAACCTCCAGCAATAAATCTTGAGCAAGCTTTACAGAATGATTGTTGTTTTTTTTCTTCTAACCAAGGATAGATTCGTATCCACTCTGATCTAAATTTTTGTTTGTAGTGTTTTTTCCTCTTTTTCTCCACCTGAGGCGTGCTAGGAATTTCTTCAGACGAAGTCATACTATCTGTATTCTCGGAAGAACTAACGGCTGATGTACTTGCTACTTCAGTTGTAGGTTCTTTTTTCTTCTTCAAAAACCTATAAAAATTATTCTGTTTGTAACAAAAATATTGCACTTTGCAATTGCAAATTTAGAAAATTCAATTAGGTGATAATATTATTTACCTGTCCATAATGGAAACCCCTTGATCTGAGATGAGAATCGGAGCAACTAACTAAAGGGATAGGGGATTACCAATAAGCAATAAGCCACACACGTATGTTAATAACAACAAACCATTTAAGCCAAAGAAAAGACCTATAACTGAATGTAAATTCGGTGTTTATGGTTTGTTTTCAAATTTTTAAATTGCACACCCTTCTAACCTTCTTTCTACTATGCCTAGTGATGGGATCATTCGAATGAAAAATAATCGGTCATTCGATTATCAAAATCATTCGAGATATCTCGAATACTTCAACCAAATGATTCGAATGATAATTCACTCTTCAATCAAATGTGTGACCGCTCGAAACAAAATAAAACCGATGCTGCCGCTGCGCGTCTCGCACCAGATGTCTCGAGCGATCATTCGTGAATCATCTTTCGCATGCAGCAACGCGTGAGCAGTGAGCCCAGCCGTATCTATGAAATAATTGGCGGTCTGGCCCGAAAAGTGGTAGGCAGGGCCGGCGTTAGGAACATAGGTGTAACATAGAGTACATAGACTGTTAAGAATCAAAATATATAAATAAATGTGTAGTGTGAAAACAAAAAACTATTACTATGCATTATTGTCTAACATACGTGAGTTCTATGTTAAATGATTTCCGAGCGCACGAAAAAAAGTGGGAGGGGGGGCGGCAGAATTGGGCTTGCCCGTGACGTCAAAAGTCTTAGCGCCGGCCCTGGTGGTAGGTATATTTCGACAATTTCGACTGAAATAGGAAGAGCTACCAAAAAAATGCGCTTGAGAATTTATGTTGTCGCATCGTAATTTTATTATTATGTGTGGTAATATAATCGAATCACAAATCTAAATTTTCAAGCGCATTCTTTTGATAGCTCTTTCTATTTCGATCGAACTATTTTTTTTATTAGTTGGGAATAACAATATAGCCTTAGCAGATTTCTCTCAATAGTTTTTTTAACGTATATTATGTGCCAAGTGGCGAAAGTTTATTTCAATTTTATGCATATTAGTTTATCTGATTATTAATTATATTTATAACAGCAGTAATTTATATTGATTTGATAATTTCATATTCTATCTTGGTGTTAAAACTTAAAACCTCAAACTCAATACATGATTGGAATTGAGCATTCATTACCTATAACTTTATTCCTTGCAACAAAATATGTAATAATAATAATAATAAATCTGCTTGGAAATATGTAACATAATAACAGAAAAATAAAACTAATGTTAACAAAAAGTTTATTTAACTTTGGTTTAAAACTGGAAAAATAAACATTTATTCCTAAAACAAACTTATTGTTCTGAACAGTAAAATAAAACTTAATTACATTTCTTAAACTTTGATTTAAAACTGCAAACATAATATATTATTATATAGGTTAATTTCTAAAACAAAATATTAGAATAATAATAAAATAAAATAATAAAATTAAACTTCATGACATAACAAAATATTTGTACCATACAAACATAAACTCTGAATTAATAATACTAGTCTAAATTAGAACTATTTAAAAAAATTATTTGGTCTAAGTTTTTTGGAGATAGGCGATTTCGTCTTAAGTTGGTTAGTTGTCCACATTTCGAAAATATCCTCTCCGAGGGTACAGATGTACCAGGAACTGTTAAATATTTAAGTGCAAGCTCATAGAGCTCAGGCATACTTTGTTTGTGTGCTTTCCAAAATTCTAATGGATTTTCTTTTCGATTTACAAAAGGCAGTTCCAAGTATTGACGAATTATTAAGGTAGCAACAGTAGTAGGGGTAACTGTCGACTTCACTGTAGATAACCTTGTGTCAAAATTTAACCAAACTCCGAAATCATTGTCTTTGGATGGATTTTGATTACTTAAGTCATCTTCCTGTCTATTTTCCTCCAAGTCATTTATATTTAGTTCATTTTTCTTTCTTATCAGTTGGACCAGTTCTTCAAACACCCATTTCTGAGCATTAGAAGAATTCGTTTCGTTCCCGAATCCCAACTTTTTGAACCTTGGGTCCAAAAATGAACACTTCGCGACAGTCTTATTTACTTCAAGAATTCCAAGACGACGTGAAATAATATCTACTAAATCATTTTTTAAAAGAGTGCAGACCTCATTTTCAGTACTGAAACGTACTAGCGCATGCTGCAATCCTCTTATGAGTGGTATTATTGAAGACATTGTAGGGTACTTTTCGCCAGATAGGATTGTGGTGATAACCTCCACTGGCTTCAAAATAGGAATTAAATCTTTTATTATAGTCCATTCTTGAGCATCTAAAAATTCTGGAGCACTGGAAATACTGGTAATAGTAATACTCAAGGAATCTTTTATCACCAATAATCTTTCCAGCATTACTAGACAAGAATTCCATCTTGTAGGAACATCTTGCTTCACTTTAAGAACAGGAAGCCCCATCTGCTCTTGCACCGCTTTCAATTTATTAGAAGCATTGTTGCTGTGTTTAAAATGTCCAACAATACTCCTACATTTTTTAGTATCGCGCTTAATAAGGGCTTTCCATTAAGTGCCTCATTTACACTCAAATTAAGAGTGTGGGCCACACATGGATGGTGATGTTTGTTCAGTATTTGCACTGCAGTTTTTATGTTTGCAGCATTATCTGAAACAATTGTAGACACCTTTTCAAATATGTCCCATTCTTGCAAAACTTCTTTTACGGATAATGCTAGATTTTCTCCTGTATGAGAATGTAGCATTTCCCTTGTAGCTAAAGCATTGGAATGCATTTTGTCACTATATATAAAATGGCAAGTAATAGTGATATATGATTTATTACTATCTGAACTCCAACAGTCCGTAGTGATTGCAATATTATTTGTTTCGCGCAACATATTTTTTAATTTTAATTTTTCTCTTTCGTATAATTGTGGGATAAGCATGCTTGAAAGCTTTTTCCTACTCGGCAAATTATATAATGGTTGAAGCCTTTTAGAATATTCAATAAAGCCTTCGTCTTCGACAATAGATAAAGGCTGATAGTCTTTTACTATCATTTTTACAAGGGCATTATCTATTTCAATTATGTCCACGTCAGTCAATTCATTGGTTTTAGCGCCAAATAATTTTAATTGCTTTCTTCGCTTTAGGGGTGGAGGATGGAATGTTGAGTCATTCGATGAACCCGTTCGATTTTCTCCTATTATTTCATCGGTTTTACTTGATGGACCAGCTTCATCTTCTTTGTGCTTGAATGAATTCACTTTTTGGTCATTATTGTCTAAATCCTTGTCGTTATTGGGTGGTTCATTTGCTAATAATTGAGTTGCATGCAATCGCTTCAAATGTTGATTCAAATTTGTAGTATTCCCAAAAAATTTTAGTTCTTTTTTGCAAATATTGCATTGCACAAAATTTGTGTTGGAAGATTTTTTAAAATATTCCCAAACGACGGATTTTTTAGCACCAGGTCTCATAATTCTATCAGGCATGGGCAAATTATAATAAATCGGTATTTAACGAATTTGATTTACGCTGTGGCTAGAGACCCGGTACCGGTAACAAAATTATTCCCGGTAGAATTGTTGCAATTAAAACATAATAATAAAAAGTACAATTATTTTTTCACAGAAAAACTTACACTTAGATTTATTTTAAGGCACTGGATATTCGTCCGTACATGTGCGGTCGATGTGACGTTTTGTTTAAACGGCCGCACATTCGATATTCTTGCCTAAGTTCGATCAGGTGAATGGTTTATTGAAATGTTAGTACATATTGAAATATTATTAAAACCTCTAAAGAAAGCGCTAACCTAACCGGACGATTAATTTATTTTAAGCAGTGCAAATTAAAACATGTACGGCCGTTTAAACAAAACGTCACGTCGACCGCACATGTACGGACGAATATACACTACCTTATTTTAATTTACCCAAGCCTGATAAAGTTAGTATTAAACAAAACAGACAAGACGAACGTAAATCACCCGCAAAAGAAAAACACCACTGAGCGAAACACCACCCGTCACGTCACGAAGTTCGAAAACAACTAAAACAAAATCATTCATCAGTGTTGCCACAGCGTTGTGGCCAAATTACTTGCAAGTACCAGACAGTTTTACTTGCAATTCCTTGCAAATACCTGACAGTTTACTTGCAATTACTGGCAAAGTTCAATGTTTTTATTCGTTTAGTTATGACAGGTATTCGAATCTCCTTCAGGTCTAATTCTACCGATTCTACCGCTGAATGAATTTTTGGTGAACCTGTGCTATGACTTCTCATACCTCCAAACACAACCTCCAATTCCGAGTGACGAGTGTTCCGCAAAAATAGATGTATATCTACCGACTGATTGATTCACGATGAGTATTCATATTTCAGTCAGTACGGCCATTTTTACTCCTCAGTGCTCTGCTAAGACTCAAGACTGCTGCGGCTTGACAGTCACAGCGGCTTTATGGTCCCGAGAAAAATGACAGATAACAGAAGCACCTACTTAGTGATCATGCGTTCTATCCCGATTTGTTTTTTCACTTCAGCTGGCTCGGCTCCATGTTCTAGGTTGAATCCCGCACGCCGTATCATAGAATGTTATGCTAATATGGCAACTGTTACGAATGTTTTAATCCATAAAATATGAACATCGCATCAATTACTTGCAAATTCCTCCAGAGCACCCATTCCTTGCAAGTTTACTTGCAAAGCTCCTCATTCCTTGCAAATGCAAGTAATTACTGGCAAAGCGGCAACACTGCAATCGTTGTTCAAATCGCTCGCGGCGTCGCGGCAGCGAGAAACGAGAATCAGAAATCAGAACTGCTGACTGAACGATGTTTACAACATGTGAATGATCATTCGAGTGATATATCGATTCTTAAAATCATTCGAATACTAACTATCCGATTATTAGAATCATTCGATTCTGCCCATAGCTAACTATGCCCCTCCCAAACAGTCTGTCATCTGTCATTAGTTTCAATAATTTCTGGCTGCGTGGCTGCCTAATTTCTGCACACGATAATAGGCAACCCAGAATACACCATACACGCCAAACATGCGAAAATGATTTGTTTTACAGTTTAAGTTCAATTCTAATGATACTTTTCATTTCATCAGGGCAAAATTGTTGTGCTTCATGTTTTACTAGTCTGAACTAAAGTTGTTATTGAAAAATTCGAAAGTCGTACTAGATTTTCAACAAAACGTACTAGCGTACAAAATCATGTTAAAATGTACTAGATCTAGTACATTTGTACTAGACTGGCAACACTGTCGTGGAACGATGGATCACTGGCGTGCCGACTGTGGACGGCAGCGGTTGCGATTCTATAAGTATGATTTAGAACTGTTATAATTTTGCTATCGAGGTTTTTATAATTTTGATTCTAACACTTTGCAACCTGAAAGATTCACGATATTACAAAATTTGTGTGTGATTAGTCTATAAATCCTAACATTTTTAAACTACAGTATCGTAACTGCACTTTAAATCTGAATATTGTACAGGATGCAAGTGCGCTACAAAACTAAGTAAGATCTGTTTTTATCTTGTCAATTTTCTCAAATCAGTATGTTTATTTTTGTGAACAAAGCTGGTTTTTGCCAAGCTGAAATTAAATGCGTATTTTGAAAGAACACAAAAAGTATAAATGCCACTATATTCGTTTTCCAGAAAATTTAAAAGAGTATCCGTATTTAGTAAACCATACATGAAATGTTGAATACTTTAAACATTATTTCCTAGTTTTTCGTTTGCCGCTAATATTACAGAATATGTCCAAGATTCCCGTTCTTAAAACAAGTGAAAGGAATCTAGCTTTGCTCCTTTTAACCATGGTCCTGGATAAAATTATTCATATAAGCTTTCCACTGTAACAATCTACGTATCTGCACGAAAATTAGATTTGTCCATTTAGGAATTGCAAAAATGGCGAGGATTAGTGGTTTTGTGAAGTATACTAATCGGAGAATTTGTGACAATTGAGCTGCAACTTGATCACTTCAAACTTTAGCTTTTTCAACAGAATAAACATACATGTTAGCTAAGGCAACTTTTGTTCTTATTTTATTAGAAAAATATGTTTATTCCACTGTATTGCTCGAATATGTAATTACTGTTTTACATATTTGACAGTTTTAAAGACGTAGCAATATGAAAAGTCAAATAAAATAGGAAATTAATAAATACGCTTGGTACAGCTCTCGTTTCGTTCCTAGGGCAACTTTAGATATTCACATTCACTTTTCTTTCTTTGCACTTATGTTATTTATATTTACTTACTATATAAAACTATATTTATCTATTTTAAAAGCTTTCGTTGTGATATAGTTTTAGACAACATCTTGTGTTTTAGTCTTTTTGATTTTACTAATGCAGTATGCTAAGTGATCATTTTCGGTGGTATTTGGTTAAGGAATTGCATAGATACTTCTTCGCCAAGGAAACTGAAAAAATGAAAACTTGAATAACTCCAAGCAATAGTCTTTTTGCTTACAATATTTAATAGTAATGAATGATCTCTTGCATACTTCTCGTACTCCGTTTATTTCAGCAGTAATTACATACAATTGGTTCTCCAAGCAGTTTCTTTCTATGTTTTACACTTTTCTACTTTTTCATATAAAGGTAAATATTATGTTGGGAAAGAATAAAGTAAGAAAGAACCTGGACAAAACAGATTCAAATAGAAACTAGAAAGTGGCAATGCATATCATACATACATTATGAGACCTACAAATATCCTAAATACTCAGCAACATGTTGCATTGTGTTAATTGTCATTATTGTCAATATCAGCAGATGCCTGAAATAAATTATATATATTCGTTATGTCTGAATGTATAGATATTCATGTTTTCTGAATCCACCTATAGCAATTTATATAGCGCATAAAAATACATAGAACTGTTTTTTAATCCGCAAAGCCTCGTTTTTCGAAAGATGCTCAATCTTGAAGATTTAAATGCAATAACTTCACGATTTTCAAATCTGTATTAAAGGATACAAAATGAATCCAAAATATGTTTACCATGTGCTTCCTCATGCCATCAACAATCTTTAGTTACGGCTTATTGACTGCTGTTGCGCGACAATGTCACCCAACAATGTTTGACATCGCCGAGTCATCAATTATTTCTGTTTAGGTATGCAAAAATTCTAGATCTAAACGTCGATATATCGATAAATTGATATTTTTTTGTGATTCATAGAGTTTAATGAGCTAATAGATAACGTTCTTTATTCTTGTGTGGATGTTAACACTAACATTTTTCAGAATAGATGAGTTTTTATGGATACTACCTACCGGCAACATTCAGTTTTCTATTTCGCGGACTGCCCCTAGTTTGACCTAACATTTAGTTCCTCCACTATTCAAACTACAAATCCAAAACCATCCAAACATACCCATAATCAAACATAACCAGAAACGTGGCCATTACGAAATTAGCATACACACTAAAAGAAGTGCTCTAGATCAAACCCATATAATATACTATTAAATGAGGGTCGTGGCGACATTCAACCTATATGAGTTCTAGCTTTTAAAATCCAGTTCATTGAATTGAGGGTCATGGCGACATACAGCCTTTTGAACTATATGAAGAACTCCAGCTTTTAAAATTGACTTCACCAGACTCTGTCAACGATGCAGGACACTTTATCCAGTACATTTTAGAAAATAATTTGGAGGTAGAATATCCAAATAATAATAACACAATCAACATCATTCTCATAGTTCCTGTCAGTACAGATTCTATTGAGAGAAGCTTCTTAAAGCTAAAGTTGATGAGAACTATGATGAGCCAAGAGACACACTCCATGTCCTATCAAATCTATCAATTGAAACGGAAATATCAAACAATTCAGTGAGGCCAAAAACCAAAAAGTTCTATTTTTAATTTGTATTTGTTTATTTGATATTTGTCATTACTTGATTAGCGATAAAACGTACTAATATATTAGTGTGTAACCCAGCTCGATAAATTTAACGTTTAAAGTTTTTTTTTTGACTGGGAAATGGAAGGGGTCTCGCAAAGCTGATGTCGCCGACATCCATATATTATGGCCTAGCGCCACCACTGGGGCTAGTTGAACAGCGCAACTGTCTGATTGCGACTTTTTTGCATCATAAATATGTTGAATATTATTGGGCAACACTGTCGCCCGATATAAATGGCGTGCATAAATTGGCTCTTATTAATATTAAGATAGTTTCACTGTGATTGATGAAAGTTGATTAACAGAAAATAAAAACGCCAGGGAAACACATCAGATACTACAGAATCCTTTTTGTAACGGCAATAAAATCAAAATACCTTCTAGAATGTTTTTTTGGTGGATATTAGACAAAATGAAAAATCGAGTCTGTTACCTGTTTTCAAAATTGTTCATTTGTTAACTACAACGAATACGCTCTATTTCCGAAATATACCTGAGATTTCTGTGTTTATACATATATGTAAAGAAAAATTAACGAATGAATTATTCTGAATGTAAAAACTTATATATGTAAATAAATTATAACGTTTTATTGTTGCAAAGGGTTTCATTTACTACAACAAATGATCGTACAGGTGCGGATTAAGTGACTACATTATAAATGGATAAAGGAATGTCACATATTGCTCATTTTCTACATATTTTTTTTTGAGAAAAACAAATTTTTGGCTCGATTTTTCGAAATAATGTTGACATGTGACATAAAGAAGTTGCAGAGCAAGCAATCAAATTTTGGATCAAACGATTTTCGAGTTACAGCTGAAAATTTTGGAAAAAACACTCTACTCTTACTGACCACGCCCTAGGCGAAGGATAAGTGGCTACAGTCGAGACAGGTACATCGTTCACCATGCTTGTTACTTGTTAAGTATTGGATGTTATTATTGATATTAAGATTCTTTGTTGTGATCAGATTGTTAGACTTGGTTAAAATGCCTAATCCCATGTTCCGCTATCAAGCTAACATGCGTTAACTGAAGAGGAATTATCTAAAAGCAAGGTAAGTATTGTAAAGCTTAATAAAGCTATAATATAGAGAAACCTCCTGTGGGTCCTGCTGCAGACGCGAAGGTAGAAGCCTAAATATCAGAGCACTGAGGCTGCTATGAGGAGCTTAAAGAAGCTTTGTTAATCCGATTTTTTAACTGCCGAAGATTAGTTGAACTGGGAAAAGCCTTCGAAAGTAGATTGTTCCCGTAATCTCGATACCCTAAGGATAAGGGAGCGGACGTATCGACCAGTTCTGGATGCACGAAATTCGTCACGGTTAGGATGGGAGGCCGAAGTCCGGCGGGTCTGTCTGGCAGGCACATCGCGCAGTGGCATCATGGAACGGAGCTCTGAAGAGCAAATTCCGTTGGCGTAGCGGTAGAAGAAGATAGATTGCCGGCGACCCGTCGGATTGTTTTTTTGATAGAAGATGTCATCACAACTTGTTTTGTATGAACAACTTTGCCTCTAAAGCGGTACAAACTTATCGGATTATTGCCTGTGACCAGTGGTTCTATCGGAAGATGACAGTAGAAAATGGTGCACTGACCGGTGGGACGTCTCGCGGCCAGTTGAATATTTTTTGCCATTCTGGCAACGTTGCGTTATAACGCCATGATGGATAGGCGTGTTGCCGTTAACGAAATTGTACCATGTAGCTGTACTGGAAATTATTACGCGGCTACACAAATTTCTCAATTAAGTTAATTTTGGTAGAATTGTATAGGTACACAGATTGAGGAATACATTTCGATGCTTAATATCTGAAGGTGTATGTAGGGTGACTGGTAATTCGACGTATTCATTGGAAAAGTTATTGGGGGTCATTCGCCATAAATGAACCTCCATTACCTCTGGGTATCAAAAATAAGTCTGACCCGAGTTGTCCACGTCATAAGATGTTTTACCGAAAACATCCCCGGAAACAAGTCTGCAAAAAAGTTTCAATTTCAGGCAGTGAGCTGAAATACTAGTAATTATTTTGGAAGCAGTTCTGGCCCGAAATTTTCATTTTTGCAGAAATGGTGTAACTTAAATTACAAAAAATAATTTTTCTGTTTTCTTGGAAAATCGACCCAATTTATTTCTGCTCTATTGAGAATATTGGAGCTTCCGAGAGAATATCATTTGAGAGTCTAAAATAATTTTCCTTTTTCGCGCATTAATGCGCGTGATCAAATGATAAATTTCTCAATTCTATATTTTGACGTATGACATTATTGTCGTCGGGCTAATAGAACTCTGGGAAAATTCCTCCGGACGCCCTTGGAATTAGGTAGGGTATGCGCCTCCGAGACACGAAGATCAAAGGGACCGACAGTGGCTGTCACATCTGTATAGTCTTTGTGAGCATGATTGATGGCGCAGTTATCGATGCGAGTACCAAGTCAAGAGCAGAGTATCTGAGGTTATAGTACAAGATGCGGCCGCTTCAATCTGCAGGGTTACTTTTGCCAGACAACCTTTTAATCAGTTCTTCTAACATTTATCAAAAAACAGATTCCTGCAGAGCGACCTGATCTTAGACTATCAGAAAAGTGTCCATATGGCGGGGTTGTCAAAGCACAGCGTTGCCAGATGGGTGGGACAGGATTTGCTCAAAACAAGGGCACAAATCCCTCAGAGTTTTTTAGATTAAAATGTAATTGCATGAAATTTTCTCTAGTTAATGGCCTACGTGTAGGCAGAGCCATGCTAATTTGCCATATTTGGTTTAACAACGTTATCATGCTAATTCTGTATGAGATTTAATAATACTGTAACGACATCATCCTGCTTTCAGTAATTTCTCTAATTCAGCGTATAACGTTTCCTGCAATCTGGTTAAATGAAAGGAAACTTGCTTGAATTTTAGATTCCTTACTACCGTGGTTGTCTTCAATATGTATGTATGTGCTGTGAATATATAACCTTTTTGATTTTATCAGTCGTAATTAGAGGACGAACAATAAAATTTAGATAGGATCATAAGGGGAAAAATAAAACTGAGCCAATTTTAGTTATTATCTTAATCTGTAAAATATTCATTTACATCACGTTTCTATTTACAATTATTCTAATTGCTAGAAAGAAGTACATTTCTATAAAATATATATTCTACAATCTTGTAAAACAATATACAAAATTGTATTTTTCCAAGGCAGCATCTGAACACACAGTCTTCAAATATACTAGCCAAAAGGCATAAATCTATTCCTATCAGTAACGAACTCATTCGCAAAACAGTACTTTCGCAAAGACAGGCCAAAAAAAGGAGCCACTGTTGACCTGCGATTTGAGCAGAAATTAAGAGTAAGTACCTGGTGATTTTTTTTAAAATCTGTTTCGCAAGCAGAATTTTAAATTTTTGCAAAAACCTAAAATAACAACCGCAGCACAACATGTATATCTGTAAAACTACCACCATGTTCTTTTACAAGGTGTCGCAGACTCAGATGGCAATCTCTAGGAAAATACAAAAATAATACCAAAAAAGTGTATAAAACAAATGTCGTACCGTGTTCCCCTATGGACTGCAGGCACCCGAAAGCACGATACTGAAAATAAATGGACGGAATTATGCAGAAAACGTTTTACATGTCATTGCATGCAAGCTCTTGCAGTTGAAAGACGGCATTGATTTATGTGCAAGACAATTGCATCCAATCATTTGCAGTTGCAAGCCGGGCCTGTTTTCTGGATTCAAATGAGCAAGGTTGGTCCATATAAACTAATGAAATATTCTCTATCAGATTTCTAACCAAAAACTTTGTTTTTTATTTTTTACCCTTCAGGACACGGCTTTAATATCCAAAAGCTATCCAACTGATTTTTATGTAAAACCCCGGCAGTTGCAAGAAAATGACTAGAATAGTCATCTGTTTTGTTAGTGCACATGCATCTGATCAACATTTCTCTTGCTCTTGCTAACTGTAAAACGTGTATAATTCAACGAAATTTTGACAGCATAGGTGATGCCTCACAAGAGGATCTCCATGGAAGAAAGTCAGTTGATTTAGATCGCGCCTTAACGCAATATTGCTGGTTTGCCTAATTCTATATCACAAAAATGGCGTCAAGTAGGTTGACTCTGCACTTTCCATGCAACGCCTTTATCAGTTCATAAAGTATTATGTTCAGCACAAACTAGAACCTCTGAGAAAAAGAGTGAGTCAAACAGGTCCATACAATTAGTCCATAGACATTTTTCAGAGCATATGAAACACTATGCTGTGGAGCGGCAGAAATACGTGTAATATCATATCAGAATAAGGCAACATTGACCAAGCAGCAGCCGAGGCCGGTAGGTGTATGCCTGCTGATAATCTTCTCGCTCGATGTCGTTTCGGTTTTAAGGGAAGAATTTGGGGAGCGTTATAACATCAAAAAATCACTACCTCCCTATAACCTCCACCACCAATTTTTTTTAACGTCTAAACTTTTTTCAGAAATCAGGATCCTCTGAAATGTCAAAACAGAATGGACGATTTTTATTCTTTTTCATTTTTGGCCTTTTTCTCTGCCGTCACTGGACCGATTTTCAAAAACTATAAATCCGCGCGGTACTTCTCAGGTTATAAAATTAGCGGACAAACAGCCCGACGGGAATGAGTGACATGGTTTTTCGTGGTTTTCGACATCGAAAAAACATCTCATTTTCGAAAATTTTCTTAATTATAATACTTCCATGTCAGTAGTCCTGGGTAGTAAAACAAGTAGACTCGCTCAATTTCGATAAGATTAGTTGTTTTTGAGAAAAACAGTATTGCTTCAGTGCGCCTCCCATTGATTTATACTGGAGACGATCCTCAAAAAATCGATAGAAACCTAAAACTAGATTAAGCGATCTGAAAATCAATAAAGTTTTTCTGGTCGCTAATTATGATTTTATTGTCAGAATTACGATATAGTGTATCCAATAGCAACATTGATAGAACTCGAAATAATATAACACAAAGTGCCATCTACTGTTAGAATCGGCCGCTACAAAAGTCTGGACACAAATGTGGCCGCTTGATGCCGCCTTTCTGGTGCTATAGTAATACGGTCTACTCGCCATAGATCAAACTAGTAATATACAGGGTGCTGCAGCATAACTTTTTTTTTAAATGAGCACCATTCAGTCGGTTGATGTAGCGGAGCGTTTAGTTGTCTCGTTCGAGAGGCGGGACTATAAAGTTTTGTCCCGACACAGTTCAGTCGCCACCATGGGTTGGAACAGGGAGGAGCGTGCTTTTGCTGTTGAGGCCTACTTTTCGAGCGGATGTTCTATGATCGCAGCCCATCGCGCCTTTCGGAATCACACTTGTTACGTGAATCACTACGTTCAGACACACAGCAAGTGCGACAAGACGAATAACTGGAATCCCCCGCCCCATTAGATCCTCTGAAAATGTTGATGCAGTAAGAGGTTCAATGTCGCTGTCGCCACGGCGTTCTGCGCGCAAACATGCGGCAGCACTTGGACTTTCCAGTTCTGGTCTGGTTCTTAATCATCTTCATTTCCATCCTTACAAAATGGCAATTGCGCAGGAACTTTCTGAACGTGACTTCAATTCTCGGATGAACGTATGGATTTTTGTGGATCCGTCAACAAACAAAACATGCACTACTGGACTGACACTAATCCTCGAGAATTGCATCAAAGACTACCTAAAGTGTTGTGCAATTTCCTCAAGTCCCTGGTTATTTGAGGAAAATGAAGTCGCAGTAACAGTGGATTCGGGATTCGGACCGGTATGTAAACATGTTACAGAGATTTTTTTCAATAGCTCAATTAGTTGGACTCAGGGGACATTTGGTTCCAACACACTTCAAGAGCATAATGGCTGTTTTGAGAGAATATTTCCCAGAACGCCTCATCTCAATTAGGCGCGATTTGTAGTGGCCGGCCCGCTCTCCCGATTAGGCTCCTTGTAATTTGTGTTTTTTTTTTGAAATCCCATGTTTATGTGAACCATCCAAGGAACCTGCAAGATTTGAAGTCCAACATCCGAGATGAAATTCTGGAAAGAGTCATGACAAACGCCAGAAATCGGTTTACTCTGTGTACCGAGAGTGGGGAACGTCACCTATCTATATAAAACTTATAAAACAAGACTTTACGAATGAGCCTATATTATACAAAACAAATAAAAATGTTGTGATTCATAAAATTGCTTCTATTAAGTTAAAAATAAGGAAGTTATGATGCCACTTCCTGACTGGTTGGCGCTGTCCGTGGTCGGAGAAACAAAAGTTGCCACAGTGCTGACCCGGCCAATATCGTTAAAAAGTTATTTGAGATAAACAGATTCCCAGCAGCATGTACCTATGTATATATGGTAGCCCTGCAGGATTCTTTATTATAGAAACTTGCAGCATTTTGTATTATATAGCTCCAATAAATTGCCATCTGTCGTGGACATCCATAATCTGCGGTTTAATAAATGTAAATTTAGATTTATTTTCCGCCTTCATTATACTAGGAAAGACAAATATCTGCCAACAAGCCTATATTCTTCAACTCGTTTGAAGAAATGAATTTTGAGTAAACGTTATTTTACTTGCACTGTACTAGCTTTTCAGTGGTTGTTCTTCCATTTCGGTCTTCTGGTTTTCATCCTCGTCATCCGCCGTGGCCCCTTTCGCACATATTGCTGTGAAGCAGGTATCTCCAGCTCCAAACTTTTCACCGTCCTCGATAGTTTGTGGCATCGCTTTATCCAAAGTCTCCGGAAGAAAGGTAACCAAGAACCCAGAAATAAGGGCTATCACTGCGAATATTATCGCAGGCATCTTCGGATCGAAAGAGTCCAGAAGTGTAATCAAAGGTGTGAGAGCGCCTGACGTTCTGGCGCACATCGCACCTAGACCTGCAAACGGAAATCATAGCGTCAAAAATCTTGTCTTATAATCTTATTATATAGTTATCTATTGTATTTTTTAAATCGTTTCATCAGAATATGCTAACCTTACTTCTCCCCGTGATACGTTTACTGACACCATCAAACGGTTTATAAAATATTTAAACACAACAATGGCAAATGGTTTTGTGTAGTATGAATAACAAAATTTCATTTTCATTTGATGTTATTGGTTATTTAGTTAATAATATGATTGCTTTTATTTCGAGGTAAGTGAATTTTGTGTTCGATGGTGTGTGACCGTTTTTGACTGGAGGGAAATATTCGTTGAATCCTTGTCCGTGTCTAACGTGGCAGATGCACATAGGCGTGATTCAGGGACCAAAAAATACCTTGGCAATAGTGCTCAAAATTTGTATATTTGAATAGTGTCACGTTTTAAAAATGATAGGAGTATTATATAGGGTGGCAAAATTGATTACGAAGTCGAAGGTATGCATAATTATTATGATGTGGCATTGCATTACTTACATTACAATACATTAATTATACAGTGAAAACATATAATTCTGGAATTTGAGCCCAAATTTTTTCGCAAACATACTGGATCCGTCATTGAATCGATATTTAATTCGTTTTTAGCGATCTTAAAAATGCTTTAAACTTAATTTTGAGCGTGATCAAAACTTGTTTTGCTATCATAGCTGTCATATTAAGACTGCTATTTAGATTTTTTAACAATCGATATAAAATTCGTTATTAACTACCCTGACAACATCTAAAACTGAATTATTTTTTTTTAAATTGTAATTTATATTAAATTCGTCATTTTGATCATTGGCACATGCATATCATATTCATTATCTGAGACCTGGAAAACGTAGAAATGGACTGTTTTTGTAAAGTAGTGGAACTTTCTAATCTTGGCCATATTTTAGGTATTTTGAATCATTTAGACGTCGATACAATGTGGGCTTAATTATAAATTTTAATGCATGCCAAAGCATAAATGTTTCGCGTGGTCTATTTAACTATTAATCATTATGTTTACCTTTGGAAGATTAATGGAATCGGTACGCAGGAAACCTTCCATTTTATTTATTGTATATCTATAATAATGCACAGCAGTCTATCACAAGATATAAACAATATATTGTAACTGGTCAGCTTGAGCGCTAAGGATGAATGCGATATGCAATGGCCGTCGAGCTGCCCACCGCGTGAGTGCCGTGGCCCAGAAGCTGAACTTATGTCATGTGACGTCACAACCGAAGACGGTCGGCTTCAGCAGTTAACGCATAACATGTCATAACTTCCTTCAATTTTAACTTATCAAAATAATTTTTTTAGATTTTTGAAATATAGCAATTATACTATTATTATTATATGCAAGTGAAACTAGAACTATTTCCAACTCTAAGAAACTTCCTAATAAGCGCAAGGCTTGCCATGCTGTTTTGGATATTATAAATTAATACAAGTCTTAGGATACCTCAACACGTCTTTGAGTAACGTATTCGCAGCTTCTATTTGTTTGTAACTAAGTTCCTTGAATAAAGTTTTTAGAAAGTCAATAGTTGTTTCGGTGGTGGTTTCGCTGGTAGTTACTTACCCATGGCAGAGTTTCTGATGACAGTTGGGAACAATTCAGCAGAATAGTTGTAAACAATTGCGAATGAACTGGCTATTAAAAACTTTCCGGCAAAAACAAAGCCTGTTGAAACTGGACCTTCTGCAAGATTGGCAGCAATGATGCAACAAATGCCGCCAGCTATCATTTCGAACGATGTTAAGGATCTTCTTCCAAGCCTGCAATTAGATAATTCAAATCAGGGCCGGCTTCAAGCGGTAAGAAAGTGAGGCAGTCGCCTCAGGTGCAGTGTCATGGGGGGGGGCAAAATTCTCAATCGAGGGGTGGACGAATCGAGACCAATCATTTTCAGTTATCAAAAAGGCATCAGCGCTTAGAAGCAACTTGTACAACAGATTAATTAAACGGATTAAATCAGTCAAACAGGCCCATACAATTATTCCATAGACATACTTCCCCTGCCTTACCGGTAGTTGCTGTCCATCTGGCAACGTTGTCCCTTTCTATATTTGCACGGGATCTCTGCGACGAGTTACCGTTCATCTCGTGCATGGTCCGTATATATGTTTTTTGCGCTGCAGATTAGCCAGCCGGACCGGTTCGCCTGGCGATGAGATTAGATAGCAGGAGTACGCGGAAACATTTATCTATCATTCTATGTTTATGATGTGTGAAATATGTCTAATAGGTGTGCAGAATTACCGGGGTTGAGAGCGTACAAATGTATTAACATTTTTTCATTTCATTTTTCATATACCTTCCCACAACCTACAACCCCCAACCCCCAAATTTAAACCCCTATATTTTTTTTCTGAAATTAATCAGGACCCTCTGAAGTCATGAATCGAGGTTTGGACGTTTTTAGATTTTTTTCTCAACCACCACTGGACCGACTTTCAAACACTACAAAGCTTTTTTTGTCCTTGGCATAGTAGCAACCATGTGAGAAAATGTTATCAAAATCCGATCTGTTCTTCTTAAGTTATAGACGCACCAAGGATTAGCGGATGAACAGACCGACAGACAGACGGAAAAACGTGACATGGTTTTTCGTGATGCACATGTCATACAACCTCCATAAACATAATCGCGATTACAAAATTCCTCGTCCAAAGGCGGAGGAAGTAAAACCTACCTGTCCATAAGATAAACCGTCACCACATAACTGGGCAATTCTACCAATCCCATGACAAACAGCACCAAATACGGATTGCCCTTCATGCTTCCGGTACTCAACGACAGACCATAGTATACTAGGGAATTTGCAAACCAGCACAACATGATATTCAAGGTCTTGTTCCTGAGGTTTGGCGTTTTGAAGAGATCCAACACTCCCGCTTGGTCATTCTTTGTACGCTGCTCTTTGGCCGCTTTGCCAGTGTAATCCTCGGGAGTAATTGTCACTGAACTCTTGTTCATCTTCAACGCACGGCTGATGATACGCACTGCTTCTGTCGTACGACCATTTGCCCAAAGCCATCTAGTTCGAAAAAAAAAACGATATATGAGCATAACATAATCAGGTATACAGGGTCTGCAGAGAATCACTGAGGTCCCATATTTAATACGTATGATAGAGATAGAGAAAGGAACACGAACAAATTTTTTTTTCTGATAGACCACTTTAAAAATTTTGCTGGTTTGAGTTACATTCAACAACATATATTCCAAAAGCTCGTCAAAAAGTACGAAAGTTAGATCTAACGATGCAATTTTTCACAGTAATAAAAACAAAAAGAAAAATATTTTCTGATAAAGTATTTATTAAAATATTACAAATTTAATAGGAATAAAATTAAACATTAATAACGTAAAACGTTACTTATTTTGCAAAACAAATCAAAAGTGCGCAAAATAGTATGTATGAGATCAGTATGTTTATCGAGTATATCTGCCTGCAGCCAAAATGGTTGATAGCCATTTGTAAGTTTCACCTCAAGCTCCATTTACTGTTAAGCTTGAGCTTGTCTATAAGACCACATTTGCCTTTCCCAATTTATCAAATGGGTTGATGATCTATGAAGATATTTCCATCGTCATAATATCGTCAAATCTGTTATTGAAGTTATCATGCAGGACATTCAAATGTTAATATGGAAACTAATCTCGCCCCCCAACCGATTGACGTTCGTACAATCAGGATCATTTTTTACCGTGGTGACTCGTCCATCAGCCAAAAATGTCCACAAAGTACCAATGCGTGACATCCGTAGATAATTTGCAATAACTGCCTGTCTTTGATTATGGATCCCCAACCTGCTACCAGCATGATTCCCAGAGCAAATGCTGCTTGAAAAGCAACTCCACACATGGATCGTTTACTAGGACCCACCAACTCCATTGTCAAAACGAAACCTAGGAACAATAAAATTAATAAGGAAAATATATGTTTTAAAATATAGGTGTTGTACTTTCATGGAATAATGGATACAAATTATTTTATTTTGATTTCAGATACACTACTCAAAAAATTAAGGGCCAAAAAAATCCAAATTCTTTAGTGATTTTTGACAGGTTGCATTTCAGTGAAAGATGGTCGTACCTAGTGGCAACATAGGAGGCATTGGGATTGGAGGGGATACAACGGAACATGTGATCCGCCTTCAGTACAAGTTTGAGGTCGCTCGAGTCATTTGGTTGACCGTAACGATCTTTTTTGTGAAACCGTTTTTCCTATTGTGTTCTAAAAATGAATGACCAATTTCGAGCAACAGAAGGAATTTATTTTGAGGGTGACAATATAAAATTGTAATTATACACTATGATTCTCGGAATAAAAAAAATTAAAAAATCAATCTCATGACTCAATTTACTCTTATGGTGGAGGTACTCAACAGTATGCAAAGTATCCTTCCTTATGTTACTGTGTCGCGCTCAAGTAAATCCCAAAATATTCTTTTGGGTTCCCCTACTATAAATGATGCTTAATACTACGATACTACAAAGTAAATGTGATATAGTTCTAAAACAGACTTTTAGCTACTTTTCATATTTTTTAAAATCATTAACTAAGTGGGGGTCGAACTTTAGGCATTTCCTCTATACCATTCTGCTGTTTGTACTACGGTTGAAACCAGCAATGATGATATTTCATACTATTCTTGTACCAGTGATGATTCTTTTACCTGGAATATAGCTTCCTGCAGATCCAAAGATTCCGTATAGGTACCTGATAATCAGGAACGATATGTATTCTGGTGTGAAAGCAACGCCAACTCCAAGAATCACCTGAAGTACAGCAGACCAGCAAAATACTGGCTTCCTTCCCACTTTGTCCGCAAGATTTCCTAACCATACCGCTCCTGTGAAGACACCAAACATATACGCTGATTGCGCGACAGCTCCCATCCATCTTTGGTCGCAGACAAACTCCCATTCTATTGCTCTGAAATCGTAATATATTTCTCGTTATGACAATGCAAAAGAATTTGCTTTTGTTATACTATGACCTTTGATTGTTTTTTTTTCATGTTTATTTACCCGCTGCAGCAAAATACCAATGTTTATAATAAATATCGGCTTTGTCCGAAGTGACTAATTTTAGAGTTTTCTTGTTTTCTATATCAAAAGTATGGGTTTAATTTCCACAATTTGTCTGACTGAGAAAACCCTTCAAATAAACGCTGTATACATTGAAAATCCGTTCATGTTAGCAGTATACATTTAAAAATAAAAACTCATATCTTTCAAAATCACTTTGGTAGCTAAATAATCACGCGGATTCTCCTACTAGGCTAATTTTCAAAAAGGCAATGTTTTGTTGATAATAAAATAGAAAAAATTCATATAAATAAAGGTCATTAGAAGACGAATATTGACGGTGAACGACAGAAGTACATTTTTTCAACAGTCTGTCTGGAGGAATATTTTTAATACTTTTCGTCTAATTATTTCAGGGTGTGTATAGATATGACTGAAAAACAATGTTACTAGTTTCTTTTTTGATAAAAAATGCATTTTTCTTCAATCGTGACTTCGAAGAGATGAGCGGTTGATTACTCTTTCTTATCACTTCCTCTCTTCAACATTTTTTCTTTTCTTGGAAACTCAGTTTGTTGCAAAATGACAATAAATCTAATTTAAAAGGACAGTTTTTATTGTGAAATAATCCTTATTTTTTGTCTTATTGCAAATCGATTTATGACTTCTTGCTTATCGACATGTACATATCTTCATAGACAGATGGGCGATCTTCTGCCATAGAGAAAAGGACCTCTTTGCTAACGGTGCACTAACTGGTAATGTAGCAAGGATTCATAAGAACTTTTTCTTGTTGGGATACATTTCGACATCGCAATTTTCAATACAACCAATATTCATGCAAACTTATTGAAGTTGGCGTAGTATTGTCCAAGAGCGATCGGTACTCGATTGCGAATTGCTTAGCGGTTTCTAGATCTTCACTTGTATTGGTGATTCTCGGAATAAAAATACCTAACATATATAAATTAAGCGTCTCTACGGATATTCGCTCCTGACGATCAGTGGTCACAGCCCTCCGAAAATGCTGTTCTGTCGACTGAGCAGGTACCATCTCCTTTCAATTAAATGATTTTGTCCGTCAAAAAGTATTTCTGTCAGGTTTCCTGCAACAGAGCCATATCTATACTCTCATCCAAAAGTACTTGATGAAATTCCCGTTTTTTGGGAATATCCCTAAGACCCAAACAATTCCAGAAAAGAATTTTGATGAATGCAGGCTGTCTACTATTGCACCTAGCCATTTATCGGAAAGATCGCGAGCAAGGCCTGTGTAGCGTTTATCAGGGGACTAATTATCTGCTGCAAGGAGCTGAGCGCTGTTGCCAGGTCCACGTTTTTAGCAGTCGTAGGTGAGCTCGGGACAGCAGGGGCATCTATAATTTCAACCTTTGCTGCGTCTGCGTATGATTTTACTCGCCTTTGTGCGATGATCTGTAGATTTATCTTAGGAGTGAATCTCCAGGTAAAACTGTTGGCCGGATGGTCCACTCCACAGTTCGCACATTTGCGCACCCCTTGTCCTGTTTGAGGGCACAGATGTGTCATGTGGTCTTGAGCACATTTGAGACACTTTGGAGGTGCAGTGCAATACGATTGCGCATGTCCATACTTCTCACAGCGGTGACAGTGCCCAATGAGTCGAGAGTTCTTTTGAACCTCAACTCTGATAGATCCCCAGCAGTTCATGTTCGTAGAACACCAGCTGTGACTTCTCTGTCTTAGGCAGGATTACCACCACCAAAGGCATGGGCACGCCGCCGTTGCGCTTCAAGCGGATTACGTGGAGGGGAGGTATATCCCTTCTGTTCGAGCTCCTCTTTGATTTCCTGCTCAGCAGTTGACGCTGGGATTCCTCTAATGACAGCGAGAATGTTACGCTCAGAAGGCAGGGGAAATGTATGGTGAGGAAGATTTTCCTCTTTGAAAAAACGAATTATCTTCCGATAATCGTCTTTGTTTTAAGGTACGATGCGTATCCCAGCATCAACAGCTTCTGCTCGATCAATCTTAATACCAAGACTGATAAAAGAATAGTTGGCAGTGCGCCACTTTGCCGCATCCCGCAGCACAACAGGTGTAACACACCCCTGACGGGGTGATTGTGCCTGCGTGCCGCATCCCGAGGGTAGCGTTTGATGACGGAGATGTAGTGTTGCTGCCAGCCAAGGAAGCCCCTTGTGAGATTGAAATAGAGTTGCGACTTTTGTTTAAGCTAGGTGCTTGCATTTGAGAGGGCTTTGGCTGGCTTGCAGAATCAGCAGGAGAAACAGACACAGGTGGTGTTATGTCCATTGAATTGATTGGCGATTTTTTATTCGGAAGGAATGATATTAATTTGTTAATTTTACGAATCTGTCGTTTTTTACGTCTCTGGATAGCGGTAAAATCACTACCCTGTAAGTCGTCTACGACTCTTGATTTGAGCTGCCTGGTCAGCGATGATTTGGTACAGCCTCTCCTTTTCGGTGTCTTTTTCAATATCTGCAGCTGTCAAAGCCTCACTAGGGTTCGTATTCTCCAATCTCTCAGGTACGCCGCTTCATACTTCTTCTCCACTCGCTGTGATGGAGGGGTCGCCTGGTGACCCCTCAAACGTACGTTCCATCTTATATTCGCCTTTTCTCTCAGCAAACCCACAAAATTTTCGAGCAAAAATCTGACTTTTCCCTGTCTACAGGGCGATAAATAAATACATAAATAACCTGAGCGACGTTAATCGTGCCTCTCAAAACTATCAAATGTCAACTTCACTTCGCTTTTTACGTTACCTGGAAGATCCGTAATAGGTGTGATCAAACACCCATGAGTCGCATTTGTACGTGGCATTTGTAGTGGTGTTTATCAGTGAACAGCTGTCAAACCTTCCAGATTGAAGACGTGGAATGTGCACACCCAAACTTGTCTCGTTTAGTTGTGTGTATGTTTTGTTCACGTCGTGCTCCAAGATTTCACACCTAGAAGGCAACAAATATTTATATATGTTTGCAAAAAACTCATAGCTCAACTGAAGTTTGGGACGTATGTGTCATAAACTAAGGAAAGAGATACTACACTCGTGTTCAAAATAAGCAACCTTTCTGTTGGAACTGTATCCCCGTTCGCATTGTCAGCCAGGTCACCCATGTGGGTGTGTAGATGCTACCAACGAGCTGGTGCACCAGAATCCACTGAAAGATTTTTCGTCCTTGGGATAGTAGCAACCTTATGTTAAAATTTCATCCAAATCCCAGCAGTACTTTCCAAGTTATAGATGGGCCAAGGATTAGCGGACAGACCAATATACAGGCAGACCGACAGACAGACTTACGGGCAGACGAAAATGAATGACATGGTTTTTCGTGATTTACATGTCATTTAACATCCAAAAATTTTCGTCAAATTCGGAACGTCATAACTTTCTTGCTTTTACCTATATTTTATTGATTTCTTCGGCAGGCGGAAGGTACTCATTAGCATCAATGTGAAGTTATGAGTTTTTGCTTGTAGCCACGGTTTGACTTGTTGTACAGAGTAAATCAAAATGATGTTTCATTATTCCAACTTTGCGTCACTGTGGTGTAAATCCAGTTGCAGTCAGACTGCAATTTTCATTATTCGCGTCAATATATACAATGGTTGAAGTTCTAGAGGCCAATTGACACTTTACCACCCTTTTTCCTTCCTGCTTTTATAACTTTTTTAATTCCAGTACGCATTCAACAAAAATTTCACCAAATTGTATAGATATCTGTTGCCTTTCTGCGTTAGGTTGATATTCTTTTAAATCGCCATTGATACCGTTTATCTACAGTGGTGAAGAAAATGAAAAAGAACATGCTGTATAATAATTTCACACTCTACCCTTTGGAATATCGTTTCTGGAATACTATCTCCCTTACCTTCCAATTATTTTCCTGAAAATTTTAGCGAGGATTGTTCTTTTGGAACAAAATGAATGCCATCACACCAATTTACAAATTTTAATCAGTATTGTACTCTTCAGACGGGCAAAATTAGTCATTTTTGAGTGGAATATTGCTCCTAGATAATATTTCCTTCACTGTAGGAGCATAATTTAGACATATTTTGAATCATACTGAGCAGCACATTGCATACTGGAGGTGATTGATAACCAACTTGAAACATATTTAGGTAAACGCAACCAGAAACGAACAATAGGATTTACCGCTCTCCTATGAACTTCCCGAGATGCTTTGCATCCCGTAGTGACAACGCGAGTGTTCGCCGAGGTTCGGCTCCAATATTGTTTCTGTCCTCACGGACGACAGCACTTTGCATGCGGGCATTCAGAATGTCTAGAGAAGAAAACTGGTAGCGATGCAATTATGACTTCCTCTTTAACTTAAAATTCGAAGCTTATCACTGATATGCTTATTAAAGCGACAGTTTTACGGGTTTTAATCATAATATCCTCTTCTGGTTGCGTTTGTCTAAACGTTATATTACAAGTTGGTTATCCATCACCTTCAGTATGCAATTCGAAAATGAACCACTCTGTATAATGGAAAATAAGTTTAAATCGTGCACCCACAGATGTAATGAAGAAAAAAACATTATCTGGGAGCAATATTCGACCCGAGAACGACTAGAAGGTGTCTATCTGAAGAATATAATACTGATTAAATTCTGTGAATTGTTGTGTTACATTCATTCTGAAAAGAAAAATACTTGTTCGAATTTTCATGAACCCAAAATTAGAAGATGAAGGAGATATGGTTATTGCCCTGACACTGTACTTCGCCACTGTAAATGAATGGAGGCAATGACGATATAAAAATTTGCGAACCTATAGATACATTTCTGTACAAATTGGTGATATTTCTAACGGGAATTGAAAAAGTTATGAAACGAAGAAGCAAAATATTCATTTGCCTGTAAAACTTCAACCACTGTATATATTGATATAAATAGAAAATGTGGTTCTTGATAATGGAAAGCATTGCGGTCTGACTGGCAATTGGATTTACAACCACAGAGTGACTCAAAGTTGGGGTAATGAAATATCATTTTGATTTACCCTGTACAGAAAGTCAAACAATGACTACAATTAAGAACTCATATATATGAAATCGGGTAAAAAATAAAAAAGCTATGACGTTAAGAGTTTGACCAATATTTTGCTTGTTGCGTTTATTTTGAACCTGAGAGTGTACGTTCTGCCTGTCTGCTAATCCTTGGCCAGTCTATAATTTGGAAAGTATTGGTAGAATTTGGATGAAATTTTCACATAAGGTTGCTACTATACCAAGGACGAAAAATTCGGTGGATTCTGGCTCACCAGAATCGGTAGCATCTAGACACCCGCAGTGGTGACCCGGCTGACAATGCGAACAGGGATACAGTTCCAACAGAAAGGATTCTGTTTTCACTTTCGCTGTAGTCCATTCTGGTAATAGATGGCACTTTGTGCGGTCTTATATATCGATATACTTACCTATGTTCTGGTACTGCGGCTACCGTAACCAAAGAAAGCATGTTTAGACCTGCTGTGATAGCCGATAGAATGTGTAATGTAAACTGCCATGCCTGGTATTTCCCGAAGTCCCCTAGAAAATCAAAACATATGCATTGAAGAGATGGAAGCAAAGACTGTATAAAATGAAGAGTAGAAGATGGCTATGGCAGATACATGTTTAAGATGTTGGATTAAAGGAGCCCACACAGTTTTGATGAAAGTAGATCTACCAGTGCAATATTTGAGATTTGCTGAAAATAAGACATAGCTATGCTAACGCCAAAATCCTGTATACATCTGCATAGTTTAATATTTTTGTGCTCCTATAGAATAAGCTTTTCTGTGAAAACTTCTCCAGTGTCGTTTGTATTTTACCGTTCGGCCGACTCTATCTAACATACCAATGCCCATTTTTCGCCAATTTCGTCACACTTTCGTGTTTGATAACTCAAAAAGTAGCCAAAAACAGACATTGTATCCATGAATCTGTATAAATGGTGGGTCACATGATACCTCCTTTTGAAGCCATTTATGTGTTTCAGATACTTTACAACCTTAGTATATAAAATCCGTAACTTTCAAAATGGTGGATTAGCAAACTGTCAAATTTGGGTTGATGTACATTGGATCGCTTATAACCCAAAAAATTATCTTCATATACTTCTTATCCTGGAACAGTCTATTCCAAGATGTGATAAAGTAAAATATGGATAATTCCATTTAGAAAAAGATTGTCAAATAATCAAAAACTCATATATGACTTCGAAGTTGAGTCATTTATTTTAACAGTTAGTAGATCTGATCAAAAGAAATGTTTTTTCCTTTACCATTTTTCTGGTAAAATTAAAGTAACAAAGTTATAGCCCTTTGGAAGTTTGAGTACCGCCCTGTCTCAATAATAATATTATGTGCTCGTGTTTGGCAACAACGGATATAATCCGCCTTATCGGTTCATCGCATCGGAAACAAAAAAGCGAAAGAATTTGGAACGATGTTTTTACAATTATTTTATTCAGTTGTATACAGTCAGTGTCAGTCGGTAACGCGTGAGTGAATAGTGGTGTCTGTTGCGTGGCTCAAACGAAATCAAAAATGGCACATGTTTACGAAAATGCTGAACTTGTGGACATGATTCTTATTTACGCGGCATCACGGATTTATGCGGATCGGTTTCCCAATCGAGTGCAACCAACCCCTCGTGCCTTTGTTAATGTAGTACAAAGGGCTCGTGAATCAGATGACTTAAGAACTCACAGGGGAGGGCATGCCGGTGCTCCAAGACCGCACGATCAAATACAGGTCCGCACTGAAATACTTGTCGGGAGGATACTTTATAAAACAAGGTAAACATTTTTTTTTAATTTGTTTTTTATTTTTACACACATATTTTGGTTTATCTTCCTTCTACAATCATTATCTGAAAATTAATGACTCAACTTCAAAGTATATTATTGGACATTCAGATATAAACAGGAGAATTTTACCCAAATTCAAATCTCTATATTTTCGGAACGGAAAGAGATATCGAGTTGTGGTATTGGATGAGCAAAGAATGTCATGTTTTTAGCATAGTTAATTTCTCAAATTTTTCGAAACTTGGATACAACTCAAATTATCGAATTTTAAAAAAGTGTTGCATGTATCCCTAAAAAGGGTCTTTTTTGGCGTTTCTCTTGAGAATGGGTATTTTTTCTCATACTGTTGCATAAAGTGGAATTTCTTGAGCCCGAGAAAAGACTGAAGCACTTATTGAACGTTATTGCCAAAAATTTACTACTTTGACATTATGTAATTTAAACCGAAGTTATAAATTTTACTATGCAATTAAACAGCTTAATGAACAAGTCCAAGTTACTACTCTTAACAGGGGTGTATTCTAGTGGCGTAACACCAAACGCATTTTTTGGTTGAGTAAGAAGTGCTAATAACTTTTTCAAAATGCTATGATGCTAGCCAACACTGCTAATCAAATTTCAATGCGTGGCATCCTGGCCATAACGTTTGTATCTGCATATAATGCATACTTACGCATATCATTCATGTTTTTGAAATGCAAACGATACTCGTTGAATGTAAATTGAAGTGATTAGCATTTATAAATTGATTGAAATTACACAATCATTCTTGACCGTCTTTCATTCTGATTGTCGGAAGTAATTTTTAAATTTTACGGAAGTATACAGCGTAAACGATTTTCAACAAGCCAGTAACTAATCTACATTTATTTTTCAATCGAAAAATGATTTAGATTATTATTATTTGTTTAGCTATGTATGGATGGACTGACTCAAATCTAAATCAATCCAGGATTGACAAAATCACTCCCATTATTTTGACTCAAGTCACACGCAACGCCGTCATCAGGAAGCACACAGCACACGTTACACCATTTTAGCAACTCCACAGTACACCTAGACCTTGATAAGCGTTAGGATCGCTGACTCATGGATAAACGACGTCGCAAAAATTGAATTGCAAAGACGTTAATATTAACGGGGCTCCTACAATCATGAGCATCATCTGCTGAAGTAACGGGGGGTGAAAAGGAAACGATTGTGGGCTGGTCTTAGACGGTGGTCGGCGCTAAAAGAGGAACGGATGACTGCGGGTGCCTACCGAGGTAAATTTTTATAACAGAGTCGGATTTCGATTAGCGATCTAGCCTGTAAATCGTTTCCTATTTTGGTACTCAGCTAGTGATCATTTAGTATTGTTCTACCCTTGTTACTGTTCGTCGATATTCTGTTGTTGAATTGTTGTGTTGTACTCTTGTTGGTGTGATTGTTCTTGAGGGATTTTTTATCAAGGTTGATAATGAACAATAAAAGGTCATATGCGACAATTTTAATTACGAATTCAGGAGTTTAATTCATGATGAGGTCAACAATAGTGTGGAGCAAAATACATTGGGGTAAGCGAATAAATTATTGCAAGAAAAGGTCATACCATGGAAGATGTGCTGCAGCTGTAGTGAGCCACAATACCGAGCCGCCTGTCTATGTGTTCCAAATACATTTGCGTTCTAAGCTTAGTCCAACCTCGCTTATCACTAAGATGGAACAAAGACTCAAACGCAAGAATATTGGAAAGAAACTCAGACCAAAAAAAGTTGATATAAAAATAACTAACAATTCGGATAGCAATTCCAAAGAAAATATATAATAGTTTTATGGCGAATTCTGTCAAAAACCTGACATGAACGTACATTGATTTGGAGGTTGCTAAGCAACAATTTTTAGGGAAACTTAGAAAAAGTAACGACGAGATTTTACATATCGAACAAGTCACCAAATCACAGGACTGTGCTTTGTGGCGTCTTCATCGGAGGATATGGTTGACAGCGTCTCGATTTGGTGAAGTTTGTAGAACAAGGCAGACAAGAAGCTATAAAGTTCTAGTAAACTTCTTCATATACCCAACAGAGTTTTCTAGTAAGGCAATACAAAAATCATTGAACACGGCAGTTCAATCTTGTGGTTTGTTTATTGACCGCACACATCCATTTCTGGCAGCATCACCTCCATCTACCTATTACAGTAGACAAGACATGTACTTAATCCAGGTATAAGCCTACCTGTTTATTGCTTTGCAAAAACTGCCTAACTGTTTCCTCTTATTTTGACAGCATAACATATTTTTATTATTATTCGTTCAATTGTTACCATCTACCACACGACCCTTGTAAACATAATTGTGTTTATTGACATGAATAAACGAATTAGAATTTGAGTTCTTGAATTTATTTTAGGAAAGATATAAAATTATTTGAATACATTTTTTCTTAGTCGGAACGCACCGTCGCGTCGCTTGGACTGGTAGGACGAAACAGTAGATGAATTTCGCCCAAAAACCGATTTGCACTTCACTGCTTACTTTTTATTATTTCCAAATGAAACTCTTGCATCGTGCTAGAAACAAAGTCCACAGCGTGCCAGCGATCCACTTTTTCGATTTTATCCACCAGGATCTTTTTAAAATATCAAGTAGTTGAGCACAAATAGTGAGCATTTCAACCCACCATAATTCTTGCGCAATGACAAAATTTTGTAAAAAGCTCTGATAGCACCCTAGGCAAGTATGGCCTGCTTATATCCAGAAAAACATCACAAACTGCAGAACACAAAAGGTAACGGCGAAATGAGTAAATTTGACCGGTTATGAAATTCAAATGAAAATGTAGGTATAAAATCTACCAAATGATCGTCCTCCAAAACATATTTCCTTGACATATCGATAATTTTAAAGTTCCACGCTAAATTCCCCTATACTTGACTGGAGTGATATCCGAATTTATTCTTCCCTACTGTCGGTAGTTGCAGATCTGTTGGCTGTTGGTGTCAAACCTATAGAGCAGGTACCGATTTTTTGAAATCGTGAGCACATTATTCGTGGGATTTTCGATACTTAAAGTTCCTGTAATCGCTGGGATCAGAAGCTTCTTAGTAATAGAACGTGTTTCACTGATTTCAACCCCCCCTTCTTAAGCAGTACAATTTTTTATGTGAATGATTAGGAACCCCGGAAACGTCAAAAACGGAGTTTCAGCAATTGTTACTTTTTCTTTTTTGCCTATAGCACCGTTGCCACTGGACTAAAACTACAAATCTTTGGCATACTAGTAACCGCGTGTGGAAATTACATAAAAATCCGAGCGGTAATTTCCAAGTTGATGATGAGTGATACAGTTTTTCGTGATGTAGATGTCATATGACTTAAAAAAACATAACATCTCATTTTAGAAATTTTTCGCGATTACAATACTTCCTCGCCAATGACGTAAAAAGTACAACGGCTTTAAAATCGAGGAGTATCAGCGATCGCGATTATGAGTACCTATTTGCAGAACGACTTATCTACGCGATATTATATGAAATAGGGCCACCAAATTATCAGAGTACGTCCTTTCTTAGTCCGTACATTGCGCCGCAATGCTTGGTTTGGCAGCATGAAACAGTAGACAAAATTCGTCCAAAATACGATTTGTAGAGGTTTGCGCGTTTCCAAATTGAAGCTTTATTTTTTGATATTTTTGGATGAAATTTTCACAGAGTGCTGAAAACAAAACCCCACAGGGTGCTTGCTATACAGCCACTTTTGCATTTTTTCACTAGGTTCTTTTTAAAAAAATCGCGAAGTTGAACAGAAAAAGTACGCACTTCAACCCATCATAAAACTTGTGCAAAAACAAAATTTCAAATAGTGCTCCTATAGCACTCTGGGCAATTATCTTCTCATCATACTGTATGAATTTCATTCAATAACATTGAAAAGTGGGGTGTTAGTTTTGAAGCAGCTGAACCCTTGTAAATGGCTTGAAACTCACTGCGTCGGAGCCGCCTTAGTATAGCAAATTTTAACAAACTTTTAATTCTTTTATCGTATTTTGCACATTCCAAAAACATTGAATAAATCATTCATGTAGGTTTGGAAATAACCCTGCTTGGCCCCTTTCCTAATTATTACTGGTTTGTACAGAAACCTGCATTAATTGTTGAATGGTTCGTCCACCTACAGGATGATTGATTGTTCTAAGCAATTCGTATGCGCATATATCATTTTTAGTAGCCAATAACCTCATTGAAACGAAAATTTTTAATGATATCTGTAGCACCTGGTGCGTATTTTATCCAAGCGTTTAAAGACAGGATTAAAATCTGCGACAGAGATGCTCATTGACCATATATGTAGAAATAATAAAATCCTTCACAAATGTTGGACTGCGCAGCTGAGGATTGCTCAACCACCACAGCTCTAAACTCTTCTGCGTTAGAAGCATGTAGTAACGACTTTCACTCTGACGAAAGGCCTGAGAATAATCATTAACTACAGGACAGTACTAGTACATTTTTTATACATAGAAATGGTTTAATAGAATCTGACAGGTAGGAGAGCTCAATAAAGTTGCCTATCTCAGGGGGATCGGTTTTCCCGCATTTACGCTCTGCCTTAATAACTATTTCAGTATGACAAGAACGATAGACTCCAATGAATTACGTTAATGCAGCGGTTTTATTTTTTGAGATTGCTAACTCGATCTGTTCGCAAAATAGGGAGGATACCTTTTTAAAACGAAGTATATACGACAGCAGCTGCATCGTTCCTTCGCCAATCAAACCAAGAGTCCGTAGAATTTATTTACCAGAGACTTCGTCTTACCAGATACCTAAAACTCCTCCTATGTCCATATGCGATTAAAAAAATGTGATATACGACGGGTATAAAAATTTCATAAAATATTTATTAGCTGACTGCTTTATTGTTTACGCTACATTATTACAACACAGTTACGCCATCAAACATTGCATACGTTATTAGCTGTGTAACGAAGACTGATCTGTACATATTCAATCTGTGATGTAACTGTAATATCATGCAACAGATATGTCCAAGCAAAATTTATCTCACTGTTCCACTACGTTGACCCTATAAGTAATAATCGTAAGAGGTTATGATTGTGATTTCAATAATTTTCAGCAATTTATGACAACTGAAATTATACATACTTCGGGGATTTAGTAGTACTGAAAATCTAGCATAGTCGCAATCCAGCACGGGATATTACAAACGAAAACAGCTTGATGGCTCAATTATCCATAGCTGAGGCACGCGTTCCTTGAATTGCCGGCACGCCTAACTCGAATATTATACATGTATATAAATTTATAATTCAACTTTTAAGCTCAAATGTACAGGGAAATGTTTTATTTATGAAATATGTCTAAGAGGTGCGTTGAACGACCTTGGTTGAAAACGTATAAATTGCTAGCATTAAAAAATTGACATATACTCTCCCTCACCCCCTACCATCCCAGTCAGACTGACTGACGGAAATGAGTGACATGTTTTTTCGTGATGCACATGTCATATAACATCCAAAAAACATAATATATATATATATATATATATATATATATATATATATATATAAATACTAAGTGACATATAAATCCGAACACCCAGTTTAAATGGTTTTATTTTAATAAAAGTTGGTGAATGTATTTATCTTACTATAAATAACAAGTGAAAAAATGTTCAGCCTTATCAGTTGGACATTCCGGTTTTTAATTCACTAACGCTCTAAAAATGCATATTTCAGCCGCAGTAAAGAATCAACGTTGGCGGATTTTGGTTCTTGACATCCTTTACGATCGGTTACGATGCCTAGAGTACGGAGACCTGTACGATTTCAACTTAGTGAGTTTGATAGGGGCCGTATAGTGGGACTTCGGGAAGCTGGCTTCTTTTCGGGCAATTGCAGTTAGAGTGCAAAGAAGTGTAGACACTGTGGTTAGGTGTTGTCAGGCATGGCTTCGAGAAGGCCGTACGCAAAGAGCAAGGGGCACTGGACGCCGCCGTAGAACAACAGACCGTGAAGATCGCCGCCTAAGATTATTGGCCTTAAGGGACCGTTTCTCCACTACCAGGTCCATTGCAAATGAATGGTTTGCAGAACACGGAAGACCTATTGACATGCGAAGTGTTTACCGACGAATGAGAAGTTTTGGCTTGTTTTCATACCGGCCACACTGGGTCCTCCCTTTAACTCGAGAACACCGACGTAATCGCCTTGAGTGGTGCAGACAACGGTCACTCTGCCAGTAGGCGTGGGAAGTAAAACAGTAGTGTTGGAGTTATGAGCAAGAAACACATTCTCAAAATTTATTTTGTATGTTTTTGGAGTTTTTGTTAAACTTTGGGCGAAGTCAAACAAATGATCCTGACACTGGCCCGTAAGCAAGTTTTTTGGCCTTCAAAAATAACTCAAATTTCAAGTTGAACGCAACTATGAAATTTTTGCATTCAAATGTTCTAGAACACATTTATTTTAAACTTTCATCAACATTTTCCTTCTCATCTCAGTACTTGATTATTATTTAAAACCTAAAGTTCACAATTTGTCCAAAAATCGCCAATGTTCAAATATTTAACTTACTATTTTTATATGAGCGCATGGTCAGCATACTTCATACTTGAAATCTATAATAAAACACACTGGAACACAAAAGAACAGTGCTTTCCACATAGGCCCCCCTTATTTATTTATTTACCAAGCCAATTCAAAAATCTGAAATTCTGGATAATGAAATTGATGACCTTTTTTTGGCGTAAAATTGGTAGTCAAAAATGTCAAGATGGCTGCTGGGCTATAAGTTTGGAATATTTTTTTTAATGAAATGGGGGGTCGTGTGATACCTCATTTTGAAGCTCCTTATGAGTACTTTATACCTCCAGTACACCTTTCAAAATAGCGTTCTGAAAGGTTGTCAAACTCGAGCGCTTTTGTACGCTGAGTCGCTATCGTTGATAATCATTGTAGAAGTAAATTATGTTTGTATATAAACCTAGACCAAGACCTTATCTAATTGATTTTGTAACTCAGATTTGTTTAAACAACATTTGTTTTTGTTAGCAATAACACTTACACATACATGTAAATGTATATACATTAAAGCCGGTAATTGTGTGCTTAAAATAACAGTTTTCAACAGTGCCGTAGCTTGCTTCTCAGGGGTTCCATATCAAAATATGTAGGGGGGCCCCACCCATCTATGGCGAATCCCAAATGGAAGGTAAGATTGAAGTAAAGATTTTTACAAAAGAAACATAAACGGTGGCATTTCTAAGGGTAATCAAATATCTTTGTGGAGAGGTTACAATTTAAAAAAAAATGCGAAATTTGCTTTCGCCGTTTCTGATTGCTTCAGATTAGGACAAACATATTATGGAGCTCAAACAGTCGGTTTCTTCAGCAAGAGTGATTTTTACTCATGGAAAATTTGAATATAGGTGAATGATTGGAAAGTCCCGAGTCAATCTTCTTGCCACTACTTCTTCCGATTTTTTTTAAACGATTCATAGCGGAATATGATCTTAGTGTTTCGAAGTCTTCAGCCTCTGAAGACAGTATCATGCTTCGTAGTCAGAGTTCCCTCATAGAAGTCCTAAGATATTTAAATAACTTTTAATTTCAAAAAGCTTCTTTCAGCTCTTGCAGTGGGTGTCCGCAGAAATTTTTCTCAGGGAGGCGAACATCGACAAGAGATAACTTTTGGTAAAAGTGTATCTGCCCCCAAAACTTTTGAAAGAGCGTGGAGTACCAAGTATTTTGAGGGAGGCAAATCCTAAAAATCCTCAAAATTGTACACAAAATCATGCTAAATATGCAAATTTTAAGGTCAAACCGGATTTTCAGAAGGAAGCTTTTTAAAAACCCATCTGGACAGCCTCTGGAGAATCCCTTACAGGTGGCAGCCTACTCTGTCTCAACTTTGGCTTGCCATGTAGTGTAATACTGAGTTCGGCTATCTTTTAAAGGCGCTGTAAGATTGGCCGGTTGTTTGTTCTAAATACGAAACAATCTTTATCAGCTGATTTTTTTAATGACTGTTCTACATTACCATTAAATTATTGTAATCTGAAGATATTAGATAATTATAATCGATTATGTTTATCTTTTGAACTAGTTCTAAAATAGATTTTTTGGGAACTGCGTTATAAGATCAATGCATTTAATGATAAGTAATCGCATATGGTTTGAGTGGCACAGATACCTTGAGAACAATAACTATACGAATATTAAATGAACTAGTAATACAGCATTTGTTCGTCCGACCACACGGCCAACCATGGACAGCTGTTTCGTGCTATTTGGTAACTCCTTAGCATGGTATAGGCATGGTCTCTGTGGACAACGAACGAAAGCTAAGCAACTTTATTCATAGTACAAGGTCTTATTTCGACATTAAATAAATATTACACTACTGATGAAGTTGCAAAAGCTATTTCATTTTACCAAAAGAGTAAAACGAAAACAGATGATAAAATAAATGGATGGTTCTAGTTGTTCAACATACCCTTTGCTGTGTACAAAATTAATTAACTAACTACAAATCACGTATGATTTTTTTATTATATAGATGAATCTTTATAACGATTTTCTTTAAAGTCTGACCACTTATGGCGAGGGCCACATATTGGCTCTTGTTACAGAATCTCCAATGAAGGTAATAATGGAAAAATATCTAATTATAATAGTTTTTAGCATAGCCTTGATTTTCACCTTGTCTAAAAAGAATAAAGTGTATTTATCTTTTTCCAACATAAAATGAAGTAGTATCTAATAAAACTTATCTAACAAATGCAACTTGTAATTAAACTAGGCTAATAAAAAGCAATGTTACATAATTTGTCACAATAACTATAATATTTGAAATATAATTAACAAATGCAACCTTTCATTTGTTGTTGTTGCATTGTTCACAGTATACCGGTTTTCTAGAATACCTACCCACAAATAGATTTTACAAGCTGTCAAGTATTAAAGAGGTTATTGGCCTTGAAGATAAATATTGAATAGACTTTATGTGTATCAACCGAAGTAACTCATTTTCTGAATCTCTCAGCCATAGAAAAACTAATTAGTGAATAGACAATACATTATGCAAGAGTGCTCATGTATACAGTACAGTATATTTTAATAAATTTATTTCTTTGAGTTACGAAAAAATCGAAATCGGGATGTTGCATTATACCTTATACCATTGATTAACGTATTCCTCTTGTATTCAGCACCTTCTTCTGTTTTAAAAAAACATATTGGTTTACGACCGGGTAGAGAAGTTTATCTTATAAATAGGTAACTGCGCTTACTCGTGCGTTGTTGGGCAATGGTGCAACTACCAGCGATACAATAATGCAGGCAACTTGTTTTGATTTTTAATTATAGTTAAAAGCTACTATAATGCCCTACTGGAAAGAAAGTAAACTAATTGCGGAAAAACTTCGATAATGAGACATTGTTTTTTTGGTTATATGCCATGTACATACTTAGTAATATATCTTTCGTGATGTGATGAGAAAAATGATTTGTTATTAGATTATTTTTAGCAAAAACGCAATATGACAACTAGTCGGACGACTCTGAAGCAGCAACAATTGACAACGTCGCATATGTAGTTGTCGTATAAGATGTGAAAACACTTCATTCATTATCCGAATATATCAATGTGAGTTTTCGTGTTGACGGAGTGACCTGTCATTCGAATTTTTCTTAATTTTTTCCAAAGTTATTTTTTGCATGGCTCAAGTCAAGAACGGAATTTTTGATAATCGGTCCAGTGGCGGCGAAGAAAAATGCTAAAAATAAAAAAATAAATGCGCTCAAAGCTAGTTTTTTGATGTTCCTATTTCACACATCATAGATTTCCCTGCACATTTGCCCTTAAAAAGGTATCGACGTTGCCAGATAGACTTCAGGTAGGGCAGGGACCGAATGTCTATGGACTAAGTACCTACACGGATCTCGTTGGCTGTTTTTTTTCTCTAGCTTATGATGATCATAATCCTTCATGAAACGATGACGGCGTTGCGTGAGAAATGCAGAGTCGACCTACTTGATGCCATTTTTAATCGTGTGAAAGTATCCACTGCCAATACTATTTCAATATGGTGCATTATAATATACCTTGATTCTATTCGTCTCATCTGACAACCCTGTACGGCACCTGTCACCGCCACCTCGAAGTATAATTGACGCCCAAGAATGGATCTAATCCGGCCCTAATGAATATAGACTAACAATAAGAGGGGTGCTTTTAAGAATGTATACCAAATTTGACCGCAATATAGTTTTTTTTACCCCTTTTCATGTGTAGGTACATCATAAATATCAGAATGTGCCGAACCCCACTTGGCCCCTTCGGTAGCCTCGATCAAATAATTTTTCCACGTCCAAGGATATACAGCAGTTTTCCTTGATTTTGATTCCATCATAATTGTTGTTGGCATGAATAACATTCAAGGTTTCCAGCTAAAGTATTGACTTGGCAACTGATAGTGGTACTGACGTTTTAAGCCCCATGTAGAACTATGTAAAGTATGTACACAACAGATTACATCAAGTAAGCACTTTTAATGATATCGAAATATTTATCAACAAATCATGCACCTGCATGGCAATAATATCAAATGACCATGGAATGAATATATATACACAGATATGTTATCGATGTGTGTTCTCTTCGATTCTGCTCACAGGAAAGAGGAAGGTAAATAAGATACTCCGTATACACGGTAAACTAAACGTTATGTGCCTACATATACATGAAATATACTGCTATCATAAGTGAACATGACACTTTCTACAGCTGAAATGTTTCTTTGAACTCCTGATTATAGACAATTTTACACTCCTTGATAATTACTATTAGTGTATTTTTGTTTTGTTCTCTCATAGTTTATAATTACTGATTGTACTGTTTGATCCCATAAATTCTATAATCGCATATACCTAATAATGCTGCAATACTGCAAAAACTGAGAGGTGTGGATGTTTTTCATGAACTTTAGTTGTGACATTCATTTATGACCTATTGTTCTATCTTATATGTTTATATATTTGAAGTTGGACAGAAAAGTTCCTCCAACAACGAAAATGCTTTTTTTCAACGTAAAGAATGACAAATGCAGGTTTATGAAA